>OY987270.1:1476109-2076109 GCA_963920665.1 Straminergon stramineum | reverse complement strand
CTGCGACACTTTGAACAAAGAATCTTTGAGAAATCCAAGTAGGTTCCTATGAAGTCAATTTTGGTTGTATACAATTCACAAAATTATGACACAAAGTGTGAACATGTAACCCTTAGTGGAAATATATATATATTTTTGATCAAGTGCCCAAATCAATGATTATATTGCCCTAAATGTTTATGGCAGCTCAATCAATTTGGGCATCTTTTACAAAAACACTCATTAACATTTGAAATTTGGCATGCATATAACTAATAAGACATGGCATAATTTTTCTTTTAAAAATTAGCTCTCAAATCACATTCTAAGAGGCGTCAATTGTGTTGACTATGTAAAGCTGATTTAATTTTTTAAAAAGCATTTTCTTCTAATTTCAAGCCCTATTATATTGAAATCTATGAAGACGCTCAAAGTTTTTGAAATCTTTTCCACATATTCCAAATATTTGAATCTAAATTTTCACCATTTGGATTTCAAATTAAAAAAATTCTAAATCTCATTGCACAAGAAATCATCAAAAAATGTTTAGTATATTGCCTTTGATTCACTTGACCTCCTTGCATTGTACAATGATTTAAAATAAGATAGACTATATCTTTGCCTCCAAAAATTTTCATAATTGAACCTAACATTATATCCTTGTGATTGCTAAAAATCTGCATTTTTATGTAGAGCCAAAATTTTACCCTAAGAAGGCTTGTTCAAGTCAATTGACCTAGTTTCGTAGGGAGGAACAAAAGCTTCTTTTTTCACTTCACATGTTATAATATTTTAATCCACACAAGAAAATGGGTTGAAATTTTTTCTACCAAATTGACTTACATTTTGAATACACTTTTGTACAATTAGAAGTCCAAAAAAAATTTTAACTTTTGATTTTGGACAATGCATCAAAAATTGGCAGTTTTGGACTTTCATTCTCCTAATACACCCTCACACCTTTAGAAGTTAATTATATTTATAGAAAAATATTTTTTTTCTTTATCTTATAATTTTTTTCAAAAATCATGCCAAAAATTGAGATCATAGGAACTCATCCAAACTTTCAAGTGTCCTTTGAAGGGACACTTTGGAAGTTAGGGATTAAATCAAAAAATACTCAAAAAAGAAGAAGTCTATAAATCATCTACATTTTGGAAGTGTAAAGGAATTTGAACAAAAATAAAATAAAAAATTTCAAACGATTTGGAGCCATAATTGTTGGAAAATACATCTGCTAAGTCACAATGTGAAATTTTGATATAGTTTGAAACATGCCTAAGGGAAATGACTTAAGAAAAACCTTTTCATCCTAAAAACATTAGATGTTTTTCAGCAGCTTTGGGGGCCATTTCAGGCCTATCCCCCACGTTGTTCCCGTAGTGAGGGAACGGTTGATCGTTGTCAGCCGTCATAAAGACTATTTTATTTTTTTATTTTTATTTTTTTCTAGATTTACAATTCAAGCTTGCTGTCTGAATGATATTCTTGAATTGTTTTCTAGCACACTGACATTTTATACCTTGTATATGTCAAGATGTAATCTGTAAACACATAAACTGTGTGGATTCTTGGATTTCCCTGTTTTTATAAATAGTTCCTTGGATATATTTGCTATGTGTTTCCAACATAGTGAGTTTATTCTGACCTTCAGCTAGGATTAATTGGGGAATATTATGATTTGCATATCTGGATATTAGTATTGCGTTTGAAACTGCCTCTAATGGGAGTTTTAACTATGACGTTAATTATCCACAACTTGTTTTGCATAATGATGTGATTAAAAACTACCTGGCAATTTTGATACCCTACCCATTGGGTAATTTATTTAACCTCCATATATGTAACAGCTAGTATGTTTGTTTGATGCTCACTTATTATGTGGACAAACATCTAATGCTAGTCCTTATTACCACTTGATTTGGTGGCTGAATTCTTGTAATGCTTGGATTTGCGCGTAATTAACCAAAGCAAGCTGCCACATGATGGCAGATGGCTTGTGGTGCTGATTTCTCCTCATGGGTTGATGGTCTTCACAATGGACCTACTTCTTATTATTTCCTTAACAAACTGAGTGTTTGTTCTTTGATAAGTCCACCAAAACATTGTGTTTGGAAGTTTTGCAGGAGTTGTTGCTATTCTCAAAAGGGCTGCCCTCTCTCTTGTTTTACTTCAATTGGATAGTTCAAGCTCTCCTGTTCCACTGCTTCCTTTGCTGAAAACAATGATCTGATTCAGGGATGGCATCTACTCAATCCACATCTAACAGTCAGGTTTTGTGTTCTGCAGTTTTTGCTATAATGTATGGACTTGCTTAGGTTTGCTTTGTTCCTTTCTAAGTGGTTTTATGTGAAAAACGATAACAAATGACATAAAGCTGAAGACATGCACCTTGCATATGTCACGATTCTAACTTAGTGTTTGGATTGTGGTATGGGTGCAGGTGAGGCTCTTGTAGTCATAAATCTTCTTAGAGTATGCGAACGGGATCTTTTTCCTTACTTTCCTACTTGTCCTTATTGAGAAAAAAAATTGTATAGTGAGAAGGATAATTTGTTGGAAATGTAATCTTATAGCCTCTTTGAAAAGTGACAATTTTTAGCTTAAAATTGCCTACATACTTGTTCTAGTAGAATATTTTTAGTGTACATACTTATGTATCTTCATCTACATAGAGCATACAATACTATCTTATAGTATTGTGTACATGATTCAAAGTTACCCCCTAAAGGACCAAACAACATTTTTTGGCAACATAGCGATTTGGGGTAGTTCACTATGGATGGAATTTATTTTTCTTTGAAATTTTCACACAACATGTGCTTGAGGAGTAACTTCAAGGCCCAACAATTTTCATAACATTTGAATACATGGTTGAAAAGTTATTGCATGATATGTAGTTTTCATTGCTTGATGGGCAGCTTCGGCAGCAAAAAAAACTTCTTTTTAAAATTAAAATTAAAATTTTTTTTTCAGATTTATATATACATGGAAAGCTTTGAATCATTCCATTTTGATTTATGAAATGAAAGTTATGAAGAGTTTTAGTTATGGGTAGTTTATGGGTAGCTATGGAATTTCCACTCTAAAATAAGCTTTGAAGACCTTTATTTAACTCAATTTTCATTATTTCTGGAAAAAATAAAAACACTAGGTGTAGATTTCTTATTACAACATTACAACCATTGTGATTGTCATTTTTCAATTCTATAAAAAAATTCTTAACAATTTCGTATTTTGAATCATTCTCCACTTCTTTCTACTTACTAATTATTTCCTATATGTTGTACAATTCCAAATAATCTAAAAAATTTCAAGCATGTAGCCAATTTGACTTGAAGAATGAATCCAAAGAGTCACAACCATTTTGGATATTTCTTCATAATGATCTAACCTTGTGAAGTGCAGTTACCTTGGTTTTTGCAGGGCCCAAAAAAACTTTTTGTCAATTTAAACGCTAATATCATGCAATCTACATGGTGGAAATTTCTGAAATTTTTTCTACATCTTCTCAACCCATTGTATTACAATATCCTATGGTTACATGTATCCAAAAATGTATTTTTTCTAAAATTTGGTACATGTACTAGAAATGGCAGTTTTGGAGTGTTTTTGGTGAAAACATAGTCAAATACCTTTAGGGGTTAATTTATAATCCATTATATATATATATATATATATATATATATATATACACACACTTTGGCAATGTTTTAGTAAACTAATACCCTCAAGTGATAGAATTTCATAGTATGAAAAGCTTGAGTTCATCCTCAAGGTAATAATATAAAGTTTGAAAAATAAGCTTGTTATTGACTAGACAAGAACAGATCAATGCTCTTGAGAAAGAGGTGTCCCAGAAAAGGCTTTTTTTTTGCCTTGAAATTGAAAAAGAAGTCAAACAAAAAAAAATTCAGAAAAAACCCATCTTGATGTGTCTGCCTCCGAACCACATTAGCACATTGAAGTGGCGTAATTCACAGAGTTCCCACTGCGGGGAACTCACACTCTTCTAATGGGGCCAGATTTCGTCTAATGGACCTTTCACATTGATTCTCTTTGGAATTCATTATAAATGTCAATTTCATTAAACTAGTGACTTCCAATACTTTGGTACCTTTTAGAATGCACATCTTCAAACATAAACCCATACTTATGCTAGATTTTAGACCTTATGTTCACATATACAGTCAATTTTAATGCCAAAATCATGTCTCTTTGACAAAATTGATGTTTATGAAAAAGTATCCAAAAGCGAAAAGTCAAAAATTCTAATTCTATTTCACTTATTCATTATGGCCAAAAGGGTTAGTATAGTTTATGATAAAACTTCATTATTCTTTTAGTGACAATCTACTTAAACATTTGAAAAGTTGAAGTTTTGAAAATTTTAATTTGTGAATGAAATGAAAATTTAAAGTGTAGAGATTTTGGAAATTTGAAAATATGCACATTATATTTCAAATTTGCAAATCCTCCAAATTTTCATTTTTAAAAATTGTTTTCATCTTTGTTTGTAAATTTTTTATTATGAAATTTGAATAATTTGAATACTTTCAATATTATTATCTATTGAACTTCAAGTATATACAATTGAATTGAAATGAAATAGTTAGAAGTATTGAATTATTATATGTTTTACCAAATTTTTAGTAGCATAAATCATTTCAAAGACGTCAACCAAATTGACTTTCATATTTATCCTATTAGTGCATTTCATACTATTTTACCAAAATATTAGTAGGAATATGGTTTGTAAGAAAAGGTTGCTTCCCTTTGCATTCATTCTTTATGTTCCCAATGTTCTCCACATTCCTTCACAAAGGGCATAGTGTAAAAACTTGGAAAATCACTTTAGTGCAAAGATAGGGGTATTTTATTCTATGAAGAGTAAAAGTCAACCACTTAGAGAGAAAGAATAGCTTTTCTAAATATTTTTTTAGAAAATATGACAAAAATATTCATTGAATATTTTGCAAGTGATCAAAGTTTATAGGATGCTCTTAGAATATGTATCATTTTATAACCCCTTTCTAAATACTTTCTATATGTGCTTGCACATGTGGTTTATATTATTTCATAGTTAGTGTATCCCCCAATCATTCTTTCTATAATGTCTCCATCATTTTCAAACCCATAGTTGCAAACTTTAGAGACTTTATAAGTTCTTTATTTTTTAATATAGAAGACATATTTTTTTACCATTAAAGTTTCATTCCAAATGATGTTGTATATCATATGTTGGATTTGAAGAAAAACTATCCTTATGATTGTCATTTGATTTTTTTATAAAACCTTAGCAATGGAGGTAGACTTTAGATGCTTTGTATTCTCAATTTTTAAAATTATTTGGTATTTTCATACCTACGGAAAGTGGATTTTGAAGAACTTTCCAACAATATATTTCATGGTGAATTTGAAGGGAAACTACTCCCACAATATACATTCAAAGGTTTAGTGTAAATGTTAAATTTAGGACTTGGTAGTCAATTGGCCATCTAACATGGTATTCTCTAGGCAAACTCATCAAGTCATGTAAACATCATGACAATCTTTATGAGTCCTATGACGAGGCCTCTTAACCTCAAGATAGCCCATTTATTATGGACAAACTAAATTGAGGTGGCCAAAATTATGTGGCTCCCATAGTGAATAATTCCTTTTTCTCACCCAATATTCTTGAAAGATTATAGTGTTTCGACAACCATGATTACAATTTAGGATGTTACAATCTTAGGAACACATATCCATTTCAAAGTCTCACATCCTTTCTATTTTCAATTTTTTTATGAATAGTGTGTACTCCCTCTTTTTATTTTCCCTCTTCAAATTACAATAGAACATACCATTTGAATGAAATAAAAAAATTAGATAGATATTGAATCATTATTTTTTTAACAAAGTACAATGGTTATAGATTGGTGTTCCTTTAGAGTTCACTTTGGGATGATTGCAAGAAAGACCCGTACTATTTTGCATCACACTTGAAGTGGTTGAGTTGTCATTAGCTATAACTTTTGAAGAAAGAAGCCAATGTACTTGAATGCTTTTTGGAAGATTAGTAACTATACATTAATTGGATCACATATTTTTCAGAAATTTTCAGAAATTATTTTATATTTAAATTTAAATTTAGCTAATTTGTCACACTTTGCAGTTTAGGGTTTTTTAGTATTGGGGAGTACCCAAAATTAATGATCTAGAGCTGAAATTTCTATGGTCTATACCACACTAGGAAGGCATGAATCTACCAAAGGGCACTTACAAAAACATTATTTTATGTCCTCCACATGTGTGCTAATAAGACTCCCTCGTATGCATACTTTTGAACATTGAAGATGGTTTGGAGATCATCCTTTTGGTGAAATCTCTTCACCATGAAGTCTACCCAAATGGACAATTTGTAGTTTCTTTGAAAATTATTTTTCCTATTTTTTACAAATTAAAATGTCAAAATACCTCTTTTCTTGAGATTCTACACCTTTCTAGTTCTCCTACTTTGAGAATTTTTCTCCGCTTTTCCTTCCTATGGTACCTTCTTCTTAAAGGATTATATACATTAAACATATTTTTTTCCATTTTTTTTCCTAATGATAAAGTACTCCCGAATAAAAAGAGTGTTGTGGAAAATGCTATAAAAATCACACAATGTTTCTTGCAGTGACCCATTGTAAAGACACAAAGGCCTAAAGATAGCTTTTGGGTGACTTTCCAAGATCATTGTGGATATGAAGAACACACCTACAGGTCCAAAAATCAAATCATTTTTGGCAAAGTTCTTTGTTCATAGGCCTGCAATAAGGGTCTCTTTTCATTTAGGGTTAACCTTGTAGCATTGTTGTGCACACTATGTCGCAACCCTCATCACGAGGCGTGCCCGTGCCACCTTGGTGAGCAAGGGGGACATTGGGGGTGACTCTCCAAGCCTTGCAAGAGATGAGGTGAAAGGGACTAGAAGTCCCGAGCGGTTAGAGCGTGTTAACGCTCTGATCCGGACGAATTTGGGGGCGTGTAACACATGCTTGAAAAGGTCTCGAGGAGACGCTTCTAACCGTCCAAAGAACGCGTGATTTGAACTTATGAGTAAAAAGTTATGGGCATTCAAAGGTGGAGGTGTCCTGGTGGCGCTAGGACACTTAAAAGCTAGGAGGGAGGGGTTCATGAGGAATCCCTTCACGAAGTATGTCATGTAGCATATCCTTGGAAAGCTAAGAACACAAGGATGCTAGATTGACAAGCATTACAAGGTTCTAAGGTAGGAGCCTCAAGTTATGGCCAAGAGAAGCGCCGTGGTGAAGGCGTGACGCCTCTCCCGGTGGACCCGAATTTTTGGAGGGCGATAACTTTGCGAGGACTTGTACAAATGGGGCAAGTGAGTAGTCCATCGGCATCTACTCGTCAAGTAGATGTCGAAAATGGTCTCCCATGTGAGATTTGGAGCCCGGACCGCAAAATTATGTCAGGTAGAAGTTCGGGAGTTTCAAACAAGGGCGAATCAGGAGAAATGGGGTGGTCTTCCAAAACCAAAGTGGTTTTGGGAGTCCCCTTTGACATACAAGGGGGGGGGTCTGTTGAATCCCATAGAGAGTACTATAGGAGGGGTTGGTCTCCCTCTTCACTCCCTCTTGGAGCCTTGGTGAGTCTCGGTGACTCAATGTTGGTGGTGTGGGGTCACCACCACTCCAAGGCGCCATGGGACACTTGTGGGTGTCTCATGACACCGGTTGGGTGAAGTCCCACTCCTTACTAAGCTATGTTGAGGTGTCCCAAATGGTGAGTCCCAGTTAGTGATGAAGTAAAAAGTAGCAAATACACAATGAGCCTAGTACGGAGTTGGGGTGACACTCAAGGGCGGTTAGGATCATGGTGAGTAGTGCCACCATGGGTCCTTGCACAATAAGATGGAAGTCCCGCCCCATGTTACCAAGTAACATGCCCTAGTGTCATGATGGGTGTGTATATGTGTTAGTAGTTCCGATGATTGGGACTTAGCACAAAGAGTTGGAATGGGAGACTAACATTGGATGTGCGTGGCATGTGCAGTGTTAGGAGAGTGTGACCCTTGGTGCCACTAAAGTATTAAGTGCTTGGAAAGCATTGGAAGGTGAATTTAAGATGGTAAGTGTCACTAAGGGGCGTGATATACTAAGTGTTAGATGGATGACTTCACTTGGCATTGTGAGATGGAAAAACATATTTTTTCATCCAATTTATTTATTTGGAGGGTACTTAGTACATTTTCAATGAATAGTATTGCAAAGTCTCTTATTATGGTCTTATTGACTTTTTGAAAGAAGAAGATGCTCAATCCAAGAATCACCTTTGTAGTGTATTTTGGCCATTTCTTCCTATTTTCTCTTGATGTGAATTTCAGCCATAAAAATGATGTTTTTTGAATTTGAGTCCAACATATGAAATAAAGCTTACCAAGTTTAGTTTCTACTCCAATTGAAAGTTTTGAAAATTCATAAATTTCAATAATTTATAGGAATATGACTTTGGGCCTATAACCATGGTTTGTTGATTTTCTAATTTTAGATGGACACAATAATCTTGATTAGTACCATGATGTTCTACACTATAATATACATCTATGTTGAAAACTTCAAAGTTTTTGAGTATATTCTATGTTTCATATGAAAATTCTTCATTTTTTTTCTAAAGAACTTCATAGTACTAATTTCAAATTTTTCCCCCCAAAAATGAAAATTTTATTACTTGTAGTAGACATTTGACTTCACCTCTGACAACAAAATATACATTTTTTCATTCATACATAGTTCCAAAATGACAGCAAACAAAGTGATAGGCAGAGAGCCTTGCAATTGGTGGTCATGGACCAGTCCTTCCAGGGTTAAACTGAGGAGAGACCCCAAGGAGTCCATACTGCTGAGAAGGAGAACCCAGCCCCCAGCAGAAAGTAATAAAAGTGCCCACTTACGTTATACCGTAGCTTGTTGGTGGAGTCAGCAACTCAGCACTGAGCGACTGAATAAGCGCCCACAGCAACGACTTGAGTCGCGCCCTGTCGTCTACATGAAGGGTCCACCTACACCGCGCTCCCAAAATCCAGACTCCATTATCAACAACCCTTCCAAACGGGAAGCGGTACACAGAATACCAAACCGAGCTCCCGACACAGCCAGACGTACCGCCGGAAACTCCGCGGAACTTGCACACTCTACGGGTCGGAAAGCTAATCAATTCAGCGTCTTGTGCGAAGCCTCTGCAGATTGGTGCTGGCCAGAGACGATAAATTTTGTTTCTGCGCGAACTCAAGAATTGGTAACGACTTTCTTTCCAGATCGAGCTGCCATGGCCGTCGTCCGTCCTGTCTGCCAAAAGTACTGCAATTCATGCCGACGGATGCGTATCGATCGAGTCCTAACAGCAAAAGTGGCTGGGTCCTCCCAAAGTCTGCATACCGTGCCCACTGCCGGGGTGATTGTCAGCTCGAGTGACCGACGCACCAGCCTCGGATGAAATGTCGCATATATAACGGACTAAACGAATCCCCACATCGTATTCTCAACTTCCCCTTCCATTCCCTGATTTCCCATTTCATCAAGATTCTAATCGTGGCCTTCCGCACTCGGATTGGAGATTGTGGTTGGGAATAGGTTGAAGTGACTTGAATTGATCAATTGCGGGTTGTGATCGAGGAGCTCGTGGTACGTCTGCATATTTTGAGAGAGGAAGCTCTGCCCGGCTTGTACTGCAGTGCGTAGTCGACTCCGTGAGGAGAAGAAGTGATTGAGGAATTGCAAAGATGGGTAGCGGAGGTGAAGGCGATGGCGGAGCATCTTTCTTCGACTGGGACTTGGTCTTCGGAAAGAAAGGCAAGGACCGCGGGCGCTCATGAAGACGAAATTTAAAAGCTCAGAGACAGAGTTGAGATCGAATTTGGCGACATTTCCATTGGTGAACCGAGATTCGTGTTCAAAATTCGCAGTTGCCTGCCAACTGATTGGAATCCCCAAATTTATTACCCCCAGACTAGGTAGTTGAATATACAATTTATGGTGAGTGAATGTACAGAATTGATGGCAACTTTGTTTAGTTTTATCTCATTCAATGTACACGTGAAATTCTTCTAAGTTCTGAAATTTGGAAGACAGGATTGTCATCGTAACTCTAGATTGTAGAAAGAAAATAGAAGACTGAGGGCAGGACTTGACATTGAGAGAGTGAGGTATGGAGGTCGGCATTTATGATCTGTTTTGCGGCCCATCAAAAGTGACGCTTGATGCAAGTGAACTATTCAGGAGGCCCTTAGTAAATACTGGGTCCAGCGCAGCTGCCCAACAGCTGCCGGTTCATGCTTCTGTGCGATGGAGCAATTAAAGCTCCAAAATTTGTATCAATCAGGGAGCAGTCGAAGGGATCAGTATATTCCGGCATTGCCCTCCAAATTTTGCCGATTTGATATATACGGAGGTGCATGATGTATAATTGCGTGTCTCAATTTTAAACTACAAATCGAATTCTTCATCACGTCAAAAACTTTCCCGATGTGCGACACCTATAATTGCTTGAAGTGGGAAATAAATGGTCTTCTCCACCTAAGAATGAACTTCGCTTGGAGTCGCTCAACAAAGATCCACCCATATTCATGATTGTATGGTTCGAGATGGAGCTGTGAATTTTGAACAATTCAGCAAGCAGCATGAGCTTCATGGTATCCAGTCAGAAAATAGGATTTTGTTTCAAAATCAATTACTTTCGGCGACCTCATTGCCATTGCACAGTAGAGTGTGTGGTGACAATGAAAGATTCGAAGCTGTGCGGGTTCTTCAGTTGGCCATTGTACGTTCACTCTGATCGAGTAGTCTAGGCCCATGAAAGGATTTTTTACTACAGCACATGCCGGATCTTGTTGTAGACAGTTCTGATGACCAGCTCTTGCTTGATCGTGAAGTCTCCCTGCTTAGCGGCACCCATGGTGTCGGCATTTCCTGCCCTGGTCACCTTCTACAGTTGGCTGCGATATAATTCCCTCTATTTCATTCATGAATTGTACCACCATTTTCCGACTCCTGCAAGAGCTTCCAAATTTCAGATTTCGTTACAGTACCGCAATTTCAAAGGGATTGGCAGCCTCCAGGCGCCTGTCGGGAAGCCCGGATCTGGAGAGGTTCTCGTTCGGAGAGCCCTAAGCACTTCAGTGTCACAATTCGGAGCTGCGAAACACGCCACAAACTTGGTCTAATTGACTGGTCATTCATTACAGAGAGAATTTTTCTGAAAGAATTTGCACATTATTGTTGAGCAAGGAGCTATCCAGGGACGTTGCAGTAGAACTGCCCTAAGCGCCATAACTGACAAGGAAAATTCATCCGATCAGTCTGTCGGGGACTCGAGGTCACTAGAAAAGAACTACAGTAGTTAATGTTGACTGTTGTCACGGATGCCAGTTAGGTACGTTGTGCCATCCGCGAAGTGCGGAGTCCTCATCATGGTCAACTGGAACAGACGAAAAGTAGGAATGGTGACCCACAAAACCACAACCACCAAAATCTGGTTGGCATTCTCCTGAACCCTGCCCATGGAACTTCTCGGAAACAACCCCAAATTCTATAGCATAAAATAATATTTGTACATTACTAATTTTTCTATGCGGACAAACACAAGTAGGCCACATCCATGATACCATATACCTATGAAAAACGTCAGTTTCATTAAATTGGAAGTATTCTGTATGAGGCCATTTTGACATTAATTTCCATAATCTTATTGTATGAATAGATATGCAAATTAGTATGCCAATTGCTTCCCATTCACAACATTGTGGTCTATTGATTAATTAAGCTAAGATTTCCAGCTCCATCTTCCTCGAGAGTCTGTAAACATTGCATTCCTTCTTCGTTTGAGGGTCCATCTTTCCATTTCCCCCGCCATTTCCATAGAATTGTGCAAATTTTTAAAAACTCATGTTCTAAATAATTTCACTGGAAAAGTCTTTGGAATTCAAAATCTCTAAGATCCATGTATCCAACTTTTGCCTAATCTAGTTCACATATTTATCCTTTGGGAGTTTTGGTTGAGACCATGTACATGGCCCCAAAGTACCTTGTGTGTCCTATGGACCTCATCATGGTTGAATAGGGAATTTCAATAACATGACATTCCATACACCTTTTTTAGATTGTGTGGTTTAAATTATAAAAGTTTCAAAGTTGTAGAATGGCACCATTTTAATGAAATTTCCCATTTGACAATAACTTAATCAAACTTTAGTAAATAAATTGTGTTGATTGGATTGACAATTATTTAACAATCACCAATGATTTCAAAGGTAGGTTTAAATATCACATACTTTGTCTATCAAAAAATTTTATATTCTAATAACCCCTAAAGGACCAAGGTGATTTTCCTATCAAGAACCACTCAAAACTGTCATTTCTATTGCAATGAAAGAGAAAAGATCTTTGAAATTTTTTATTCATATCCAACCATAAAATCTAATACTTGACTTGTATATGAACATGTGGAAGAAATTTCAGAAACTTTGACTATGTAGATTGCAAGATATATGCATTTAAAATGAACAAAACAAGATGTTTTATGGGCAATTTCATTAAAATGGCATATGCTATGCGCCATTTTTTGACATACTCTGCGCCATTTTAATGGAATGCCGTGTAGTTTCTAACATATTTTGCGCCATTTCATCATCATACTGCCATTTTAATGAAATTGACCATTTTTGCACCTTCTTTGATTAGATTTTTTGGCTTTGAATCTTTTTAGTTCAAATTTTTTGCACTAATGATTCTGATTTTGTACTTATGTATGTTAAGTAGGTGAATTGAGAATCTACTAAATAAATTTAGGAAACAAAACTTTTAATTTTCACTTGGTAAAAAATTGTTAAGTATAGGTGGGCTCAAGATTGAAGAAAAAACAAAATTGTTTGTAGCTTTTAGATAAAATTAAATCACAATAATTCAATTGGTGAGATTGTTCAAGAAAAAAAAATCAAACCCTTCCAAAAAATATTTTTTGAAAAATTCTAAAAATTGCATTCAAAAATGAATTCTACAAGTTATTTTTTCAAGAAGATGCTTAGATTGCCTGAAAAACTAGGATTGTCCATGACTTTGTCATTATTAGTCTAAATTGAATGAAACAAAGCTTCACATGTAGAAAAAAAATATAATCTTTGACAAAAAAATGTGAAAAAAATTATTTAGACTTTTTGTGATTTTTTTGGTATTGCCCGCCAAACTCCATTTTTGCTTATTGTGTCATAACTTTGCTCCTCGGCATCAGTTGAAATAAAAAATATATATTCACAAAGCTCTTGCAAAAATACACAACCTTAGAAAATTCCAAAAAATATCACTAAAAATTGAGGTAGTAAGAACCTACCCGGATCCAAATTGTCCCTCGAGGGCACAAATGGTCCTTACAAATTATGGTCCTTTCAAGGTTAACCCCTAAAGGACCAAGGCATATTTGGGGCAGAAATTGTCAAAAATTGCCTCTTCATAGGGCAGCAAGAAAAATATGAAAAAAAAAGTTTTTTTTCAAAATTCAACCATACAAAATTGTACTAGACTTCTTTGGAAACATGTACAAAAAAATTTAGAAACTTTGACTGCATGGATTGAAAGATTATATGTTTATAACGTTTGAAGTTGGGTGAAAAAGTTTTTTTTCCAACCTTGCATGACATGTCTTGCAAACTTGAACTCCTTCTTGAATGTGATTCTTACACTAAATATGGTTATTGTTTTTTGACATTTGCATATTGTATCATGTAAGCTACACAATCTCCAAAATTCAAAATCAGAGGAAGATTTTTGCAAATGCTACCCAAGCTACCCGCAAAGTTTAGGGCATCATAACTTTTGATCCAGGCACCTGATTAGAAAAAAATTAGATTTTTAGGAAGGGATATATAGTTACACATTATGTCCAAATTTCATGAATGTCCGACTAAACATGACTTTGTAGGAGCCCACCCAAGATTTCTTGCGTATGTTGAATGGACACTTGGACCTTTGGGGTTTAATTACCTCTTTATATGTACAAATCAACTCCACCAATTGGATCCTTTTGCCAAGTAATGAATGTGTATCAATGTACACTACAGTGTTTTATCCTATTAGTGCTCAACTTGCAACAGTAATTTGTCAAAGTCACTCTAGTGCAGGTTGAAGTATTATGTATAATATCGTTTCCAATTAATTCCCCCAAAGAATCTTAGTGACACTAGTTGCCCACCCTCTCCAATTATAAGATAAATCAGCCATGTGAGTTGTAGTGAAAACTTGTGAGAGCATCTCCACTCTTGCCCTCAAAAGGGGCCCAACCCAGGCTACATTAGGCCCAGGCAACTTTTGGTCCCCCACTGTGACCGCCCAATTTGGCCGTGGCACCCCTGCCATGAAAAAAAAAGGACTTTGGCCACCATCCTCCAAAGCTTGCTTACTAGTCATTGTATCACTATTCATGTCAGAGGATTCTTGTTATGATTGTTCTTTATTCTTGATTTGGTTTAGGAAGCCAATTATAGTTGGGTGCAATTATGGTTTGGGGAGTAGAAGGTGTTAAGGAACAGTACATTGAGAGGGCAATTTGAAGTTTAATTTTAAGAATTACAAAGATATTTGGAGAAAGCTAGAAGAAAATAGAGGAGTTTTTCTCCAATTAATTACCTTTAACTATAAGGGGATGCTTTGGAAGCAACTCTTCAACAATGCATACACCTTAAAGTATAAAAGATGGAAAAAAGAAGAAGAAAACAAAACATACCAAAAAATTGTGATTCTCTCCAATTAACAACCTTCAAGACAATATGAGGAGATGCTTTGGATGTAACTTTGAACAATGCACACACCTCATGGTTTGATAGGATGGAGAAAATCCAAAACCAAATATAAATGAGATTAGTATATAAAATATTATATCATATATATGAGCACATATATATAACCATATATATAAATGTAAATGTAAAAGAAAAATCTTTTATTTTAATTACTAAAGTTATAATTTTGGATGTGAGATCCAAAATTATTTGAAAACACTCATATTCAAGTAAGACTATTCAATTTTTCTTGCATGAATTCTCCAATAATTGAAGTATAGAAAATTGAAGATCATAGTCCCCATTCATTCATTTGTAAAATCACTTAGAGAGAACATTAAAAATTAGGTGTAGGAAATTTTGTTATATTTAAAAAAAATTACAAGGATTTTGTGGAAATCAATTTCCATAATTAAAAAGATGGAAAGTTCTACATGGCTCTACATTCCAAAATAATTATAGTGATTAAAATAAAAGCTTTATCTTTTACATTGTATCTATAGATTTTCTCTTTTTACTTATATATATTCATATATAATGAGATGCATATACTTATATATATTAATATCCATATATAATTTATAAATATTAAATATATTTTTATATTATTTGATTTTTATATTTGATTTAAAATTTTCTCCATCCTATTAGACTATGAGGTGTGTGCATTGTGAAGAGTTGCATCCAAAGCATCCCCTCATATTGTCTTGAAGGTTGTTAATTGGAGAGAATCATCATTCTTTTTTATAATTTTTTGTTTTAGTATTATTGGTTTTAGGTTTTTTCAAACTAAATTGAAAGCTAAACTTTCAAAAGAGCTCGTAATTACAACTAAGGTTCAATAAAATGCAACAATGTCAAGTAATCAATAGTGCCAATGGTGTTAAGTAGAAAATAATGCCAAATAGTCAATAGTGTCAAGGCAATCAATTGCCAAATCTAGAATAAAAAAAACATGGACAAAGACAATTTGGGCGGGGCTTGACGACAGGTATGGCTTGGGAACTAGTCCAACACAGGCCCCTTTTTCATTAAGGGAGCCCACCATAGGTAGTTCCCCAAGCCAATTTGGGCGGGCAAGACTGGAAATGCTCTGCTATAATTGTCATAATGTAATAGAACTCATTTGAAAGAGGAGAATTGATCAATTATTGCTGTCAAAGAATACTAGTGTGCCCTATATTGTTGCCACAGTAAAAATTAAAAAAAAGTATTTTTCTAATTTTTTGGTTAAAGAAAATTTTGAAATTCAATAAATTTCACACCATAGTTCGGATTGCCACAAAACAAAGCCAGTGCGCCCCTCCTCCCCGAGGGCTTTCTGACCATACCAAGCACGCGGTCGGGAGACTCATGGTCCAAGAGATCTCAACATAACAAACAAACAAAACAAAACAAACAGCCTGACTCATGTATGGATATATATTAATTAATCTCTCCGTGGGGAAAGTCTTCGAACCAGTATTGGACCAGCTGCGCATGCTGACGCTCGTGATGTCGGCAGCGGGACCCCGCCAAGGAAAAGTTTCTTCACCATCAATGGCAGCAGTTCCGGAGTGGACCGGCCAGCTGCCCGGCGCCACATCACTTCAGAAATTGATCATGTGCCTGTGGACCAAATGGACCCAACTTTTGTTTGTAACTGTCAAATGGACCAAATTATATTAGTGACCGTACGTCGAATTGAATCTTCGTTGGAAATGATGTTCCCGCCCAGGGCTGCATCTCTGACTTCCAACCTCGGAGGAGGTGAGTTCGCCTGACTGCCAACTGCATCTGAGAATCGGACGCCAGGTTGCGTACTTCACGTTGCCCTGGCGGGCGCCGTTCAACACGAACATTCTACCATGTCGTTGACTGTCAGATGACCCACATCCTTTGAATGCTATCTCAATTCTCAAGCGGCGTTCGCTCAAACCTTGGTCTGTCAAGTTCAGGCGTCCGCTGACAAAGTCCGCGTAAAGTGAAACAGCGCTCGACGCCCGCTGCAGCAGGAATCGGAACGTATAAAAGAGCACCTCACAATCATTCTGTCACAACAATCTCATCTGAGCAATACATCAATCAAATCGGAAGACGCTATTGCTGCAGCAACTACGTGATATATCGAATTTACACCCGGGGCTCCAATTGGACACATGCACCCGGCTTCTAATTCATCGGAGAGGCCTTCTTTCTGGGAACTGATCTAGCTAATAATTATATACAAGCTTACTGAGCGTCCAGCATCTCCGAGAGCGTAACGACTGAATCGAAGTCTCATTGAGTTCCAGGGCTAATTGCCATCATGGCCATGATGGGCGATGGGGGATCATCGAAGTGGAGACCTCCGTCGAAGCGTCTCTGAAAGTAGCTCGATCATGACAACTGCTGGAGGTCATTGTGGACTGAACGGATATTTCGTTAAAACGGCGGTATTCCACAAAATTGGCACTTTGAGGTTAAGACCGCGCGGTCTGAAATCTACACTAGTCCTAGAAAATAAATGGAAAAATGGCGTAGGAATTCCGCCATTTTAACGGAATATCTGTTACTGTCGACGAATGCTACCTTGGCAAGAATTTCCGCTTCATTCGAAAAGACCTGGCCAATTCCGGGACCAATACTTTGCTTTCTTAGGATAAGTTATTTAAACGAAGAACGCATTGCAATTGAATGCCAGAGCCAGCTAGCTTATCCGGCCTCCTGCAGAAGATATATGGAAGTTTCATGGAAGATCTCGATCATTCCAATAGTTGCCATTCTTGAGCTAGGAACTCAAGCAGTTGTACAGATTCATTTGTTTTTAGATGAGTAGAATAGTTCCCGATTCATTATTCACACATTGTGACAATTAAAGATTTGAAAATAGTACCATTAATATCATTGAAGCTGCTCAGACACTCGTTGACACATCATACGCTCGACTGTATATATTGCATGATCAAATGGCTTTTAGACTTCACTGACTTGAATGTGCGTTTCAACTGATTCTTGTCAGATCTGTCACTGTTGGACACACTTGTGAGTTGCATCTGAGTGAGGTCATTCGATCTGGCATGGAGAAAATAAGATCTGTCTTCGATCCTTGTCAAGAGTTACTACCCGTAGACCTATTGAGATATGAGTACGTACCGATATTCAGATGAGGCAACTGTTTGTCTGTTTCAGAATTTTCTTCCCTAGGGATTATCGTGTCATCCTTGAACTCTTGGTGACTCTATTTCTAAACGGTGCAACTTCCAACTCCTGATGAGTCAACCATAAGCCCTGGCTTATATTCAATGCTGGGCATATTTTCTTTCATTTCAGTTCACAAGGGTCTAATTTCAGGCCAGATTTGGGTTAACTTTCAGGCCTGAACCGCGCCAGAGTAATGGAATACCGCCAATTCAACGAAATTGACGTAGGAATTGACGTTACAACCAGTCCAGATGAATAGCTTCTGCTCTGCATCACCTAATGCACGGCGAGTTCCACTTCAAGTGGGCTTCATCGAGCTCTTGCACAGCCCAACCGATTCGGGCCGGATTCGATCTGGATTGTAACCTAGTTCTAATCTCATAGGTATTAGCTCGTGAGTTGGGAAGCTGAAAAGTCCTTGAACTGAACTTCGCTGGACAGGTCTCAACGATCAGCCTCAGATTGCAATTGGAAGAGTGCGTCTGCATTCTTCTCCGAAGTACGTATGGGCACGGCAGCGTTCAACACTTGACTGTACGCGTCTGTTAGTGTGTCACCAGTGTCCGCAGTTGAACCACAGTGAATCATTCAACCAAACTAATGCATGTGCACCGTGCCGTGTCAAGCTAGTAGTTTTAAGCTACTGTTCCCGACATTTCATCCAAACAGCAATGTCGCCCAGTGGCTTCGTTCACCATAACTATTCAGACTAGCTTCACAGAGTGCAAATGCAAATGGTCTCGGACGCACATGGCACTACAATCTCGTGGTTTGATACACGTACAAGATAGACACGTTTGATCGGAAGAGGATGCTTAAGATAAGTTTGTCTTCACTTTGAGGTCTTTTATACATGTCATTGCCAAGCAGGAACTGTATCCGACCAAAGAATGGCAGCTACTCTACGTCAGGCCCCTTGCTCTACAAAACGGGGTCCCAAAGAATGTATTCAGAATGATCTACGATTCCGAATGTCGGAACGAGCGGGTCCACTAATTTGACAACAATGCTATATCTCTGGCAGATCTGCCGAAAGGATGAAGCCTCCGTCGGAGAAGAGTTCTCCCTCGCGAGATTCTGAACCATCGCCTCCACATTTCTAGCTTGGGCAACTGGTCACTCTAGGTGACTACCATTGCTCGGTGTTTGTATTTATCGCTGTACGGTATGTACAAAATTGTTGAATTTCAGTGGGCACTTGATCTCCACGTACTCGAGTCGGATTCTTTCAGAACCCCTTTCCGGGTCTCCACTTGGAGGATCCTCCATCCCCTTCACAGTCGTCGTCGCAGCCGCAACAGTGCGAGGGCGGTCTCCATCTTGAGGATCCGCCATCGCCTTCGCAGTCTTCGTAGTCCCCAGAGTAAGATGACGGTTTCCATTTCGAACCACCTCCATCACCTTCCGCACCCATTGCAATGCCTTGCGGCCACAGGAAGAGACCTCAAGTGCTGAACTTTGCTGTCAAGTCTTCGTACGTATTTATATACTGTCTTACTTAGATGATCTCTGAACGGATCAAAGCTTGCACTGCCCTTTGGCAAGAATCAGTACTCAAGCCGGCCGGCTGCGCCGGGACTCAAGCTTCTCCCTTGAGATTGACCTTCGAATTGGCTAGTAACTCGAATCGAATACGAGGTGGAAGGGTCGACTGATGAATATTCATTGAGCTGTAATGAGTTTTGAGAGAATGGAGGCCAGTGCGGGTCCTTATATGGGGTGGGGAGCTTGGGTTCCACTACGCAGTCAGTCGCGCGCCGAGGCTGGAGCCGTTGACCGTCTGGTCAAAGTTGCTGACCCCCGTCGGTATGACCAGCAACGCGGAGAAGCCTTGGTTACAGCGTTTCCGAATGTTGGTGCTGGGGGAACAAGAGGATGGATGAGAAAAGAGCGAACTTGGATGAGAACGAGCGAACGAACGGGTGCCTTAGTTGAAGCTACTGGTTCTGTTTGCAGCAATTCCAACTGAAGAGGCGGCATCACGGATGAATGCCCAAAATGAGGACCAGGGAGGGGGGGTGCGAACAAAGAAACAACTAAAGTGAAAGGAAAAGAAAAGAAAGCCGTGGACCTGGGAACCACATGCGAAGGTGGGTTTTGGGTTGTTTTTTTAACAATTGAAAAGGGATTTCATTGCCCATGGGGAAAATACCACCAACCAACTACACGTGGCTTGTTGGAAGAAAAAAAATAAAAGAGAGACACGTACAATACAAGGATACAAGACACAAAAACACAGATCATATGGTCCAAGGGTCAAGCCTAAGAGTGGCCATGAGGCCCCTTGCGGACAGGTTTTCAGATTAGAAATGGAAGAGCTCCATTGCTTGTTGGCATCTTGCATGAGTGCTCTCGGCCGTAGTGCCCCATGCATGGACTTCCAACAACACTATCTTTATCTTTCAATCTCAGGGTAGAACTTGTAGTCAGATGGATTCTTTTTTATAGTATTAATTCTTGAAGGACACAACCCCCATGACTAAAGTAGACACCAAAATGCTCTTATTCTTGGATTGATAAGTGCATTTGTTGTTTCAAGGGTGAGCAGTGTAGTTATCCATTGGACCTTTTTGGTCTTCAACATCCTTCAATAATTAAAAGAGAAAGACAAAGAAGAATGAAAAAAATTGAATTGACATTTTATTGTCTTCTTTTAATATATATAGTAGACCCTTGAAATTGTTTCCTTCCCTCCAAACAAGATATGAAGTTTTAAAAACAAATAAAAGAGATGAAATTACAATTCTTTGACATGTCCTACAATTTCAATGATTTTTGATGAAAATTTGAAATTATTATAAATTTATGAAGAGTGATTGAAAGAAATTCATATCGAATACATAAAATGCTTAATCAATCTAAAAGTTTCACCATTTGTCGTGCCCCTTAGTGACACTTACCACCTTAAGTTCACCTTCCAATACTTCCCAAGCACTTCACACTTTAGTGGCACCAAGGGTCACACTCTCCTAACACTGTACATGCCACGCACATCCAATGTTAGTCTCCCAATCCAACTCTTTGTGCTAAGTCCCAGTCACCGGAACTACTAACACACATACACACCCATCATGACACCAGGGCATATTACTTGGTAACACGGGGCGGGACTTCCATCTTATTGTGCAAGGACCCATGGTGACACTACTCATCATAATCCTAACCGCCCTTGAGTGTCACCCCAACTCCGTACTAGGCTCATTGTGTATTTGCTACTTTTTACTTCATCACTAACTGGGACTCACCATTCGGGACACCTCAACATAGCCTAGCAAGGAGTGGGACTTCACCCAGCCGGTGTTATGAGACACCCACAAGTGTCCCATGGTGCCTTGGAGTGGTGGTGACCCCACACCACCAACCTTGAGTCACCGTAACTCACCAAGGCTCCAAAAGGGAGTGAGGAAGGAGACCAACCCCTCCTATAGTACTCTCTGTGGGATTCAACAGACCCCCCCTTGTATGTCAAAGGGGACTCCCAAAACCACTTTGGTTTTGAAAGGCCACCCCATTTCTCCCGATTCGCCCTAGTTTGGGACTCCCGAACTTTTACCCGGCATAACTTTGCGGTCCGGGCTCCAAATCTCACATGCGAGCCCATTTTCGACATCTACTTGACGAGTAGATGCCGATGGACTACTCACTTGCCTCATTTGTACAAGTCCTCGCAAAGTTATCGCCCTCCAAAGATTCGGGTCCATTGGGAGAGGCGTCACGCCTTCACCATGGTGCTTCTCTTGGCCATAACTTGAGGCTACTACCTTAGAACTTCGTAATGCTTGTCAATCTAGCATCCTTGTGTTCTTATATTTTTAAAGGTATGCTATATGACATACTTCATGGAGGGATTCCTCATGAACCCCTCCCTCCTAGCCCTTCAGTGTCCCGGCGCCAACAAGACACCCCCATCTTTGAATGCCCATAATTTTTGACTCACAAGTTCAAATCACGCGTTCTTTGGATGGCTAGAAGCGTCTCCTCGAGATCTTTTCAAGCATGTGTTACACGCCACCAAATTTTTCCGGATCAGAGCGCTAACATGCTCTGATCGCTCGGAACTTCTAGTCCCTCTCACCTCATCTCTTGCAAGGCTTGGAGAGTCACCCCCAATGTCCCCCTTGCTCACCAAGGTGGCACGGGTATGCCTTGTGATGAGGGTCATGACACCATTGCTATAGTTTAGAATATTATGGTGTAGACTAAAATTTTATATTATTCTATAATTTAATAATTAGAGAATTCATCAAATTTTTTGAGGACTTGAGGTCACTAAAGTATCAAGTTAATTGATTGTTGTCATAGATGGAAAATATAGATGTTGTGCCATATGCATTGTACAAAGTCCTTAGCTTATTAGTCAATTGGAATAGATGAAAAGCTCAAATTGTGCATGACCTTCAATGCCACAAGTTCCACCAATTGCAAAAGTTGATTGCCATCTTCTTGAACCCTCGTCATATAGCTTTGATCCTAAAAACAACCCAAAATTCCATTGCTTAAGTTCCCTTTAGTGTAAGACAATATTCATACATCACAAGTATGGCTAGATAGTGTAGTTGAGAAAAATCAAGTTAGAATTATGTTACTTATTATATATATCTACGAAAAAAACATCAATTTTTTTGGAATTGACAATATTCTATGATCCATTTTGACATTTACCAATTAGCTTGTTGTACCAGCAGATGTGCAAGTTAATAAGCAAATTACTTTTCCATCTACAATATCGTGATCAAGTAAGTGAGCAAGCTACATTGATTTATCCTATTAATGCTTGTGACATTAATTTACTAAAGTGAATGTATTTGAACTCCTAAATTAAGACATTCAATTGTACCCTAGGAGACAAATTGAATTTAGGTAGAGTCGTGGCTATTGAACTTATGATTTCAAAATTTGACTCATGGTTCAAAAGTTCCAAGTATTTTTCATTGAAATAGTGTTAATAGAGAAGATTGGACAAGATGTTTGTGGAGAGGGGCAATAGAAGGGCAAAATGTGCCAATTGTGCAAGGACAATGGAGAGACTTGAAATCCTAAGCTATGACCTTGGAATGAGTTCATATGTAGGCAACTAGCGTTAACTTGGATTTGCGACATGAGGGCTATGAGGCTATGTATAATTGCATTGGCCATCTAATTGTTTGAGTGGACCATTACTATTTGCCAATATTGCATTCAAGTCTAATCGAAGGCCATCACCAAATGTTGAAATTGCTAGCATTGACATGAATGACATGAATGATATGAATGTTGTAAGAAGTGGATAAAGAAGCATGAACCAAGGAATAAACAAAGGGAAGAAGGATGGGGAATATGATGGGGAAGAAAATGGAAATCTTTTCATCTACCATTGATATTTTTTGAGTTTAAAAAATATGAGAAGACTATGTTATTTGCAAAATTTATTAGTGTACTTCACTATTAATTTTGCTACATCATCATATTACAAAATTTTGATGGAAATCTTCCACCCATGCTCTTCTACCTCTAAAATTTGGTGCATATATGCTTAACATAATCTTTGTTTATTTCAAATTATAAAATCATGGTCTGTAGTAAAAAAGATTGTTACAAAAGATGATCAAAGTCAATTGAAGCTATTATATAAGATCCAAAAAAACTTTTTGTCTCACTTCAAACTTCAAAGGCTAAGATTTGTGTGGTTAGACTAGCCAAAAGTTTTACTACACACTTTTGGAGACTTGGACAAACCTAATGTAAGATCCTATATTTAAATATGTAAATAGAGTTGTTTTTGAAAATTTGTGTTGAACTTTGGGTGCTAAATTTATCAACAAGAGTAAAATTAGTGCTACCTTGGCAGAGATATTACTCTATTACTCTCATTTCTCCCAAAGAATCTTGTTTTATTGACAATGATTCTCCACATTGATTTTCCACCCTCTCTAATAGGATAAATCAATATCGGTAGTTCGGTACCATTGATTACTTCATGAATGGGAAAATCAGTTAGATATATTAATATACTGATAGTGGTCATTGATTCTCTTCTAAGTTAGCCAACCCATTTTTGATCACACACTCATTTCCAATATGTAGAATGTTTTCTTTATGTGAAGTTGTAGTGCAATTTTTGAGTAGTTGTGTCGCATTATGATTGGTTGCAAGGCTCTCGATATTGCAATTAGCATATGGTCAAAAATAGAAAGCTCTATACGACTATTAGAGGTCAAAGAGAATCTTCCACTAAAAAATTTATAGTAATTACATTTTGTGTAATAAAATTCTGATAAAATATGCAATCTTTCTAAACTCTATCTTTGAACATGTGAAAAATTCTGCATTTAGAAAACCTCTGCTCCAAATATGCATAATTGCTTAAGTGGTTGGAAATGGGTTGGCTACCTTAATGAAATTTTGCCTTCTATTATATTGCGACAGTAATATCAGATCGTTGTTGGATTCTCCTATTCATTTGAATTGGTCAGTGTCTTCCAAGACTGTCAGTGTCAGTGTCTTCCAAGGCTGCGCGCATGGTCCCACTGAAAAGCTCCTCAAAAGAAGAAAGTCTGCGACAGCTGCGCGTGCTGAACCCCGTGGTGTCGGCAGCGGGACCCCGCCAAGGAAAAGTTTTGTCATCATCCAGCAGTGCCGATTATGTACAAGAGTGGGCCGGATTCTTCAGAAATCAATGTGAACACAATCACCAAGCATTAGTACGCACGTGACTGTCGAATTGACCAAATAATATTAGAGACCGTCGAATTGAATCTTCCTTAGAACCCCCGCCCAGAACTGCTCCTCTGACTTCCAACCGTGGAGGTCGTTAATTCTCTTGTGACCAACTTGAAATAACGGCTTCTACTTCGGGTCTTCATGAGACGATACGTCAAGAACTTCGCGTTGCCCTCGCCGGCGCCGTTCAACACGAATGTTCTTCCATGCCACTGACCATCAGATCAGTACCCACTTCCTCTGAATGCGATTCGAAGCTCCGTTTGAAAGGATCAAACCTTGGGTCCGTCAAGATCAGGTGTCCGCTGAAAAAGTCCGCGTAATTTGAACAGAGATCACTCCAGCATGAATCAAATGTATTAAAGAGCATCACACATTCATTCTGCACCACAAGAAATCTCGTTTGAGTTTTCGATCGATCAAATCTGAAGACACCACAGCAAGTCATACATCGAATTTACACCCACAGCAAAAATTTGACATACGTACGTAGAGCTCCGATCCATCAAACCTTAAGAGGCATACTTTCTGAGAGCAATAATCCGACACACGTGCGGAGCACTGATCCGTCGGAGAGGCATAATTATTTTCTTTCTGAGAAGCGATCCAGCTGAGCTGATCACCCAAGCTTACAGAGCGGCCAACACTAGCTTCCCGAGAGTATCAGAAGTCTCATTAAGTCCTCGGAGGGATTCCTGAAATGGCCGTGATGGGTGACGGGGGATCATCGAAGTGGAGACCTCCCTCGAAGGCTTCACCCATGGGCGACGGAGGATCGTCCAAGTGGAGACCTCCTTCCAAGTCTAGTCCCATGGGGGATGGGGGCTCCTCCAAGTGGAAACCTCCGTCGAAGCGTCAATGAAAGTAGCTCGATCGTTGCAATCATGACAACTGCTCGAGATCATTGTCGACTGTCGACGAATGCACCGAGGCTTGGCAAGGATTTTCTCTTCATTTAAAATAGAACGACCAATTCCGGGGCCAATTCTTTCCTTTCTGCGATAAGTTCTTCAATCAAAGAGCTCATCGCAATTGAATGCCATTGAGAGCTCGCTAGCTTATCCACCTCCGGCAGAATATGGAAATAGCATGGAGATCTCGATCATTCCAATAGATAGTTACAATTCATGATCTCGGAGCTCAAACTTCCTTTTCCTTTTTGTACAGATTCTTTCTAGATGATAAGAGTAGTAAGTTCCTGATTCTTTATTCACACATTGTGACAGCTGACAATTTGAAAATTATACGGCTGTCAGCTCAGACACTTGTTATATATTATACAGGCGACTGATATACTACTTGAAAGACTTTACACTTCAGTGACTTCTATGTGTGTTTCAATTGGTTCATGGACATCTGTAGACGTTGGGGCTCACTTCAGAGCTGCATCTGACTGTGGTCAATCGAGGACGAGCAAATCGTATGTGCCATCATTTTCACAAGTTACGTACAATCTGTAGTCCTATTGAGGAACTTATATCGACATTCAAATCGGGATTCAAATATGGTAATGCAGTAGAATAGTTCTAACAGTAAGGTACAATATTTATTTCCGTCAGTTATATTATATTGCCCTTAACTCTTGGTGACTCTGATGAAAGAAGATCTATTTCGACAAATTGAAGTGCAACTTCGAACACCTAATAAGTTTGCCTTAAGCCTAGATAGACAATTTCATTAAAATGGTGGTATTATTCCTCCATTTTAATGGAATGTCGTGCAATTCCTAACATATTTTGTGCCATTTTACTGTAATACCGCCATTTTAATGAAATTGCCTATCTAGTCTTAAAGTCAACTCTTGGCATACGTACATTCTACTTCAGTATATTATAATTAGCTGCCTCCAATTACGATTGGCTGCTAGACAAGCAGAAGGTGGAACGACTGCTTTTGACCAATCTTATCCTCCATGCTGACAATCGCTTTTTGGACTGAAGATACAGAAGATACAAGTGTCTGATCCAAGTGGAAAAAATACTTGGTAAACTGCATGGTAATATTCAATAAAATGGTGCGTTTCAGATTCCCAACATGTGTCGTGACGTACATTCAAGAGCATTGCACTGTAGAACTAGGACGGGTACATATCTGATCGGAATTCCAGGCGGGCGACAAAAATATGTACCCATTTCTTGAAATTCCGCTATTTTGCAGAATGGGTGGATCAAATTTTGAGTTTGAATTCGTATGTTGCTGATTAATCACTCTGAAAGTCCGGACTTATCAATGATTAATCTTACGTGCGTCCAGTTATGACTTATGATTTACTTTCACAGTCACCCATTTCCGTCGCAATCATTTCACCGATCGATCGACTTTGCAATGTTTGTACACCATTGTTATAAGAGAATTGTTAATGCACTCTTTACACAGTTTTCGCTTGACATTGAATTCATAACAAGTCAATGGGCTTCTCCATGACGCAAGAAATTGACTTCCATCATAAAACGTCAAGTTCGTTAAATTGGCGATATTCCACTAGGCCAAAAATTGTGACAAATATCTTCACAAGGGTCTAATTTCAGGACACGAACTAGATTTGGGTTTCAGGGCTGAACCACACCAGAGTAATTGAATATCGCCAATTTAACGAAATTGACGCGGGAATTGACGTTACAACCCTCTGCATCACCTATTGTAATGCATGGTGGGTTCCACTTCGAGTGGGCTTCATCGAGCTCTTGCACAGCCCCAATCGATTCGGGATTCGATCGGGGATTCCATCCGTACTGTAGCCTAGTTCTAATCTCCTAGTTATTAGCTCGTGAGCTGGGAAGCTGGAAAGTCCTTGAAGGCTTGAACTGAACTTCGCTGTACAGCACAGGTCTCAAGGATCAACCGCAGATTGCAATTGGGCGAGTGCGTCTGCATTCTTCTCCGTAATACGTATGGGCACGGCAGCGCTATACACTTGAGTGTACGTGCCTGTTAGTGTGTCACCGGTGCGCGCAGGTGAACCAAAGTAGCGAATCAACAAAACAATGCAGGTGTCAAACTAGTAGTTATGAGCTACTGCTACCGACAATTCAACCAATCAGCAGTGCCGCCCAGTGGCTTCGTTCACCATAATTATTCAGACTAACTTCTCAGACTGCAAATGCAAATGGTCCCAGACGTACACGGCATGACAATCTCGTCGCTTGATACACGTACAAGATAGACATGTTTGATCGGAAGGGGATGCTTAGGAAAATTTTGTCTTTACTTTGGGGTCTCTTATACATTGCCAATCAGGAATTGGCTCAGATCAAAGAATGGCAGCTATTCTGCGTCAGGCCCCTGCTCTACAAAAACGGGGTCCCAAAGAATGTTTGTATGAATGATCTAAGATTCCGAATGTCGGAACGAGCGGGTCCACTAATTTGACACCGATGTTTTTTGGTAGATCTGCCGAAAGGATGAAGCCTCCGTCGGAGAAGAGTTCTCCCTCGTGAGATTCTGAACCATCGCCTCCGCATCTCTAGCTTGGGCAACTGGTCACTCTGGGTGACTACCATTGCTCGGTGTTTGTATTGATCGCTGTATGTACAAAATTGTTGAATTGTTGAAATTGGCACCTGATCTCCACGTACTCGAGTCGGATTCTTTCAGAACCCCTTTCCGGGTCTCCACTTGGAGGATCCTCCGTCACCTTCAAAGTCGTCATCGCAGACGCAGCAGTGCGAGGGCGGCCTCCATCGGGAAGCGCCCCCATCGCCTTCCACGTGGTGCAAGGGCGGCCTCCATCTTGAGGATCCGCCATCGCCTTCGCAGTCTTCGTAGTCCCCAGAGTAAGATGACGGGTTCCATTTCGAACCACCTCCATCACCTTCCGCACCCATTGCAATGCCTTCAGTTGCTGGGCACAGGAAGAACCTCAAGTGCTGAACTTTGCTGTCAAATATTACTAAGATTTTCTATACTGTCTTACTTAGATAGCAATAGGGATGACCTCTGAACGGATCAGAACTTGCACTGCCCTTTTTAAAGAATTATCACTCAAGCCGGGACTCAAGCTAGCTTCTCCCTTTGGAATCGACGAACAAGTGACTGGAGATTGATCTTCGAATTGGCTGGTAACTCGAATCGAGTACGAGGTGGAAGGGTCGACTGATGAATATTCATTGAGCTGTAATGAGTTGTGAGAGAATGGAGGCCAGTGCGGGTCCTTATATGGGGTGGGGAGCTTGGGTTCCACTACGCAGTCAGTCGCGCTGAAGTGTTGACCGTCTGGTCAAAGTTGCTGACGCACCTCGGTCTGACCAGCAACGCGGAGAAGCCTTGGGGCTAGAGGATGGATGAGAAACGAGCGAACTTGGATGAGAAACAAGCGAATTTGAATGAGAAAGAGCGAACGAACAGGTGCCTTTGTCAAAGCTACTGGTTCTGATTTCAGCAATTCCAACTGAAGAGGCGGCAACACGGATGAATGCCCAAAATGAGGACCAGGGAGGGGGTGTGCGAATAACGAAACAACTAAAAGTGAAAGGAAAAGAAAAGAAAGCGGTGGACCTGGGAACCACGTGCCAGGTTTTCAGTGTAGAAATGGAGGAGCTCCGTTGTTTGATGAGGTCTTGCATGAGTGCCTTCGGCCGCAGTGCCCCCATTAGAGAAAAAATGGACCTTCCTAAGGGCCCTCTGAGTTTGATAAGCCAATCTATAACCTGGGTCTTAGAGGGCCTAGTGTAGTACACAAATTCTGACTGAAATCCATTGCTATCTGATCTGAATTTCCTAAGGTAAGTGTGGTTGTGATGATGGTTAAATTCCCATTTCCCCTATGTATTATAATTGCCCTCTGACACCATTGTTGTCCATCTTTAGTAGTAGTTCATTTGATATTGGGATTTGTTTAGTCTTTTGTGTTATAAGGTATAGGGGGAAGTATATTCCTTGTTATGCTAGTTGAACGTTGTATACCCACGTAGCCATTTGGATATTGCAACATCCTTCAAAACGCAATGCAAAATTTTTCTATTGAAGATGTTTAGATAAACTTGGTTTGTGTTTGACATTTTTTTAGTGTGCTTGTATCACGTTTGAAATGTGCTAATATTTATTCAATAAGGTGAGGTTTTGAAGTTAGGATAACTAAATCGTGTTTTTTGATGTTGTGGAAGTTTGTATATTACCCAATAGAAAAACATGTCGATCACTACTACCCCCCAAAAGTGTGAAACTATGTATCATTTACTCTTCAAGATTTATAGGGTGCATGTTTGGTAATGATGGGGGTTGTTGAAGACTTCTAGTATTTTGGAAGAATCTTGAAGCTTCATGGCAATTTTCAACTCTTCACTACCAATTTTAAGTCTTAATCAATCTTGGAGAGATGCATATACCCTACTAATGAAATGTCTTTCATTTTATTAAATTTTTTTGTGAGGAATGGGATATGATAATGTATTCAAGAGACATAAACATGAAGCTAGAGGGGAACAAATTGAAAATAGAAATCATACAACTCATTAAGGTGGTATGGTTGTGCTAACCATATATTGTGATAATCAATTTAAGCGAAAGCAAGAAGCCTTAGCTATGCTAACCATACGTTGTGATAACATGTGGAACTTCATAGATATAAAACCGTAAAACAACATATAGTCAACCACTTACAATCACAGCCTTACTACATATACATTGCAAATAGCAACTAAATTTGTAAGTTTGCAAAGTTCAATAATGTCTTGTTGCATGGATGAGTCACCAATTTACATTCTTCAAAATTCCTATTGACTAGGCCAAACTATCAATGGAGGGGAATTGCTAAAGCAATTTAGAGTATCTTCATCTTCAAACGGGGCACAAGGTTATCATAAATTATCATGAAGATTTCTCAACGTTTGTTCACCTTTCCATCAAGCCTTCTTCACTCAGAAATTATGAAGTCAAAATCAATTGGCGCATCCTTTCCCATGGTGATTTGGACTTCCCCTCGAAGGTGTCCGATTGGCCAATCAAGACTGATGTTGAAGATAAGAGACAATGGAGGGACAGAGTCAATCACCTCACAATCAAGAACAACAAGTTGCATCTTGGATTGTTGTTCCATGGCCACCCACCATTGATCCACCTAACACTCTCTAGTTAAAAAAGAAATTGACATATAAAGTTTGCCTCTAAGTTGTGTGATAGTGGAAAATAACACTAGGAAGTGAAACAAAGCAACAGATAACATCACTAGCATCTATAGTCTTTGTAGACTAGTAGACCACCATTCATCTATAAGATCCGAGAACGCAGTGTTGTCCAAATTCCAGAAGGTGAACAACAATGGAGTACGCACTCTTGTATTGGCAAAGGCAAATAAATCAACAAATAAAATGAATGGTACAAACCATTGTAAATGGGAGCAATGGGATCACATGTTGGATTTTAGTGACACAAGAAAATCTATCCTAAACTTTGGGTGGAATGCCTCTGAAGTGCACATATCTGGCAAGGGCCAACTACTAGAGCCAAGATTTGGAAGTGCAATTTCTTTAAGTTGGCCATAAATGCATTCCCCAACTAGTGGAACATAGATCCATTTGTAGAAGAAGACTAAAGCATTTCGAAGCTCCCGATGAGTGCAGTCATGGTGTATGACCTCACCAAGATCGACATGCATTCCAACTACAAGGCCTACAATAGAAGCAGGGTCTACGAGGTCATCAAAAAATCATAGGAACAAATCTACTCAATATCACAATTTTTTTGATCAAATGGCATTTTGTAACTAAGTCAATCTTAGTCATTGTTTTAAAGGGGAATTTGAGTACAATAAATATTTGAAAATAAACTACAACGTGTATAAAATAGAACCACAACCTATGGAGTAGGAAAACAAAACATAATGCAAAAAAGGATAGGGTTCTAAGTAACAAAGTTTGAACCAAACAACATGATTGGAAACATGCAATTAGAAAAATTACAGGTTGGTTTAGGGCGGGAAGACAACAATAGTACATGGTGGATAGCAACCTTTATTTTGAGGGAGAATAAGAACGAACTACAAAGATGACTAATTAAACAACATGATCAAGGAGCTACAATAAGCAATATTTCCTACAAGTGCAATCACGCAAGGGGGGCAGCAATTAGCAAGGAGCAAGGAGTAGGATGGATTTAGAAAAATACTCATAGTTGCAAGGAAGGCGAGGTTGGGGAAGAGTTGGGTCAATCTCTAGCTGCTGAACCTTGCTTGCATGTCCAACACGTACCTTGGTGATCAAATTGCCTTCAATCACCACCATATTGAAATCCCACGATCATTGCCTTCCAATAATAGTGTAGGGACGTCTTGGGGTAACGCATACTGTCACAGCCCCATGCAAACTCCAAATCATGCTCAAGAATAACCTAGAAATTGAGGGAGAATTGCCTTGGAATATACCTACCAACAACATCTTGGGTGTTGTGCAAGGTGATTGCTTCAATCCGATCGAAAAGTTGAATATTCCTACGACGATCCAACATCTTTGAATTCAAGATGTAAAGTCTCTAGGGTGAAGAGAACAACGTGATGGATCAAATGCAAGTAGAAGGTGTTGATGCACACAATGAGGAGTGATCTCAAAGAAACATGGATGTGAGCCCAATAGTATTCTTGTTTGGAGCCTTGGTAGTTAAATGCTACAGAATATAATAAAATATCAAGCCAAAGGTGGTACTGCACGATACTATAGTACTAAATTGCAATAGTTTAATTTTTTTAAACAAGAAAAAGTATAATGATTGCAATCAGAAGTTCATTGGCTATGTTCACATGTTGCAATAGAATAAGGGTAGCAACAGGTGACTCCAGAAATAGAAATAATAACAAAAAAAAGGGTATTGGATGAAGACCAAATGGACCTATTCAATGAAGTAGAGGTAGCCAAGAAGCTTGTACAAACTTGTTGTGGTCATGGATTGGGTTGTTCATCCAAATACAATAGCATTATTTAACTTGCAAACCCTCAAACAACCATTTTAGGTCCATTCCCATTTCCAATGGATTGCCCTATTTTTTCTTTTTAAATTTAAAAAAAATCTTTAAAATACAAAATCAATTCAAGTTATGGCAATCCAAGTTAACCCCTAAATGTCCAAGCCTTTTCAAGTGTGTTTTGACCATGAAAAAAGAGCACAAGCTTATAGTTATCCCCAATGAAGCAAATTGTTTTTTTTCAAAATCTAACCATATAGATGTTTAAAGAGCTTGCTTATTGGTATCCAAACCAATTTTAAGTGGGAAATTGCATAGGAGTTGTGAAATTATACCAAGAGAAATATACCAATTTCTTATTTTTAGTATGTTGCCCCTCCCCACAATATTTCAGAAATTTGCATATAAAAGTTTTTTGGAATTAGAGGTGACATGACTAACTAAAAATTGTGTTAGAACACTAAAATGCACTTTCAGAAACCTTAAATTCAAAAGAACAGCTATCAAACTCATTACACAATCCTCCTTGCAATTGTTGAAATGAAAATTTTTCTTTCTAAATAGAAATCGCAAATAACTCCAAATCCACACTTGCATGTTTAAATTTTCAATGGTGTAAATCATGAAAACACTTTAATCTTTTCATTGGAACCATTTTCAAAGCAACTGGATAAGTACAATTTTCTAGATCTCAAATCAAATGAAATTCACAAACTTTGCTTAAAGGTGGGAGATGAAGTTTAATTAGCAAGCTTTATTCTTCACTTATAGTACATATATGCTTTTGAAGACCTCTAAAAAATCAAATATTTACCTTTAATTTTTAGTGAAAAATTAAAGTTTTCAATAGTTAACCTTCAAAACTCCTTGTCAAAGTTTTTTAAATGGTCAAAGGAATTTAACTACCCATACCAAAATGAGCTTGAAATTTCATATCGATCATATATGGTTGGTTGGGCACTTAGGAGTTAAACTCTACTTGGGAGAATTTCTCAAAGTGGATCACCCTTAACATTGTCTTAGTGTTATAAAATTTGATATTTCGAGAAAGTAATAATGTTCCTTTCATCATTTCTTTTGATTTTTTTAAGTTTACAATTGATAAACCTATTGTAACTAATCAAGCTAAATTTTAAATACTGATAGTGAAAATTGCCATTTATAGAAATTTTCAAAGGTTAATGCTTTTAAATTCATAAAAAAATATCTACATTTTTTTCAGAAATTTTGACCATAATTTGTAGAGATGATGATATTCATTTTTTCTATTGAACTAAACTTCACAAACTTCCCCTAGAAGCCAGCACTTATTATAACCTATCTATGTTTTGTCCAATAGCCCTTTGGGCTAGGACTTTTAGGGGTTAAGAAAATAAAAAATAAAAAATATAAGTATTGATGTACTTTGATAGGAATGGGAAGCTTCAAAGACAATGAACTATAGTATTAGTGATACATGTAACACAATTGAGCTTGGATTGTCTCACTTGAGTGTTTCATGGTGGAATCTTTTTGTTTTACATAAGTAACTACATGATCTTACATTAGACTAGTATAAGAATGTGTGGAAGAAATTTCAAAAACTTTGACTAGGTGGATTGCAAGATATTTGGTTTTGAAGTGAAGAAATCCAATTTTGTGCACCATACCTATATAGATTTTTAAAGCTTTGAATCTCCATAACTTAAATTTTTTGTACTATACATTTTGAATTTCTGATATTTTATGTTGAAAAATTGAATTGATAGTCTAGGAATTTTTCTTAAAACAAACCCCATGATTTTCATTCTTTAAGAAATTGATCAATAGAAGTAGGTTTAAGATTGAATGAAAAATTAAATCATTAATAGCTCTAAAATGGATTTGAAACACACCAATCCCAATGGTGAAATTGTTCTACCAATCAAACTTGAGCCTATGTGTCAAATAATTTTTCCCCAAAATTTTGAAATTGCATTAAAAAAATGAATCCTACAAAGTTATTTTTTCAAGAAGTTGCTTAAATTGCCCCCAAAATTAGATTGCCTATAATTGTCTCATTACTAATCCAAATAGAATGAATCAAATCTTTCCATATAGACAAATATACTCTTTATAAGTAATAATAAGTAATAAAATTTTAATTAGGACTTTCTATAAGAAGTGTTTTTGTTGCCCAACAAACTCCATTTTGGGCTTCACTCTCTCAGAAGTGTCTAAGTACCAATGAGGCTATGGAGGCAATGGGAATTGGAAAGAAGATCTTATGGCCACAAATCATATTACCACCTTATTCCCATGCATTGAATGCATGGGACTACCCGATTGTCATCCAAACCAATAAATCACTTAGAGGTACCATAGAGTTTGTAGACTACATCACTAGTTTTTATGTCTTTAATTTTTTTTAAATTTATAAAATTATTTCTCATCCTACCTAAATTGATAAATCCTTTCCAATTTATTTTGATACAAGATGAGTTTAGAGTTGAGTTCCTTCATAAGTTCCAAAGTTTATTTATTATTTTTTATTTATATAAAATTATTTCCCATGCTCCCAAATTATCCATATAGTTTAAAGAATTTTTTTGATTGGAAAAATATAGGTAAATTTTATTTTTACAAAGAACTTAATATGGTCTAGAAACTCATTTTTTTTATTGTGAAATGTATAAGTTGACTTATTTTTCATCCATTTAAGTAAATTCTCAATCAATTTAGATGAATTCCTCCTTCACCTCAATAATGATAAATTCATCTGAAATAATAATAATAATAATCAAAATAAAAAATAAAATCTGAAACCTTGATTCAATTAATAACCTTCAAGTCTATGGTGGTGCTTTGGAAACAATTCTTCACAATGCACAGACCTCGTAGGCTTGAAGGGTGGAGAAATCACCAAAAAATTAAAATAAAAAATAAAACTTTAATCATGAGTCTTGCTCTAATTAGTAACCTTCAAGTCTATGGTGGTGCTTTGGAAGCAATTCTTCACAATGCACATACCTTAAAGTTATAGTCTTGAAGGGTGGAGAAAACACCAAAAAAATAAAATTAAAAATAAAACTTGAATCATGATTCTTACTCCAATTAACAACCTTCAAGTCTATGGTGGTGCTTTGGAAGCAATTCTTCACAATGCATACACCTCATAGTCTTGAAGGGTGGAGAAAACCCAAACAAAAATACACAAAAATACACAAAAAGATAAAATTGAATCTATATTTGTATATTGCTAGAAAGTATTCAAATATACTGTGTATATATATAATGTAGATAGAATACAAAATAGATCAAATTAAAAAAAAATCTAAGTAGAGTAGCTTTCAAAATGATTGTATACTTACAAAATTTCCCATGGCTAGCTTACTAGTTGAGGAATTAGAAATTTTCATCAGAATTTAGATATGTTATGCTACAAGTAATACACTTGCATGAAATAAACTTCAAAAAAATCTAAAACACTTTTTGATTTCCTTGTAAATTAATCAAACTCATTATTGAAAAAAACTTTTTAACACAAGAAATTTTGTTTCTTAACATGTTAGAAACTTGTATGATGATTAATTTAGTATGATTGTTAAATGTCATATTAACATTCTAGCTCTTCCTTGACTATGCCATTGCTATGAGTATAAACATTTTCTTTGCTAAGAAGATAGCTTGCTTTTGCTTTCAAAGTTAGTCCTACTTAAAATGCCTTGCCATTTTTGAAGTTTTGGATTTCTTAGGTTCTCCAAGCTTAACATAATCATACACCACTTGTTTCTTTCTTACTTTTGTCTACTAACTTGTCTTCATAATTATTCACCCAACTTTCCAAATTAGTCTTCTAGCACTGTAATTCCTCTCTCACATTTGATTTCAACTTGAATTAGAGCATTGAACATGCCAAAAAATTCTATATGTGAAAAGGCTGCCTTTTTATATGAAAGGTTGCTTTGAAAATGTTGAAAGATTGTTTTTATAATGTAAAAGATCCTTTTATAAAATCACAAAAATTTTAAATCATTTAAAAAAAAAAGTTTTCAAAAAAAGTTATACTTTTTTCTACATATGAAGCTTTGATATATTCTATTTAAACTATTGATGGATTTCAGGCATATTCTATTTGGACTAATAATGGATTTAGGATATATTCTATTTGGACTATTTCTATCTTAGAGCTATTAGCAATTTAGCTTTGTTTTAAATCTTGGATCTACTTTTATTTAACAATTTTTAAACAAATGAAAATGAAATGTGTTTTTTTTCAAAAATTTTAATTCATATTTGCAATCAAAATCCCCAACTTAGCCAAGTGAGATGTAGAAGATAAATTAATGAAGCACAAAAGCTATGGTCAAACAGAATCCACTAATTTCAAACTAATAAGTGGTCACCAACCACCATCACCTTTGTCAAAATTAAAAATAAGAAAACCACAAAATGTAATAAGATTATGGATTTAGAGTTAACTTTATTGTGTTGAGTGGTGTCAATACTCTGTCAATCTTATAGAAGAGGTACTCAATGAATGTGAAATCTATAGAATGGGTAAGATAGACAAGCCTATTACCACCTTGATTTGAAATTTGAAAATCTTGGGGTCAACTCTAAGAAGGACACATATTTTTTGGAGGTGTGTGCATGTTTCAAGAATCAAACCCAAGTGGAATTAAAAAATTTCGATTGAAATTGTAATTTCTATGAATTTCTAAAGCGGTCTGCCCTTAAATTACAAAATTGCCTATAGACTAGAGTCATAAATGTCCTATCCTAAACCTATAACCACCATTCCATGTATCTATTAGCAATTAAGTATTCACCGATGAAGGCTTGACACATTAACCCTTTTTTCCATTAATGCACTAAAATTGTCAAAATAAAATGATGGATTTTGATGAGCATTGTAGCGGAATTAGGGTGTCGGAAATAGGAAATAGAAATGGGCTAGTCTACCTTAGAGCAAGGAACTATGAACTTCCACTGGAGTTTTTTAGTATTGAGGGAAGGACAACTTTGATTACGTGATATTGGGCCACGATGTCCATAGTAGCTATAAGTACTTGATTCACGTTACCACCCAGGATACATCAGCTAAACTCTCTCAGCTCCTTGAAAGAGTAAAATGTACCTCATAGTGACTTCCTCAATCCTTGAGTGTTAACTAGTAGTAGATATTAGATGCACCATCCTCTCTCCATCTTTTGGGCGGGCATTTGGCAAACAAATAGAACAATGAAAAGAAGTGGCTCTAGGTCATGGTGAAGGATGTTGTCTACCTTTTGGCACCAAATATATATTGAAGAATAATATGTTCAGAAGGCTAATGAATGGCCCAAGTGCCCCGAAATTAGAGGTGCACACTAAAACTCACCCTGATTTTTGAGGCTAGTAATGAGCCTCACTCCAATTGGCTCCGTCTCCCTCTGTTTGGCTCCATTTGACTCCATCCGTCTTCTCTTTTCCCGTGTTGGAGACAAATTTTGTCCCCCACTGACACCCATGTGCGCAATATTTTTTACCTCACAATAAATTCAAGTAGGGTAATTGTTTAGTGTTTTAGGCAGTGTTTCGACAGAAGTTGGTATGCCTTATGGCCATCATGGATGGACCCAAATGTCACATAAGATAGCATTATCCATCCTACACGCATGCAACATGGAGCATGCATCCCCTCATCATAATGGACCATGTCCAATGTTTCACTTCAACATTAATAATTCGACTACTAGGGTTTTCGTCTATAGGATTTTGTTGGATAGTGAATTTGACATTTTAGGGTTTCAATGTTATTTCTCTAAATTTCACTTTATCTTTTTTCTCTTAGCATCCGATAGCAATAGACCCATGTAAGAAACATATATTTGGTGAAAAAAGGGAAAAGACATTTCACTACATAGTTTTTTTTCCATACGGTCCCAAAGCCATGGACCCATGTAGAAAACATTTACTTGGTTCACAAAGGGAAAAGACATTTCACTCCCAATTTCTTTTCTTAGTGTCCCTTAGTAATGGATCTATGTAAAAAACATATATTTGTTGCAAAAACGGTTTCCGCAATTCACTCCCTATTTTTTTTCTTAGGGTCCTATAGCGATGGACCCATGTAAAAAATATATATTTGGTTAAAAAAACGGAAAAGACATTTCTCTCCCCACCTTTTCTCTAAGCGTCCCATAGCGATGGACCCATGTAAAAAACATATATTTGGTGAAACAAGGGTTTTGGCATTTCACTCCCCATTTTTTTTCTTATGGCCCCATAGCGATGGACCCATGTAAAAACAATATATTTGGTGAAAAAAGGGAAAAGACATTTCACTCCCCATTTTTTTCTTACGGACCCATAGCCATAGACCCATGTAAAAAATATATATATTTGGTGCAGAAAGGGGTTTGGCATTTCACTCCCCATTTTTTTTCTCAGGATCCTATAGTGATGGACCTATGTAAAAAACACATATTCGGTGAAAAAAGGGAAAGACATTTCACTCCCCATTTTTTATCTAAGGGTCCTATAGCAATAGATACATGTAAGAAACATATATTTGGTACAAAAAGGGAAAAGATATTTCACTCCCCATTTTTTATCTTAGGGTCCCATAGCAATGCACCCATGTAAAAAACACATATTTGGTGCAAAAAGGTTTCGGCATTTCACTCCCCATTTTTTTTCTCAGGATCCTATAGTGCTGGACCCATGTAAAAAACATATATTAGTGAAAACAAGGAGAAGACATCTCACTCCCCATTTTTTTTCTTAGGGACCTATAGCGATGGACCAATGTAAAAAAAAATATATTTGGTCAAGAAAGGAAAAAGACATTTCAATCCCCATTTCTTTTCTTAGGGTCCTATAGAGATGGACCAATTAAAAAAACATATATTTGGTGCAAAGAGGGTTTTGACATTTCACTCTCCATTTTTTTTCCTTAGGGTCCTAATGCCATGGACCAATGTAGAAAACATATATTTGGTGCAAAAAGGGTTCTGACATTTCACTCTCCATTTTCTTTCTTAGGGTCCTATAGCGATGGACCCATGTAAAAAACATATATTTGGTGCAAAACGGGTTTCGACATTTCACTCCCCATTTTTTTCTTAGGGTCCCGTAGCCATGGGCCCATGTAAGAAACATATATTTCTTGATTAAGGGAAAAGACATTTCACTTCCCTTTCTTTTTTCTTAGGGACCTGTAGCCATGGGCCCATATAAATAAATATATATTTGGTCAAGAAAGGAAAAAGACATTTCACTCCCAATTTCTTTTCTTAGGATCCCAATGCCATGGCCCCATGTCAAAAACATATATTTGGTGAAAAAGTGAAAGGACATTTCACTCCCCATTTCTATTCTTAGGATCCCATACCGAAAGGCCCATGTAAGAAACATATATTTGGTGCAAAAAGGGTTTTGGCATTTCACTCTCCATTTTTTTTCTCAGGGTCTTGTAGCGATGAATCCATGTAAAAAACATATATTTCATGATAAAAGGGAAAAGACATTTCTCTCCCCACTTTTTTGCTTAGGTACCCATAGCCATGGATGCATGTAGAAAAATACATATTTGATCAAGAAAGGAAAAAGACATTTCACTTCCCATTTTTTTCCTTAGGGTCCCAATGCCATAAACCCATGGAGAAAACATATATTGGGTTAAGAAAGGGAGGAGACATTTCACTCCCCATTTTTTTTCTTAGGGTTCCATAGTGATGGACCCATTTAAAAAATATATATTTGGTGCAAAAAGGATTTCAGCATTTCATTCCCCATTATTTTTCTGAGAGTACTATAGCCATGGACCCATGAAGGCTATATTCATTAAAATGAGAAAAAGTGGTGATAATTAGACCTTAGGGCCCTTCGATTCAAAGATAAGTTGTTGAAAGGCAATGATAAATATAGGCAAGCCTATGACTAAAACATGAAGAGAATATATATTAATAATAGGCTCCCAATTTAAATTGTGTTACATTTTGAGAATACTTCAAGCATTCAAAGACTCATATAATAAAGAGATGAGAAAATGACAAACGGAATTACAAATGGGAGTCCAAAAAAATGTGAGATTTTCAGAAAGGGTCAATTTACATCGAAGGATGCAAACTTACTTTGGAACCCATGTACACATATAACAATTTATGTCACTTGTATATATATTTCACTTCATAGGAAATGAAATCTCAATTACTCTAATGATTGGATGTATTTTTATTAACATGAAGAGACCAATTATGTGGACTAAAAGCACTCTATATTGCAAAAAATTGATCCTTTTGTATGTAAATGAATATTCTATTAATAGTAACTAAAGTTTAACTAGAGCAAACAACTCTAGAAAAAAAATCACTCTTCTAACTATCGGTCTTGCTTGAAGAAGAGCTCTTTGCTACCTCCAAAGCTTTTACTTTAGCAAACCCCTTGAAGATATCCTCGCAACAAGAAGGTCTAGGATGCTCACTTGCACAAAGGACAGGACTAAACATCCCCATCTTCATTAGTTCATCAACCTCTCTTCGTCGTTTCCGTTCGTTTTGCAAAATCCCATCGTGGGAAAGAGATTTACAACTTCAAGGAGGCAGGCTAGATAGCGATCTATTGACTGTGCATATGTACGGATCTACTGTTGTTGTTGATTGTGAGTCGTTTGATTGAAGATAGTTTCCACGAACTGTGCGATGATAAATAGGTACAAAAGAAGGTGAAGAAACACCTCTCATAGATTTGGAAGGGAGGGAACCAGTTGTGTCTCTAAAGCATGGGCTATGACTGCCAATACATCCACCTATTGAAATCTTCGTTTTATAGACCCCCCCCCCGAATCTGCTTTGGGATCAATATTGTAAACAAAAAGTCGCCCACATGTAGCTAGCGTTGGGACATCATCGTCGACAGCAAGATCCTCAGCACCACTTTCAACATCTGTATAGAGTTTCCTGTGCGAGGTGATCTGAGTACGTTCAATAGGTGACTGTGAACGAGGTCGACCTGGTGTAAAGGATGTCCTCTTCAAAGGGGATGGTGAGCAAATTGGGGTCCTAATGGGACCTTGACTGGGCGGGCTGTCGACAACACCTTCCTCTACTTTTCCCTTAGTGAAGTCGATGGCTATTGATGCTGCATCCATGGCAAAGCAAAGCAAATAGGGCTTAGAATTTGAGAACATCAAGCAACTATCTGCAGTTGAGTCCGACCTCCTTGACAAGGAAGCCTCTGATCTAGACAATAGGCTCCTCATCAACGGCTGCTTCTGTTGGAGCAAGTGCATAACTGATCCTCCAACCTGAATCATCCAGAAAATACAGAGTAGCCCCACACATTATCCTTGACCCAAGGATAACTAAACATCTGAAGAAGGGATGATGCAAGTGTGTGAAGACATTTCATCAAAAGAAGAACAAGCGAAAAGTTCATATCAAAATTCAAAATTTTTATAATACAAATGAATGAAATGTACAAAAGATTCTGCATTCACACAATGCACAATGAGTTCCATGATTGACCATGATAAGGAGAAGTCTATTTCTTTGTATACTTGTTAGACTCTATCACTAAATTCAACCCTGGCAGGACGAAACATGACTCAAAGTTCCTAGCACTTTCTCTCATACCGTCCAAAAGTTCATCTATTCTACATGAAGATTCAGCCACAGGGGATTTGCCGATTCAATTCCTATCTACATACTCTTGCAAGCTAACGAGCTTACAATCCTTGTGAAGTTGCTTCAACCAAGGTGCGAGGGTTTCCATGAGGACTTTGTCCCCATGCATGAAATGATTCCAACTGTCCAAGAATATCGCATTCCCGTTCTCATTGAGGACACTTTTCTTCGGAGAGTCGTCAATGAGAAGAGTATTGTCAATGCTAAAAGACGACCGATCATCAAGATCCAAGAAGAAGTGGTCTCCAAGCACTTTGAGAAGCAGAGGCTTGAATGGGTTCCCATCCTATACAAGGAAATTTCCCGGAGATATTTTCACCTTTTTGTACTTGTCCTGTCCTAGGATGTCAAAGGGCGGTCTAAAATTGTAGAACAAAAATCCCGCAACAGGCTCCACTATTGTCTTAAGCATAGAGCTCCAAACTACCATGCGATTAGCGATCATGCAAACCTCGTCTAGAAATTCTTGAATGTTAGGACGAATGTAGACAGTTTTCATCCCAATGAGAGTTGGTACTCGATCAGAAAACACATTGTCGTGGACTTCATATGCCCTCACCCCCCTAGCGGACGACCTAGTGCAGCACTTACAAAGTACTCCATTCAAGTCAAACACAACATTTAACCACTTCGGTCGCGTTTGCATAACTAACGAGGACACTTGCTGTGGCATAGATTCTCCGCGGCCCCCAGATACTACTTGATCAAATCAAACACAAGAAAGATATAGTTACCTATTGAAATGCAGAATCAGTAGAACCATAAAATGGCGCAAAGCATTGAATCCCACTAATTGATTGCAGAAGCCCTCCGCTAAGTGATTGTTTGAGTGCCAATGGACAGTGCACACTTCTAAGTTTTCCAGGCTAGTCACAAACATGGACAAGATCAATTCATTAGACACAAGTCCATTGAACATGTGTCACATATATTTATTCCAAAATAAAATACCATACATCCGGAGAGCTGTTCAATTATCACTAGCCAATTTTGTACAAGTACCCACTACACTCCAATTCGATATCTACACTATTCTACAAGACGCAGTCAAGCATGGGTGAATCGTTGACGCCACACAATTAGAGACTCTCCACTCCCTTCTGTCAATCAAAATGAATTGACATAAGAGTCTCTCACTAAGCAAGGGCAGCATGATGGAATCACGAACAAATATCCTTCACATTAAAAAAGGATGACTTAGGAATAATCATATGGATCTAAATATTGCGGAGACAATACCTGATCGAACACTAAGTTCACAGAGTCATCTTCTAAGACTCCCCCATAATCAACAGCTTCTTCATCCTCATCATCAAGATTCTGGGACTCAACCAAAAAATCTTTGATGGGTGTGACACTTGTAAGAGGAACTACATCCTCGCGAATTGTTCCATCCTGTGTCTCAAGGACAAACTCACATTGTTCCTCCAAAACTGCCAGTTGTTCAGAATTATCCTCCCTTGAGGATCGCCATGACTGGGTTTGGTACTATTTGGTGCATTCAATGTACACAACATCTCATCATACGTATTCAAAAGATTTCCATCACTAGCATTGGACGACAAAGGATTCTTGCCTGGAGCAGGAGCAACAATATTATCAAAGGAAGGAGGTAGAAGGATAGAGTTATCTTCATCTTGAAGAAAACTCTCTACGTTTATGGCACACGAATGCTGTCCGAGAACACCAGGGCACACTTGCAGCCACAAAACATGACTAGCTCCTTGATTTAAAGTCAGAGAAAGCAGATGAGAGTCCAAAGCTAACTTCAACAAACGATTTTCTTCCTCTATTCGCTTCACCCTTTCCTTTTCGATCCTGTCCTCCTCTCTTTTCCTTGCCTTCTTCATTGCCCTTTCCGTCCAGAAGTCCATGACCTCCGTCTTCATAGGACGGAAAAGTACTTCGCTAGCGACTCGAGGAACTCCAGAGTCCAACAAAGGTTCAATTTGAGGATCCACCAGATCATTTCCTCCAGAGGGTCCTCCTAACTCTGATTTAGGCCCGCCAAAGTTGAATTCATCCATATCCGAGTAGCTATCTGACATATCACTAAAATATACGTCAATGTGGACGGGCTCCTTCATGACTTCCTTTCCTTTGTGCATCAACCCCTCTCCCACATCGGAATCTCCAACTCCTCCAGAAGTTGATGGCCCTCCTCCAGTCATGATTTGGAAATCACCCATGGAAACCTCCAAATCCTCACTAAGAACAACATCGGCGTTCATTCCAAATTCATCGATGCCAAGATCTGAATCTTCCCGCCTACCCACTACTTCTCTCTATTTGATTGCCATATCCTCATCGCCTATTTCGGATGGCGTGGACTCCGAACTCAATTCGAGAGTCCCAAGAAGACGTGGACGAACATAATTTGCCAGGTACAGCAAATTGTCGTGTAAGAAATCATTCAAGTCCGTTTTATCGCCATGCCTCACCATTTCACGAAACTTCTCTGATGAATGCCTCTCAATTATCCCGTAGTAGTAGAGACCATACATCTGCAAGTCCAATAGCGCTTGTAAATGATATTTCATTAGTGATTTAGGTGCTAAACTAACTTAGTGTAGTTATCCTCGATCCGATAATAAATTAAAGATATAAATTCATATCCATACCAAGAAATAAATATCGAGTTACAGTTCCGAATTCAAAGCAAAGCAGACTCTTATCCTTGACTCGAAGATAAAATAGACCATGATCCACTATCATACCTTTGCGGCAATTATAAACTTCGATCCCGCATAAATGCCGATGACATTCTCCCCTTGGACAACGAAGCTCTAGAGTATGTCAATATAGAATTCCATCCGAGGAATGCTAACACATGAGCAGGGAGCGGAGAGCGGACAGTAGGGAGCTGGAAAAAGGGAGCGGGGAGCGGGAATTAAGTACTAAGAAACGAAACCCTATGACCATGGATAAAAGTACCTAAAACCGTGGATATAATCCAACTCAATAATTTGGATTGCAAATAGAATTATTGAATTGTGACCTATGGCCGTGAAGCATGAAAATGGATCATGTTTGAAGTGGACAAAATCACAAGAAATGAACATAACCATTGCACAAGAGGCCTCACAATTTACAAACATAATGTTAGACAAATAATACACAAATGATATAGAAGATGAGCATACAAGTTTGAGTAATAAAAGTAGACAAATGATCTCAGATTCAATGAATTGATAACAATGCCAATGAATAATGCATTGTACATAGGGATAAAACATACTATGTGGATTGTTTAGATCCCTGAAATTGCTCTTCAAAAAATTAGTTATAATCTAACAACAACCTATGTATGGAAGTTTTGCTTTAGTTGAAAGCTGGTTTAGTTTGTAAACAATTGGATTATCGAAGGGTTAGGCTTGGAAATAGAATAATGCACCCACAAGGTCAAGCTATTCCTGACAATCAGTAAGTATTATCTCCAGTAGTGGACAGAGGAATTCGTTAACAACATTGAACTAATGAAGTACCTGTCTACTTTATTACAATATATGAGTGTGTGTTTTGGTAGCTAGTCTCTCAGTTTAGGGTAATCAAAAGTGAACGTCATGTCCTTGTGACATTATAGTAAAAAAGGTAGGGAGTTTAGCAATTGAAAGGATTAAGGAATGAATATATGTAACATAAGTGAAGAAAATAATTCCATTGATTATAAAGAACATGGAATTATGGAAGCACAATGACCCTACTAGAAATGACTAACTAAAATCAAATCCTATTCAAAGAATATAGAATGCAAATGATCATGAATGAATTCTAATACAAATAGAAAAGAAAATCATGAACTAGTATATTGACATCACGTACTGAGAATACAAAAGTACCCCTAGTAAACATTTTAGGTAGAGGGAGTTGAGGTTGAACTACCCTCACTATCTGATGTCTATGAATCAGACTCTATAGCACAATCATCAAAAAACTCCAAAATGCGGGGATCTACCGATTTGGCCCTAGAAGATGGCATAGGATTTACATCGATGGAATCCCTAGAAACTGCCTTTGCATACATAGGTAGCTGAAATGATTTAGGAGGGCTAGGAAAAAATCCACTATCTGCAAAGAATGGAACATGCTTAGAGTTCCTCATTTCCTGAGCTTGCTTGCAAAACCCGAAGAACAACACATTAGACCACAAGTACTTAAGATCAAACAAAGAGATTTGAAGATGGAGTTAAAAGGAAAACTTACTTACTGAATCGTGATGTCTTCACGACATGTTGGATTGGAATGTCCTCATCATCCAGATCAATTGAAGAGACAATAGGACGTTGTGGTTCGGCCTCTGTAACCACTGGTGTGCGCATGGCCGGAGCTATCAAAGCATCAAAGATAGCCTTATCCTCCTCAAATGCCAACACATGATGGTGTGTAGCCCAACAAGCCTGAATGCTTGAACCTGTAAACATCTAGTTCACAGATGAGAACATGACAATGAACCAAAGTACTTTGTACAATTATATAAGAATCAAACTATTAAATAAGATAACAAACTTGTTGCAGTTGTGTAATCCACAACGACGTCCCGTAGTGCTGAACATGCCTCCACAAGCATTTGCATGAACTGGCGAGCCTTTTCATGAGGTCCACACTAGGGTTTGGTGCCATTCATGGTGACGTCATCTTTGTTACAAAAGTTTTGAAGGATGTCATCCTTGCCAACATTAACCCCAACTGCGTCATGAGAAGGAACGTCCTGGAACGAAAATGAAGGTGCTGTCTTTGCTGATGTCTCTCACCACAAGAGAAATGGCTAACCGCATAGTCTGTAAAACAAGTCATGTGAGACACTAGTAATGTTGAACTTCAAATTCAACATGAACATGCAAAAAAAGATATTTAACTTACTGTCATTGTTGGATTCAACGGTGACGTCAAATGAAGCTAATTCATTCCCAACCAAGACTGCTTTATTTTAAAACCATACTCTTTATAGCATCCAAGGAGGTGGCTTTTGTGGGGCACACTCGAAGGGTACATGACAAGCAAAGCCCCACAATCGTGCAGGTACTCCAAGGCAAAGTCAAAGATGGGTAGCAGCTAATGCATGTGGAATTCATTCCATTTTGGAAAGGGTTCAAGTGGAGCCGATACGGTAGGCACATGGAGACCTTCCGGAACATCCACAATCATCAAGTCCACTACCAACATTGTACTGAGGACACCATTGAAGTAGTGATCTCTATCACTAGAGTGTTGCAAAGGAATATGTAAGTGAGATAAATTAAACATGGTGTACTATTGAAATAAAAAAATATATACGGTGAATCTTGAAAAATATGGACAATAACCTTTAGGAATTTTCGAAATATAATAAATTTTATAATCAAACTACCCAAAAACACAAATTACATGTCATTATTATATGCAATGGAGGAAACTGAACCATAGCTAAGAAAGTGAGAATGTCATTGAAAGCCTTTGATGTACTATTCTTCCCTGAGGACATGAGGAATTCTAGTGACAAGTTTAAGATGCATTCGTCGATGTCAGGTATAAGATCAATGTTTTGAATTGTTGGCGTTGGACCATGCAGCAAGCGCTCTTGAGTGAGAGAGAAACCTGATGAAGAAGTTTTCATGTTAGCAACACTTGTTGCAGGTTTAGGCAACTTTGTCTTTGCCTTCCTTTTCGTCCCTTTCTTTTTGACCTTCTCTTTCCCCTTCTCAGCTAGTGCCGCTTGCCTCTTCTTCTTCTTATCCTCAGTCCTCTTCTTTGCCTCCTCCATTTTATCAACCTTCCTCTTGTCGGAGGCCTCTCGTTTTTTGATGGCTCGAGCTTGGGCCTCAGGGTCTAAGCCAGAAAATTCATCAAACTCTGGCTCCACAACCATCGTATCTTTTAGGGTCTAGAAAAGAACCTCCTCTTTAGGCGGAGTGATTCCGAAGTTACACTCTAGGTACCAAGGGCAGGCCTGGAGGTGAGAGCTGGTCCAATTTTTTAGTTGCATAGGGGAGAACATGTAGTCAAGGGAGGACCGATCCAACCAAGTAGTAAGGAACAGGGGTAAATCTGCTTTCTCAATGGTCTTCTTGATGTACAATTCAAACTTGAAGTACCTGCACATGAGAAGGTAAATGACACAAAACAATTAGAAATGCAGAATCACTTTAGAAACTCTTCTAATAAAGAACAATTTCAAATTTAAAAAAAATAAAATTATACGAATATGAAAGACTGTACAGTCTGTTAAGAATCTCACACTAACTAGACTAAATGCTACTAGAACCCCCAATCAATTAGAATGTTACACATTATAGAATGACAAGTAATGAATGAGTAGTGCTTTCTGTCTTGCTAGTACACTATCAACATACTAGTGCATGATTAAATATTATAAATTATGAAAAAATGCATGAGTGTCTCCCTAGGGAAAGGCCCTCGGGGCCGAGAGCCTATTCCTCATTCTAACATTATGCATACCTATGTTGACCTGGTTAAACTTTGACATTGTAGAAGTTGAAACTAAAAAACATGTCAAAGAGTTCAAAGAGGAAAAAAAGGAAATGGTATACATGAGGGCCACCCCAATATCCCTTTCTTGGGCCCGAGAGAATGTAATTGGTATTCGATGTATGCATAATTAAGCTTGAATGATTAGCAAAATCAAGAAGAATAAATATGTAACTACACTACAGAAAGTGTCTTTGTATTTTTCAATGAGATGAATGCCCATATTGAAAATGAGACATCACTTCTTTGATTAAAAAAGGGTCATAGAACTACCACTAATATTATATATTGAGTTACATTCATCTCAAATAACAGATGTAGAAACTACAAGAAAAGGACTACATGGAAACCAATAAGTTTCCATGAATGTTTATAATATGTACAGAAATAGAATTGGTGACATGAAAAGGGAATGGAATGCTAAGGAACTTTTGACAAAGGGTTCAAATTAATGAGAGGAACCTGTTTATCAAGCATTTGACTCCAAGCAGGGCCCCTCTAACTCCTTAAAAGAGTCAAACTTCTTAAACGCATTGGCACCCTTGAAAACCTTGGTATAGGCATCGTCCCAAAGTTTCATTCGCCACCCCTCCATATACTCAAGCAATGTTAGTGGCTCAAAAGAAACGGACATGTCAATACGAATACTATCTGATTGGATAATTGACTCAAACAACTCTATAGCTGCCTCCTCCATCTACAGATCAATGAGTGTGATTAATATCTTGGTGGTTCCTAGAAGAAATTGATTATCCAATAACAATAACTGATTTAGACATGAAAAAATAAATAAGACCATGATCACATTATATAGAGAAACATACCTCAGCATACCAACATGCCTTTGCTAGAAATTGGAGAAGCTTCTCCTCATTGACAAGACGAGTTGGAAACCGGTGGGCCTCTCGAGATGGGCCGGATGCATTGATCCACTTGAGCCATTTGACCTTGAAAGTCAAGTTGACATTGGTAGTAGCTATCATCTGTAATTTGTCCAAAGTCAACTTCGGCACGGAGTAGAGGCTCCAGTGCCTCTCGATCTGCATGAAAAGAAATAACATGATTTATGAATTTTAAATGAAAATCACTAAATCTCCATGTCCTAAAATTATATAAAGCAAATTATACCTCTTGCAGGAAGTTAGGACCAAATGCAGGATTTGCGACAGCAACAATCTTTGATAGCTTCTTATACAACTTCTCAGTGGATTCCTTAATGGCCGTCCTCATAGCAACTGCAACACCTTCTTTAGTCCTTTCATCAGGTGGAGTATCCTCATTGAACTTCCGAATTGCATTGTCCACCACTGTAGCAATCTCTTGCTGCAAACACATAGTCATCATCAAATATTGAAACAACCCACAAAACCAAGAAAACAATCCATAGAAAACGGCTTATGCTAATAAATAACTACAAACATTTTGAATGAAAATCATTTAGTACACATACCTTAAAGATGAACGATGTGAAGACCTCCAAAGGCATAGTGTACCATGTCTTCCGTGTGCTAAGCTGACAAGTCTTGACTTCATCAGAACTTAGAAGCTCATTAAACTTGTCTAACTCCATAACCCCATACTTCTACACATGGTATAATGTGTGCACCAAATTGGTTTTCACATGCGAGTTTTCTGTGTGCTTGTCATTCGATGTCAAAGTGGAAATAAAAATCCAATTGTGAAAAGAGATTAAAGTGTACTAGAAACAGGCTCACGAATCACAAACATTATAAAAGCAATAAAAATATATGTAGACTTACTTGTTTATATCGTGCATAACCTGCATAGCAACTCCTATGCGATTCTTGGTATCCAACACAATGGAGTCTACGGACACATGCCACTCCCTCTCTAGCTTGTGAAGATGCTCAATGTGATTCATCCATGCTATTCGTCGATGGTTTCCCTCACAAACGAAAAACTTATAGTCAACCAAATGCTTCAGAGTAGCCTTGGATCGAAGGTGCATGTTGAACTGATCATTGACTAAGTTCCACAGAGGTCCCCATCTCTCCTTCTCTACCTCAGTGAAAATAGATGTTTGACCCTGTTCATCTTCTATAGAAACATAAAACATGCGAGCTCCCTCCTCGTAGCCATGTACAAATTATTGCTCAAGTAATATCAAATCACATGTAAGGGTTGGGCAAACCATAGGCATTGGAACCAAATGACAAAGTGGGATGCGCATTCGAGATAGGTCAGAGGTGGTCAACCTCAAACTGGATATCGTCGAGACAATATCCATCTTCTGAGTTCTTCTAATATCATCCTCTGTGACGTTGTCTTCTTGTCCCAAATGAAGACCCTCCTCTAATTCCTCTATATCTTCATATGACTCAATTGGTGGTTGTAGACTAGGATCCACAATTCGAGAGCTTGGTGACTTTAAAGGAGAGTCCGTAGATATTAGTTCCTCAACATTCTGCACATTTTCACCAAGTGAGAAACACTTAAAAAAGAAGAATATGTTAGATGAGTGCTTTCTATATAAGATATTCATCTGTGTAATCATATAATACATCCTTAAATATATGGATGAACACTCAAGAGATTATGAAAGACATGAAAATGTTCTTTAATGCCAAAATTAGAAAAAAACACAACGATTGTGATTGCATGTTCCTGTAATCAACCTATATTGTCCGCAACAGAAGATTTGAATGTCATCATCAGCCTACAAGACGAATTGGACATCCATATCCTCGTGGTGACACGTACAATAATCAATAGTGTTTTCTGAACTCAAAACTAGTATAACTAAATCGTTATCTCCAATGGAGCTACAACATGAATGTCCTGATGACATTAGGCTATCACTGTACATGTCATGACTTTCACAATCTAAATCGGCAAGTAAAGCGTCCAACCCTACCATTGGCGGTTAAAGAAGATTCTGGGCCAAAAGCAAGTGCCGAATATCATCATTCCCAACTACGTGGTCGAAGACCTCAATGGGCGCCATTTCAACTTGGGCCACCTGAATTACATCTTGGACATAAGAAATAGAATATAACGTTGTGAATTGGGGAATAGGTTTCTCTTTGGCTCTATTCAATAATAAGACTTTCCATTTCTATACATTGGTTCATACAACCTGAATAGCCACATAAATGATAAATAATACAAATTGGAGGCAATGGAGTAATTTAATAATACCTAAATATAATTGTTCGACATAAATTTAATGTCTGAACAGTAAAGGATTCAGTGAAGTCAAGAACTATGAAGGCTGTTTTAAAATCAGTATAGCATTACCTCTTGCAACATTCCTACTCCATATTGAGGATCCTCTGGCGCTTGATACATTCCCCAAATCAATATCTTACAAATAATAAATGCTCTATGAGCTAAATGGTAATGACTTTTATCAAAGTTGTAGACAGAATATAAATACATCTAGAACATATCTGATCACATGCAATTCCAGAAACCTAGAATCAAATATATTGTGCATGACAGGTCAATTCATATTGTTCTCTCGACACTAAGAGTTGTTTGAGACCTACGATACTATGCATACATTGTGGCGAACCCGTTGTGACATAATGGAAAGCATGGAACTAAAATCCTTCATAGGGGCATTTGAGGAAACACTCTACTCTAGGATTACCTTACCATGAAGACATGGCCGTAATACTAAGATGACTTTCAACTTCCTAATTCCATCAACTGCAATTAATATGCATGATTATATTTTCTTCAATGCTCTCTCGGGGCCGAGACGGTGAAGATACTTATGTCACTATGCATGAATCGAACAAGGAAATTTGATACATCTAGGACATGCAAGTGGATTCTCCTCTGCAGGAACTGTCGACATTTTTCCTAAACCAAAAAATCGTGCACAACTTCAAAGTTACAAATGCTCTCTCGGTCTTGAGAGAGTCTATTTTCCCCCTCCACTATGCATAATACTGAGGAGGTTACTCATCTAATCAGAGTCCCTCAACCATATATTTTAGTTTAGATGACTGTTCAATATGATGGCCTGCCATGTTGCACATACGTTCATGCATGATGTGCGACCTACTAATTCTCTCTCAGTACCGAGAGCTTCATTTGCTTCTCTGCACTATGCATAATATTTTAGGGTTCACAGCTCAAAACCGCAGAATTGCTATTTTCGGAGGAGGCAATCAAGAATTTTGAGTAGTTATGCATAAGTTGTTTTTGAAGAACCCTATCTCGAGGCTGAGACAAGTCCAAATGGTCCAAAAGTATGCATAACCTTTCTGACATTATTGAAGAACGTGATCAATCCATATTCGGATCATTCCCCTGTAAGTAATTTAATTATTTGGAAATATGCATGATTTATCTTTGGGAATATTCCTCGCAACGTCAAGAGACAGAATAAACCCTCTACTCCATCTGTATCTTCAACGTGCAATACAAGATAACTGATGGACAGGTATTCTAAAGATATTAAAATACTCCTTTTACGGAAAGGGACACCGCAATTGATTAGACTAATGTGATCCTTCATTCATCTTGTTACGAATTGATGAAGAAAGGATTTAAGCACGACGCTAGCCCAACGCCTATCCCTCACGGGGCCGAGTTCAAATTTCGACTAGGGAGACTATGCATACGGGTGCTAAATCCCATGTGTTGCTCAAGAACCCTACACCACCTTATCTTCAGACACTAAGTGTTTGAGTGGACACTTGAATGATTAGAATTAGACTCTAGGGATTGAGAAAATTGGTGAACCATATATCCTTTGCTATACAAACCAGAGATTTCCCAAAAAACTAGGGATTCTTCTTACTCTTGAACTAGAAAGATTCACATGTTTGTGCATGACAAGGAAGCAACCAGAGCTCTCTCGGGCCCGAGAGCTCCACTCAACCATCAAGATCATGCATACTTCGAGATTACAATGTCTACCTCGGAGAACCTAACTGCTGACAGCCGATACTAGTCTGACTATAGCTCATTGACAGAATTAATTTCTTGATAAGTATCCTACTTGTATATTTTCTACGTGTGATTAAGTATCTCTTCTCGTCTCAAAATGTTTTTAACGGCCACGGACATCCATGCTAATCAGGTTAGTATATTTAGAGCTTATGACAAATTTACCCAAAACTCACGTGAGCTTGTCGCTCGAGAACAAGCGGGGTTCACCTGTTAATGCATGACAGGGCAGCATCTTAAGTTCTCTTGGGCCCGAGAGCTCCCTTGAATCTAGAAGATCATGCATAATTTCCAGATTCTAGTGGCTACATCAGTGAATCTCACTTATGACTACTGAAACTAGCTTGACCAATACTCATGGCCAGAATCAATATCTGGAGACAGAACTTGCGTGGAGCTTCTCTACCTATGGTCTGCTCTCCCTTATCCTCTCAAAAGTTTTTTATCGACCAAGCACCTCCATGCTAATCAGGTTAATATAATTAGAGCAAATGACAAATTTTCCCAAAAATCACCAAAGCTTGTCCCTCGAGTATAAGCGGGGTTCACCTGTCTATGCATGACAGGGCAACACCCAAAGTTCTCTCGGGCCCGAGAGCTACACTGAATCCAAAAGATCATGCATAATTTCGAGATTCTAGCGGCTACCTTGCCGAATCTAAAATACAACTGTTGATACTAGCCGGTCCAATACTCATGGCCAGAATCAATTTTTGGAGACGGAACCCGTGTAGAGCTCAGAGCTCCTCTACCTAGGATCAGCTCTCCCTTATCCTCTCAAAATGTTTTTAACAAGACGGGACTTCCGACTTATTGAGGTTCGTATAGGCATTTTGAAATCCAATCAGTCTATATTCATGATTGAACATTAGCATGACGCTAACTCTCTGGTTGATCCTAGACAATATCAGTAATCCAAACCTCAAGGATTTCCAAGCTACGGCTTAACTTTTGTTCAATACCTTCAACTCCACGGCGAACAGCTCCACGGCGAAGGCAAGTATGTCACAACGAATGGAAATGCAGGTGCCCTCAGGAACCCTAAAGTAACATTTATGACATTTGAGACAAACTAGAATAACAAGCAACAACGAAACCCTAGAGTATTATCTTGCGATGGATCTGGAATTACCTAATCGTCTGTGTTCCTGTTCTGTCGATGAGGAGCCTCCTCTCCCGTGCCTCCAAGCTGACCATGTTGCGGTCGGAGAATTCTCTCCATCTCAACAATCCTATAGATGTACAAGGAAAGCGGCCGGAAGAGAAGAATGCCAATGCGACGCATAAACTTCCTGATTGACTAAGAGATGTGAACATGTGCTCGTCGCGCTACTTCAGCAATGGTGGCGCTGTTGCCACTATATGAGTAAATGGGGTTGTTTTCGGTGTTAGGGTTGGATACACCAAACCAAGGGTTTAGGGTCGAGGCCACGTTCAAAAACCTAGTCCGATATTCGCACCAGTATCTTGATTTCATTGCTTTTTGCCTCTTACCGAAATCCTACTGAACTGGTAGCTCTCTACAGCCGTGATAAAATGATTGAACTATGTTATTCTGTATTCGGCTCCCTCTTTTCTGGAATGAGTATACGAGGGTAGCCCTTTGTGGACGTATAGTCTATTATGTAATTGGTGGTATTTGATGAAGGAAACAGTGACCAAATATTTTCAGTGTAATGTAATTACATGATCATGGTTGTAAGTACATAATAGTGTATCAAAACTCATCTATTACAGGATTGTAAATGGACTGTAAAGCTGATCACAATTAATCGAATGTAAAGCTAAATAAGGGTTTTATAGATGGACCCCAAGGGCCTTTGAATGGTTTATAAAATGCGAAATAGGATGCTCTAGTTTTTGGTAGCCCTCAAGTCTGAGTTTCAGGGCCCAAGCTATTGGGCCATATCGTGGAAACTAGAAACCTATGAGCATCATGGTCCAAATATGTCTTTGCTATCTATCTATCCCTAGCTGACATGCCTTGTTTAATGTAATTGTCAACTTTCTAGAGACGTATTCTTTTTTGATTTCAAATAAATTATACTAATTTATAGTGGGTGAAGGAGATTTACGGTGCTCCTATCCTGATGGCTATGTGATTATTAATTCTACAATACTCTTACTGACTATCCTTGATTAGGAAGGGTGACAATCATAATGGTCCAAGGTCTGCCTTCATCCCTACCATCAATTTCCAATATGGATTTGAAATTATGCAGATAGAAAAATTTTAATCATTTTACTACCTGTTACTTTTTGGAATACCTCATCCCCAAAGAATCCACCTATGTCCGTAAAGCACTTTATATGCCATATTTCAAACACTCTAATATTTAATTTCCTAAGACCTGACATACTGTTCAGGACCTTAGACATTAACTAAACTGTCAATTGGATGATATCTTGCCCTGGTACATTTAATCCTACCCCAATGGACCACGTAACACTAAGGCATATGACCCCTTTGCAACCACTTAAGCAATTACGCATATATGGAGCTTGGAATTCTCAAGTGGGGAAATTTTCCTGTGTACAGAAATAGAGTTGGGAAGGATTCCATAATTTTTCATAATTTTATTTCTCAAAACGCAGTTACTATGAATTTTTTAGCTTCAGATTCTGTTCAGCCCATATTGGTCATATAGATTTCCATATTTCCAACCAAGGGCTGGTTGCAAAATCGACCAAGGGTTGGTTGCAATATTGACAGTCCTGTAGCCAATCATAATGTGCCACAGCTACATTTGGAACTATGTCACAATTAATCACCACTCCTTACTACGTGATCAGGAAGAACTGTAGCCTACAGGGCGGAAATGGGGGGTGAGCGGAATGCGGTTGGCTCCCTTATAAGTGTTATAGTGATGAAAGTGCTATAAATCATGTTGAATTTTACCGGCTACTTTACTTTATTATTCTTATTTTACTAGTCTTCCAAGTACACGGTTCTTTTATTCAATATCTTCTTTGTTCATCCTTCTTAGATATGTTTTCAAATTTCAACCATCTATCTCATCAATTCATCTATTAAATTTTATCATGCCGCCGGTTATTCCAAAATAATGGGACATAGTATGACTGGGACTTTACCCTGGTCATGATTAATATCCACATGAATAGGTTTATGCCACATTGTGAAACATAATACCCAAATGCATGTCTTTGTATATTGTAAACATTGAGAGAGTTTTCGATCATCTTGTGATTATCCTTGCCCCATGGGATTCTTGAATGTGGTTTGGTGTTTTTTTAAGTCTTATTTCTTATAGTATCTATCGTTCTATCTTTATTGCACTTGAATCTGGGTGATATGCGATGGTGGACGCCTTGAACATGGTTGTCGTCAGTGTGAACAGTGAGGAAGTTCCAATAATGTTTCAAGTGGGACTTGATCGAAAGGCTGTAGTTTCTACCCGCAGATTAAGTTTCAGGTTCAATTTGATCGAGGATTCAATCCATATTGATGAAGAAGTCTTTGACGGTGAATTGGGGATCCTTATTCACACAATTGGACTACTTCCTACTTCAGATGGTGTGAGCAAGTTCTGGCATTTGAAACCTGGAAAGTGTAGAGCCTACGGCAAGAAGAATTCCAATCATTCAGTTCTAATAGAGACTCCCAACCCAAACTTGTCTTCTTCCTCATCATTTCTAGTGCCTCTGATTACTCGTGTCAAGGTAGAACTTGTTCAAGACAATGTAATTGTACTTAGTGACAATTCTCAAGCCGATTCTGATGGTGATTCCCAAGAGCATATTCTGAAGGGTGGGACTCCTTCATCGACTCGTACCATCGAGAATACGAAAGTGAAAGAGAAGTCACCTGAGGTTAGTGGGTTAGTATCATCTATAATTGATTACTTGAGAGGATTGCGTGCCTTGAAGGGATGTAGAAATATATTGTCCAAAATAGATTATAACGTTTTTCCCATTCATAAAGTGTTGGTGTTGCCTCCAACATTCAATGGCAATGTCATATTTGAGTTGCCTGCGCTAGACCGTTCTTTGTCTCCATCTCCAGCTCGGAATATGTCTGGGATGGATAAATGATATGATGGCCATGTCTGGTCTAAGACAGTGACAACAAATATTACGAATTGCATGAGCTTGTCATTCCGTACATCCATCTATCTAGGTCATCTTCGTTGTATGAACCAAACTTGTGGGTTTCTCAATCGTATTCACCGAACCAAGGACATTAATGAGCTAGAGTGGAAAGGGATGTCACTCGCGCTACTTGATGTTGGGCATACGCATCCCCCAGGGTCCACGCTTGTTTGTAAAATTTGCAAAGTACCCCCATCTTGTATTACAAGGTGTAATGTACAGGTGTACTATGTTGTTGGAAAATATGACTTCACTCGGGTGTATGTTCATCTTGGCATTCATGAGCACCCTGTGAAGGCTGGTGAACTAAGGGATATGAAGGACAAAACTCGGTGTCTTATTAGAGAGAAAATGGAGAGAACACCAACTGCGACAAATTCGTCCATCATCATGGAAGCTACGAAAGAACTTCTAGGTGGCTTACTTCTTCAGCTGGATGGGGTGCTGCCGAAAACCTTAGACTTCAGTGAGCTCGTTCCAATATTGGACAAATGCAAGTACTTCAGCTCTCCAAGTATTCGAAACGAGGTAACCTCATTCAAGTATTTAAGGAGATTTGGGGTTATGGATAGCATTACAAAATTGAGGGGGTCTAGTACTTGGGCATTTGTTCAGGAGAGTAAGTTCCCTAGTCAAGGATCGGATGTAGACAAAGTGTTTGTTTTTAAAATGTCAGAAGTAGGTCCAAGTAGTGGAGTGGACTTGGTAAAGCGACTGCAAAGTGGAGGTGATCTCAAAGAGGCTTGGATGATGTTTGATCACATCAAATGTGTGAAGGGTTGGACGACAATGGTGTGTCACGTTTACAACTCTCAATACTGTCATGTCATGACCATTGCAATGTGCGACATGCAATCTGAAGATTGCGCTACACAAATCCTATTTTAGACAAATCTGAATTCCGTTCTTGAAAGGCACGGTGTACCAGAAACTCAATTTAAAGGATTCATGGCTGATAGTGCCCAAGTGAATTGGAATGCTGTAAGGGTGGTTTATGGATTGGGGGACATTCTAGATCCTATGAAAGATAGAGAAAGGACATGTCTCTTCCATTGGACTCAATCCATAGAGTAGCATACGAAGGCTGATATTCGTTTTGACTAACAAGATCAACATTGTGTACTTTGCAAACAATATAAGAACGCCTCTTCTCCAAAAGAATCCGAAGCTCACTACCTTGCCATTAGAGCATGGTGGTTGTCATCCAGTGCCACTACAGAGGAAGGATTGCATCGATTGGAGCTTTGGTTGTCCTTCTGGCATTTCCGATATCGACAATGGGGTGGATTCATGCAACTCGTAAGTATCATTGTCCATTGACTCTAAATTGTAGGCAATCATCTATGACTGATATTGCTCTTTCATTGCTATGTCATTCTAGAACTATTATTCCATAGGAGAAGCCTAAATTGATATTTTCCCTATCTTTGTAGAACTTAGTATGCATGGACCTTGAACCCTTACAAAGCCTCTTGGCACCAAGATAGGTCCCTTGAGGGCCTCCTAGTACTTTAATGTATCTAATTTCTATCACATTTGTATTTTAATGGACAACATTTGGAAAAGTTGCACATAGTGTTCATACCAATGAGGGACCTCTCGACTCCGAGAGACCTTGACTGAGGTATACATTGATGTTTGATGGGATCTATATTTCTGTACAGAGTCAGTATAAACTAATGATAATGGCACTTCTGATTTGTAACTTTAGGATTTGAGTGAATCTGAACTCACCGAAATGCCTTCATGCAACCTTGCGGAGACCCTACACAACAAGTGGCTCTAGCAATCTAGAAACCATAGAATTGATTTATACATTGCCACCATAGATGATTTCGTTTGAGCTTTCATGCAAATGGTACGATATTACCAATATCTTAAGGGCAACCAAGGTGGGACTGGACCTACGAAGGAAGAGTTATTGCTTTGAGTAGCTCAACGCTCTACAAATAGGACTAGAAATCCGAAGGTGCTCACAGAAGCAATCTTAACCATTCCAAGTGTTGACAAGTTCTTCAATAAAGATCCACATCTAGAGGGTGAAGAAGTGTTTGGATCGCAGAAGTGGAAGGCAAACATGCCTCTGGGTTGCGAGTACAATTCACACAGACCAGACAAAGTTAATTTTTCTCATCCCGTCATCCAAAGAAGATCTTCAAGACCCTCTACAAGTGTTCAGAACTTGCAACCAATTTTAAAAGACCTCTCTCCGCATGTCGAAGTACCAATTTCCGAATCAATGATAGAGGAGGATAATGTTTGCATTTCCTGTCATGTGTCAGCAATTCAGGAGACCAATTGTGATGAGAAGCAATGGCATATTGCACGACTTCCGAAGACATCAGCAAAGGCGTGCTTTGCCCTTCAAGCAATTTCAAAGAAGAAATGCATAGCAAGAATTGTTCAAAACAACATTGCCACAGCAGCCCCTACATATACAGGTATGATGGTGAATTACAAAAAGAATTGAAATGAGATGATGCAATTCTTTTTTTGCAATGACGACATTGAACGTTGTGTTAAGGGAACAAGACGGAAGTGGGTATTATCAATACCAATTGTTCCTACCATTTGACTTGTCAAAATGGGCACCAAACTCTTGAAGAAAGAAATATTGGCCTTAGAAGCGGCTGGTTTCCAGCTTCCACAATGCATTGTCATTTCACCTCGGAGACTGTTTGGAAGACAACCAAGTGCAAAATTGGTTCATGCTTATCCCATTCCATCTTCACCAGAAGAGCACCCTAAAATTCGAGCGGGAAAAGTCATCTGGTAAAACTCCAAGGCGCCAACCACAAAACATGCTAACAATTCAGTTTTTGCACTTACCTTGAATGCACAAATTCAAATGGTGACCATGGTTCCACACCCTGGTTTTGGTTGCATAGTTTCTTTGAAGTCTAGGGTAGAGCCAAAGATTGAGCAATATATGCTTACAATTTCATCATTTCCAGAGTGCACCTACCCATATTTCAAAGAAATGATTATCAAGTCTTTAGGGAAGCGAGGACAATGGGCTAATTGTAAACACCTCTATTTTATTTTCACAGTGATTTGTAATCTAGATTCCACTGTACATGGCTTCGTTCATGCTCCAAGCTTGAGTTTTAATGATGTCAAGAAAATCCTACTTAGTGGTATACTAAATCATATAGGACCAAACTAGTTTTTTGTTCTACAGCACAAGATTTATTTTTGTGTCTATTGTATTTATCATTGAACTTGAAGTGAGACTAAAAGGGCCACTACTTGCATTTCAATTTGCCCTATGAGATTACAAGGTGACTTGTCTTCTAAGTAATTGTATTAAGTATCCATTATAATATAAGATACCCAATCACTAATGTCATGTGTTTGTCATTTACATCTTTTGTTTTGTACATCTAATTCCTTTATATAAATAGTACAACTAAAACATTAAAATTTGGGTCTGGGAATTCAAATCTAGAATTTATTGTCATAATATAATGACCTTAAAATACATCATATAGTAAATTAGATTTATACATATGAATACTTAATCTTTTCCATGGTCATAGGGTCAAATTCAATGTACTATATCATTTATTTCCAAACCCCTACCCTCTAATCATCCATGTTCATAGTATAACCCAAAACCATGGTCATAGATTCTCTATTAAAGCATTCATGATTTTTGAATTTTCAGAATTCCTCTCACCGGTTTTATTTTCCTTTTTTTAATCTAATTTTTTCATCCTCTTGTCATCCAATTTTCACCCTAATTTTTCATCCAACTTTCATCCACTTTCATCCCATTTTTGGGTAACTCTCAAAAAATATATGCTCCTTGCTCACCATTCCCTGCTCCCCGCTCACATGCTAGCAACGCTCAATTCCATCCGGAGCTCCGCTTGATGGACTCTATATTTGGCCTCATTGTTCTTACAAAATTCCATGTAGTAGACATTCCTTGACGTTGAATAGTCATTCTTGACAGCATCCTAACCATGAAGCTCGCCATTCTCCCTTTTTTTCAAAAGGAAAAGCAATGTCACTAGGGGTGTGGTCCCCCGATTTGTGACACCATCCAAGTGCTCTACTTTAGATGGAATGTAGGTCGACTGCTTCAAAACAAACTGCTTCATATGCTTTGATGCAAACGAGGTAATCACCTACACGTCGAATGAATTGCCAACAATCCATAACCATGTCTCTACAGTACACAGAGATGGCCTCAAATGATCCAAAAGAAATTTGAGAAGTGGATATGTTGGTGCAGCTTCATCAGATCCTCATTTCAGTCTCAAAATCAGTCGGAAATGAATAATTGCCAGTGGAAGCTTCCTCGTTTGGTATTGTGAGTGGTGACTCGTACAAAATGCTTGGGGGTAGCATTTGTGTCCCCGAATAAATACGTCCCCCCTAGCTTATCAACTCACCCCTTCATCTTCAAGAATGTCTTGAACATGGGATAGACCATAGGGAATTGCTTGTCTTGGTAGTTGATCGCTCTTTTCTTCTTTGCCTCATTTGTGAGGCGCTTTTTGAAGAAGTCGTTGGGCATTGTGGTTAAAAGAAGATCCCAAGATGTAGACGTGAAAAGATGCACGTGTTTCCAATTTCTCCACTCCGAGTTGTCCACGTCCCCGTATCTGTCTTTAAATTTCAAGGATGCATCAATGGCCATGAATTCCTCAATAATGACCTTCTTGCACTTCCTTCTCTCCACCTAGTCTGCTGCGGATTGATTGTCTTCGCATAGGAACCTAGTCTTGTGAAACGACACTTTCGGATAGTCTTGAGTGTGCCCGAATGTCCTACCAAGGAGATGAAGAGCGTATTCCTTCAAATCCTTGTCTGTGAAATGCCCCATATGCTTGAAGAATTCCCTCTTCAATGTGAAGGACTTTGGATTAAATGTCTTTGATGACCTGTAAGGCTTTTTTGTGCATGGATCAATCAGTGAGCCCTCCATGTGCCTAGCCAGGAACTCTTCCCACAACTTGTATGTGTCATCTGCTAGAGTGATTATTCTAATCTCGTTCTTGACATCAGACGCATTTTTCACATTAGCCCCATGTTTATCTAGGTTAATGCTCTGGAATCGAATCAAAACAACATCCACAAATCTCTGCAAGGCCGAAGCAAATGATAGTGAGTTAGTTCTGAACGACTTGGAGTCATACTGATAGATATTATCCTCGAGTCAAAGATAACGCATACTTCTTCAAATCAACTTTGAGTAGATACATACGGTATTGAAATTCAATAAAACAAATATATTCCTACAAAAAATAACCGAATTAGAGAAGACTATTCTATCCTCGACTCAAAGATAAGGTTAGATGATGACATTACCGTATACGCTTGTTGATTCAGGATGGCTTGGTTTCCACGGGAAGATGCTTCAGTAGAGGTAGCAGTAGGTCGTCTTGATGATATCCAGATATATCTACACGCAAATATTTGGTTCCCCCATGTTGGTTGACTGTGTTGGAGGTGGTTGGTTGTATTATACCATTTAGAAATCTCGGTCAGCTTTGCTAGGTCCAAACTCCATACAATTGTAGCTTCCCATGTCTGAAGCTCGACCCTACAACTCTCATAAACACCACCTACTTGGATCTGCTTGACAACTGTGATGCTGTGTTGGCCATTAATAATGAAGAAATTTCCAGCCTTGATAGCATCCCAGTCCTTAGGAGGCTCCTTTAGTAGCTTCCTATTCGCATCCATGGGTGTCAAACAAATCCTTTGCCTCTGTTTTGCATCCCCAAGATGAATCAACTCCTTCTTAACATCCTCCACGATTTTGGACTCTAGCTTCCTAATAATGTACTTCTCCCTTGCCAAAAAGCATTGACTAATTGATACATTATATGTGCGAGGATAAAAAATAAAGCAGTCCTTGTGCTTTTCCCAAAATTCTTTTTGGTAGGCAGTAGTGACTTCGTAACTTGCAATCGGCTTTTCATCATTTTGGCTTCCACCCCCTACATTGGTCAAGGCCGAGCCTAAACTCCTAGCTGTTGTTGACCGTATCTAGCTTGCAGTCTTACAACGCTTGTCACTTGTTTCTCCGCCCACTAAACCGATTGCTTTTCTTTTGGGCGCTTGAGCATGAGCTACACCTCTTCCACTACCTCTAGTCGCCGATCTTCCTCTTCCAATCGAGGCTATACGTGGTTCATTTTGATTCACTTGTCTAGCCTAACTCCTCCCTTGGCCACTTCGCATTGGCCTCTGCACATTTTGCATGGCATGCTTCTCCATACATCTAAACATAATGTTCAGTCTTCTTGCCACAAATTGAGCACCTTTTTGTTGCCATGGATTGGACTATCGATTGAAATCGGCCGCCAAGACCTCCAGATTTGCAGTCTCTAGGTCTTCTATAACGGTTTGTAGGTCGAAGACACCAGTCTGGTCATCCTTGTGAATGACAATTGAGTGGGTATGCCTTAATTCCTGACCATTGTCGTCGTGTGCTTGGAGAGTTATTACTACGAAGTTCTGACGATGAACTTCAATGAGGGACACCTTCTCGTTCAAATTCCAATTGACATACATATTGGAATCTTTCACTCGATATCGAAGAAACATGTAGTCCTTAAATCGGTTGATTGCAATACTCCACAATTCAACAATAGATTTGAACTGCCATAGTCTCCTGTAGAGCTCTTCCATCTCTGTGATGAAAGATCCTTCTTCCTCCCACTTGTTGAAGGGCTCAAGGAATGGCAATGTAGTAGAATAGTCATAACCTGCCTCTCCAACCATTTTGTGATATCTGCATATTGTTTGACAATTTGTGAGGCATTTTCTATGGAACTTATCTTCGTCTCAAGGATAGTAAAAGAGTCCTATTACTTTTACATCCATGTTATATATATATATATATGTCATAGGGATGCTTAGTTGTTTTCTGTCAAATGTTTTCTTTGACTCAAAGATCATACTACATAATATATTATGGAATATTTTATGTCATTTGCTGCTGGCATTTTTGGGGGGGTTCTCTATAGTGATTTAGGGCACTTAGCTTTAATATCTTTGCCTCAAGGATAGTTCTCTTCGTTCTGAAGATAACCCTATTAGCAAGTTAGCTTCACCCCAAAGATAACCATTATCTAACTATCTTTAGGGCAGTAATAACTATTATCTATCTATTTCGGGGTGTTGATAAATTAGTGATAGGGTTATCTTCGGGGTGAAGATAACTATTTTCCCATCGAAGAACCCCATCAACTAAACAATGATAACTATCTTCACCTCGAAGATACCTATGATCAGGTTATCTTTGCCCCAAAGATATCTTGATGATAGGTATCTTTGGGGCGAAGATTGTTATCTTTGTTTAGTTGTTATTTTTATGTATGGTTTTTTAATATTTTTAGTTCTGAACTATGAATTCATCTTAGTTATCTTTGAGTCGAAGATAAATATCGTTGCGTTGAAGGTAACCAAGACAAATATGAAAGTGTTGTTTCTGTTGAATTGTTATCGGAAACCCTAATTCTTATCCATCATCGGGGTTATCGTATGGGGTTAGTTTCTTAGAATGAGAGGTGCAACAATAGAAATTTCAAATGACACCTACTGATTTGATGAATACAAATAAAAAAATCCAGAATAAACTATGAATCAACCGAGAAGTACCTTGCAAGTACTCTGAATCAGAAGTTGTCACTGTAGACTTTGGAAACTAGACTTTTGAATGAATCCACTTGACGCTGATGTACAATTCAAAATACCACTAAACTTGCATGGGCATCATTTGAAATGTAGTCACTTTTGCTGTAATCTTGGGGAAGTAAAGGCGACACTCCCTCCAGTGTGCTAGCAAATGAACTTGAAAGCCAAATCAAAAAGAAAAAATTGACAGTGTACTCCGTGGTCGATCGACACTTGCAATTTGTAGTCACTTGTCTGTCGTAATGGAAATCTCCTGAGAATTGAACGTCTCAGAAACGAACATCAAGCAAGAATTTGAATAGAGATGTTGACCACCATTCATGCAAATCAAAGGCGGAGACAAGGAATTGCCACCCCTAAAACTCACGAATGTATCTACGACAATACTAATGAACAACAAAAACAATACAAACTAAAGTGAGAAAATGTACCTCAAACTCAAACTAAACTCTTCACGCCTCAACTACAACCCAGTAGCAGGTACCTGAGTAGCAAGTACAACCCCAACAATAGGTACAACTTCGATGCGAAGAGCAAGAAGAAAACAAACACAAGCTGAAGCAACAAAAGTAGAACCTCTCGCGCCTCGGGAGCAATCACCAACAACCCTAAACAACCCAGTGACGGTGACAAGTAAAGAACAACCAAGCTTCGCGAGGAGAAAATGAGGAGGAAACCCTAACAAGTTTCCAAACTTGACAATGACCCTCCTCATGCTTCCCACCCACGTACTCGGATCCCACATACCCGTTGCCCTGATACCCGCCTCTTGATACTCATGCACATATACCCGTCCATACCTTGTCTAGCAATACCTGCCCCATGGGCAAACCTACATTAAATAGTAAAATTAGGTTGCGTTGACCCTTAAAGGACGGATTGTTGACCATGGAAATCAACCCTTTAGGAACCATGTAAAATCATCATTTGATTTAAAATAATCAAAACTTCATAATAGAGGTCAAAAAAATAGTAGAATGTCTCTCCTTCCGATCTGTACTAAATTCCAATTATGAATAGTTGCAGTTATTTTCTACATAGACACATTCTCTGTCATCCATGAAGAAGTAGAAATCCATGTCAAAGTTTATGGATTTACAAGTAGGGTGCATTATCCCCAAGAAACTTACTCTACATGCATTAAAATTGAAAGGAACTTCCAAAGGTGCATTTGTAAACATGAAGGTTCACAAATGCCAATGACAAGAATATCAAATACTGTAGTAGTAATACTAAATAATTGTATAGTGCTCAAATGCAGAGATATTAGGTTGGGGACATGAATTGACTTATCAAATAATTATGCTAAATGTCCCATAACTTTAGATGTACACCATTCTTTTGTAGAAAGGCAAAGAGATTGGCTTATGGCTCTATGATATTTGAAACACATATATACTACAATAGTCTAAAGAGTATTTGGTATGTATCATTGCGCTTGGACATTTTTTACTTCTTATTTTTTGTAAGTTTAAGAGATTGTCCCAAATATACAATACATTTTGAGGGGCATATTTATGATATTTTAAAAGAAGTTATAGGAAAGAGTTTATATTTGCACTAGAAGAAAACTATGTTGTCGTTAACAAAATCCAAGGGACATTTCCTGTAAACTATGTTCAATAATATGTAGTTTTCAGAAAACTAAATTTCAATGAACACAATTTACAAGAAATGTCCCTTGGATTTTGTTAACGACAACATAGTTTTCTACTACTATTGAAAACCTAGATAATGTAGTTCATAATGTGTCAATTCTATCTTTATTTGTATGAATTACATGCTTAAGGTTATAATGTGTTTTTTTCATAAAATATATTTAAATTGTAATTCTGAAGGGAATATGGACTTTCAATTGTAGAATACCCTAAACCGTTGGGACATTTGTACTTCATAAAATACTTAATTTTCTAGCATAATTAATGTACAAGGTAGTAAATTAAAGTTCCTTTTACATTTATAGAACTTAGAAAAGACAGAAATTGTAGTTAAACCCTAAAATACGCTTATAAGTTTGAACATGGTTTTTGGGAGAGAGCGGTAATGTATTTAATCACTTTACAAAAAGGTCATTTATGGATTTTTAACAAAGTATTAAAATTTTTTGATCAAGTCAATGGATTATCTTTTAAACAAAATTCTAATTATTGGACAGTACTTGTGATCCCTTTATTAGTTTATTTGTGCTAAAACACTTTAAACAAAAAATCACTCTTCTGATTTTTGTTGAATAATTTTGGTAAACCATAATTCTATTTAGCATAATGCCATTAGATTTTTTGTTGGCACTTTTTCATGAATAGACCTATTTAACAATTTGTTTTGAGCATTATTGATTTGTTCTTGCAATATTAAGTCTCTTTTCTATCATATGTCATATGTAAAGGAATTTTTCTTTCAAACTAAACATTGAATTTCTATTTTTCATTAGTATTGCTTCTTTGAATTATCCCTTTGAATAATATGGTACTAATTATAATACAAGATCTTCTAGAATAATACACACTAAATAAAAATCATTTTGAAAATATTTATCAAGTGAATTTAAAGAACCTTGTTTAGATTCTATAATATCAACCAATAATCTCGAGCAACCAATCTGGATGAAGACCCTAAGTAAAATAGATGGTGAAGTAAAGAATTATATTATTTAGTGTTGATTAAAAAAAATTCTAACCCTAATCATTAACTTCAAACATGGGATAGTCAATAGGGAAGATTCAACAATTCTATGCTATAAAATGTAGAAATTCAATTTTGATTTAATTTTCCCTTTAACTACAATTATGACAAATGTTTTCCTAAACCCATTTTGTGGAACATCTTCTCATCAATTCTTTACATACTTAACTCTAATTTTCTAGCGTGATAAACATGCTTTAGAATGTCAACATTGCAATTAAAGGAATATGCTTTAATTACACTTCAAGAAGAATCTAGAGAATTAGCCCCTACAGGACTAAGGAACCTACTTTGGGCATTTTGAGAATTTGGGAAGTCTCTATTCACTTCATAATTTGGAATTTTTGCATGAAAATTTAAAAATGGATGCTACTATTAAAACACCATAATGTACAAGTGAAGCTCTATTTCATGTCATTTTCATAAGTACTACAACAGTTAAAAGTTTTTTTCCAACTTCAATGTCAAACTAAGCACTAAAAAATATACATTAACCCCTAAATGACCATTTGTCCTCTCATGGAACAATTCGGGTCCGAGCAAGTTCCTACTATCTCAATGTTTAGTGATATTTTTTGGAGGTTTTTGAGGTTGTGTATTTTTGCAAGAGCTTTGTGAAAATATATTTTTTTCTTTTAATTGATTCCCGGGAACAAAAGTTATGGCATAATAAGCACAAATGGAGTTTGGCAAGCAACACAAAAAGATTCAAAGCCAAAAAATCTAGTCAATGAAGGTGCAAAAAAACTTGTTTTCTTCACTTTAAATGCATATATCTTGCAATCTATGTGGTCAAAGTTTCGGAAATTTCTTGCATGTATTCCTATACTAATCAAGTGTAAGATCTTATGCTTGGATATGCAAAAAAGAACAATTTTTAATGTTCTTTTCTCTTTGCAATAGAAATGACAGTTCTGAGTGTTTTTTGATAGGAAAATCACCTTGGTCTTTTATGGGGTTAAAAAAGTACTGATTATTTTTTGGAATTCTATAAGATCATATGTACTCCAAAAGAATTTAAACATTCAATTTTTAATACTGATGTACTAGAAATTGTGAAGATTTTTCTTTTGTAGGCAATGAAGGAAGTAAAAACATATGAAATCATCTTTTTCCTCTCAATTTTGAGAAATTTGAAATGAAAATGAAAATGAAGGATAATAATTTTTATATAGAAGATTCTCACCATTGGGATTAAGAATTTCTAGTTTCTTGGTCCTTTGTAGGTGTTCAGAATAAGGGACATGGCCAAAGTAGAGACTCTAAAAACTCAGAATGAAATTCCATAACCAAAGATCCGAAAAACAAAAAACCTTTTGGAGATAAGCTAAACCAAAATCCTAAACCCATGCACCCCATACGCTATAACGACCAAAGATACTGGGAAAGTCACCACATTTAACGATAAATGTTGATTGGACACATGATGTGTGAAATTATTCACGGATCTAAAAATGTCTCCCGCTTATCTAAAAAATGAGAAATATGAAAAAATAGATCAAATTTCTCTTGCGGCAAAAATTTTGGGATCTAACAAGTGCCAAATCCGCTAGTGCTTCCAAGTAGATTAAACAATGTGCAAGAAAAGGTGGCTGCCAAAATAGCTTGCGAATTCCTTTCTCACTATATATATAGAAAAATAATGTGCTAAAAGTTAGATTCCACTACAAGTATTGAATGCTTCACCTTTAAACCAACGTTGCAAGCTATAAATGGGACGTGGAAATGTCACTTCACCTTGAAATGAGGAGGTGAAGCTCCCCAATGCTCCGAAAAAGCTGAATCGTTCAAATTTTGCTACCTTTCCCGCTCACTTTGTCCCGCGGCTTGTGCTTCGTCTCCCCCCTGGCTAGAGTCTCATTTCCTCATTCTACTTTCACATGTTTCTTCTTCTTGTTCCCCTCTCTGGAGCTTTGCTTTTTCGCCGAAACTGAACTTGTGCTTTGCATTTCGTTCATTGTCTCTACATTTGTAGCGCGCCTAAGCAGCCTTACTTGAGGCCAGATTCTTGTAAGTTCATATCGTTTTTATCAGTATGCTTGAGTTTCAGTTCCTATATTTCAAGTGCTTCTATGATAAGAAAACTTTCATTGTGTAATGTTCCTCATGAATCACTACTTCTCTTACATTATCACCGTCTTGAGCGCAATTCACAAAGTATTGCTCCTTCCACTCGCTACATTATTTTGAACATCGTACCCAACTCCATTCTCGGTGTCCAATTTTCGTGCCGTAAATTATAGAAGAATACTCTCTTCATCGTCAAAGACACTCCTGATTATCCTTGATCCGATGAATAAGCTCTAGGTTATCCTCAAGTCGAAGATGTCAAGGATAGTTTGAAGTTTATTCTCCGGTCAAGGATAATTGAAACCCACTAAAGTCGTCCTAATTATCTTTGAGGCAAAGATAAATGTTACTGGATGATATATTATAATATTGAAATAGGAATTACTCTATTCCTGGGTGACGGTAAATAAATTTCCGATTATAGTTTGAGTTATCTTCGAGTCGAAGATAATTTCGTTGTTTAGATTGGACTTCTATGATCAAATATCATAGTCTGAGAATACTTTCATAAACATTTCTTGTACATGATTGAAAATGACGAAAACCATTGAAGTAGTCCTAATTATCTTTGAGTCGAAGATAAATGTTGCTTAATGATATGTCATAATGCCGACAAAGAAATAATTCTATTCCTAGGTAAGGGTCAATGAGATTCCCATTATAATTTCAATTATCTTCGAGTTGAAGATATTTTCATTGTTTAGGTGGGTTTTTGTGAACGGATATTATAGTCTGAGAATACTTTAATAAAAAATTCTTGTACATGATTGAAAATGACAAGAACCATTGATGCAGTCCTATTTATCTTTGAGTCGAAGATAAATATTGTTTAATGATATGTCTTAATTCCAATATAGGAATAAGTGTATTCGTTGGTGAAGGTCAAAAAGTTTTCGATTACAGTTTGAGTTATCTTCAAGTTGAAGATAATTTTATTGTTTAGATTGGCCTTCTGTGATCAGATTTCATAGTCAGAGAATACTTTTAGAAGAAGATCCTGTACATGATTGAGAATGGAACTTCTAGTTATGATGCACAAATGATTTGAGAATGAAAGTGATTCGAAGGAATTCTATGACTTATTGAGACTTCATAGTTTTATGTGTTCACTTATTTTATTAGGAGGATCCACTAGAAGAAAATCAGGAGTTTTGCAACTACAATTAGCAACTAGTTTTGTAGTTGCACCGGACATTTGCAATTGGGTGACAATTTGGAGCTCGCAGTTGCAGTGGACAAGTTGCACCAGTTGCAATATAGTTGCAAAAGTTGACAAGATTGGGTTTTTTTGGACAGCCTACGTGGAACTTCATCGATGAACTCTTCTGACGTGGAAAGTATTTTTGTGCAACTCGTTTGCAACTAGTTTGCCACTTACTTGCAACTCATTTGCAACTGGTTTGCGACTCATTTGCAACTTGTTTGCAACTCATTTGCAACTTTACATTTAGCTTTTCTTAGATGACCAAATTCAAATATTGATATTGAATAGATTTCACCGGTTTATGAAACTTTAAATTTCATAAGTTTTAAAATTTCTTACACTTTAAACATTTGTAGATATCTACAAGTTGTAGAAATCTACAAAGTTGTAGAAATCTACAAAGTCTATTATCAAACTTCATTACGTAAACATGATATAACTTACAATTCTTATGTGTTCAATCTAATGGTATTCTTGACAATTGATATGGGACAATTAATATAAAACTCAATTCTATTTGTTTTTTAGTCTTATTTTAGTTGCATTCTAGTTGTTCTCTAGTTGCATTTTAGTTGCAGTGTAGTTGCAGTCAAGTCAAATTTACATTATATGCAACTGTAGTTTGACACACTAAACTTTATAGAACATAAAGTTATCCATGTCGACAATTGTGATGAATATTGGATGTAGAATAAATCACAGTAATTCTGTTGTTACATTCTTGTAACCCAAAACTTCAATCTACAACTACTTTGCAACTACATGCAACTTGAAACTTCAATCTACAACTACTTTGCAACTACAGTAATGTATATATCAAATTTGGTGCAAATATAGAGGGTTGTAGTTGTAGGGCAGTTGCATAGGACACATAGTTGCATTTCAGTTGGTTGTGGCGGACACAATTTTCTTCTAGTGATCCTCGTGATGAATAGATATATATGTTATTTATGAAACATATTAACGAACAAGAACTAGTAAAATCTGCTCCGACATCTATCCCCCGGTTTTGATGTTTTCTATTTATCTTTGAGTTGATGATAGATTCTTATATGAGGAAATATCTTTACTGTGGATGTTTATGTCTTGAAGTATTTTTGAATTTTGTTAGGATGAACCAAGAACAATTTCAGAAAGGCTTTTTTTATCTTCGATTCGAGGATAGTGATATTTAAATGCATAGTGGGTCTTATAGTGAGGAGGCATTCATTTGTACAAAGAATGCTTATTTGCAATTTATCTTCATGTCGAAGATGGTTACAGAGTACTAAAACTTTATGATTATCATAGTTCATAAATCATATATTTTCTTAATGCTATCATTGATATAAATTCTGTAGTAATATTTAATGTCCAAAGAGCAAATCTTCTTCATTGAGTTTATGTATTTTTCATTTTTAATCATGTTTCAATAATTGGCTTCTGTTTTGGAGAAGTGTTCTTTATTGATGCTGTTTCATTTATGGTTGTTTTTCGTCGATCTTTCTGTTCATGGGAGATCAAAAATATATATATATATATATATATATATATATATATATATATATATATATATCTTCGTCCCGATGATAATTTCTAATTTGAATATATATTTTATTTTTATTTCCATAGAATGGAGAATCCTGTTATAGACGAGTTCGATGGTCGTCATCCAACTTTACCGCCGAGTGTTGCAGCTTGTGAAGGGCTTCCACGTGCTTCATGGGGTACCAAATGTGTCACACTTTCAAATGAAGATGGGGTAGAGGTGGCAAAAGGCATTTGCCATAGTATTGATGTTGATTTCATTGTTGACATGGATGGGAAATCGCTTGGTGACAATCGCGTTGCAATTCATATTGCCGAGTCCTTGTGCGAGGCTGAGGTTCCATCTTCGTGGATGTGGTCAATGCGGTCTTGGCACATTTTGAGGGTCTACCTGTACAGGGCCAGCTTGTATGACCACAATCAAACGTATATGTATAACAGTGCAATGAGTGCATCTAGGAGGCCCGTTCGGGTTGGAAGTCGCGTCTATGAGAGCTCTTGCGAGAGGAATGAGCTTGAAAACCTTCCCAAGAAAGAAGTCCTCCTTTCCGCATAGTCAATCATGGAGGTCTCTACAATGATTTGTTGCCACCAAAATTGCTTGCAACCCTTTTCCCGTGGGCAGATTCAAGTCATTCGGTCCCTCATTCATGTCGATGGTGGAGTATATTTGCGTAAATCATGTCTACTTGATGTGCACAAACAAATCCATCATAATTCTAGTGGGAGGGAGATGATCACCTTGGCTAGTCATGAAGTTTGCCCCACTGCTTGGTGGACAATACATGGAATATCCAGAGCAACCTTCTACAGATACAAAGAGATGGCAAAAAATGAAGTGCGGCCGGAGGAGCATGGTAATCTTGGCTTGAAGAAGCCACGGATACACACAGTATAAGCAATAGCCACACTCTGATTGATACTGGAGAACAGTGTAGACCAAATGCCACACAAGGCAAGGACCCTTTAGTCTGGGGAGAAAGTTCCATCCATGGTTCTACCGTCAGCATTTCAATGGAGGGACAAATTGCCTGAGATCAACAATGTGAATTCGACATTTCAATTACAACATATTTTGGCGAGCGGATTGAGCAACATTCGATGTGCTTCTTTTCCAAAATATGCACCAAAGGCTCGGGGTGATACTTTTGCTTGTTGTGGACAATGCGACAGAGTGAAGCAACTCAAGAGTGCTTGCACTCCTCATTCGCATGTCCAAGAAGTGTGGACTAAAAAGTTGAAAGTCCATCTTCAAGGATAGAAGGCACACAAGGAGCTATATTATGCAAACTGCATGATGTCTAAGAAGTATCTTGACAAGGTGCTAACCATAATCCACGACAAAATGGATCACTCAAAGACAGCTTCTCCCCACTTCTCTCATAAGAGCAAGGCCACTGATTCTTTCATGAAGATGCCCATCGTTGTTACGGGAATGATTGCTCAGGGTCATGGAGATGTGCGATATGCACACTATGGCTTAGACATCTTTCCGACAGACTCAAACCATACCGTAGGGTCTATTGCAAAATTGTTACGAGATTTAGAGTCCCAACCAAAGTTCTCGTCACACCAATTGTTTGTCTTGGATGATATGATTCATCCATTGTCCAAGGCTATATTGGAAGGCTCGGAGATGTGTATTGAATCCCTCACCCCTTGTCTAGAGGAGGTTGTTGAACCTCAACCTCTTCCTCCAACATTGACACTTCAGCTTGACAATGCTTCCGGTGACAACAAAAATCGTTGGGTTTTTGCATTCTGCTCTCTCCTTGTATACAGAGCCATTTTTCGTGAGATATACATCAATTTCCTCATTGTTGGACACACTCATGAGGACATTGATGCTCTTTTTGGTCGTTGGAGTACGAAGTTGAAGAAAAATGACTACCCTATAGTTCCCAGGTTGATGAAGTCCTTCATGGATTGCGAAGCGCAACCTGTGATCCCTCATCTCATTGAGGAGGTTCCTGATTTCAAGCGATTTGTGGATGGATACTTGCTTACGGGTGATGATTCTCTACAAGGCCATTCACAAGCTGAGTAGTTCAAGTTTTACAAGAATTCGAACAGATGGCCCTTGATGCTGTACAAAATTCTTTGTATTGACAATGAGTGGTTGCCAAAGGAAGGTGGGGGAATTCGCTTGTGGAAGGAAACAACAGATGGGCATCCAAGAGTGCCAAGGGGTAGTCCTTCACCTTTGGCTCCACAACTCATGCATTGTTTTGACGAGGTTCAAAAGGGTTTAGATGGGTACATTGCGTTTTGGAGTGCAATGGGTAATGAAGACTTATCAGGAGAGTTCCAGAGGAAGAATGAGGTAGTGAAAAAGTATTGGGAAGGTGTGAGAATTGCTCTAGGTGAACCACTTGTGCTACATGATTCATTGCGGGATGGCTTTTGGCCACATACCATGATCACCAATGAGGTGGAAGACCAATTCCTTGATGATGGCACATTGAGTGAGGAGTTTGGGGAAGATGCACCTTTTGTTGGTCATAGACGTGACCGTCCAGCTCCTTCATTCCGAGTTGGTCGTGATGTGTATGTAGGTTACTTTGTCGCAGTGCGTCCAGTTGATGGTGATCTTCATCCATTTTGGCTTTGCTCGGGCACTTACGAACCTTAATCCAAATCCTAGGCATGTCAATTCCATTCAACTCCAATATTGGACGCCTACTTCTTTTCAGCACATTCATGAGGACACTTATTATGGATGGGACATAAAACAAGGAAATTTATGGTGCGAGGATAAGGCTATTTCCTCAAGTTGGACACATACAGATTGTATCATGACTGCTTGGAAGCCGCACATGAGAGCAAAGACTTTTGATCCAAGGATTAAAATTCCCAAACCACAAATTGCTATCATCAAGGCATTGGTAGAGGCCTATGTGTCTGGTGAAAGCAACAATGCATCTTAGTCATGAGGATGAATAGTTTGTAGCTTTAGGAAGTCATTAGTAGTTTTAGGTATTCTTTGATAAGTGTTTGAATAGGAAAAAAATTAGAAAAGGGAAAAAATGGCAAAAAATAGAGTGTTTGATGTTTTAGAAGTTAATAGATTAGTTTTTTTAATCTTTTTAAATATATATATATATATATATATAATTTTTATAGGAAATCATAATACTCTTTGCATATGAAAGTCTCAATTTACAAGATTTTCTCAATTTAATGAACACTTTTTTATACTAAATTTAGGATCATGATTAAAATAAGACTCCACATTCTCTCATTTTAATGAATATGGCCTTCATGTGAAAAGCAAATAGTTGGTGAAAAAGGGAAAAGTCATTTTACTACCCACTTTTTTGCTTAGGAACCCATAGAAATGGACCCATGTAGAAAAATACATATTTGGTCAAGAAAGGAAAAAGACATTTCACTCCCCATTTTTTTTTCTTTGGGTCCTAATGCCATAGACGCATGTAAAAAACATATATTGGATTAAGAAAGGGAAAAGACATTTCTCTCCCCATTTTTTTTCTTAGGGTATCATAGCGATGGACCCATATAAGAAATATATATTTGGTGCCAAAAAGGTTTCGGCATTTCACTCCCCATTTTTTTCTTAGGGTCCCATAGCAATGGCCCCATGTAAGAAACATGTATTTATTGCAAAAAGGGTTTCGGCATTTTGCTCCCCATTTTCTTTCTTAGAGTCCTACAACAATGGCCCCATGTAAAAAACATATATTGGGTTAAGAAAGGGAAAAGATATTTCACTCCCCATTTTTTTTCTTAGGGTCCCATAGTGATGGACCCATGTAAAAAACAAATATTTGGTGCAAATAGTGTTTCGTCATTTCACTCCCCATTTATTTTAGGGCCCTATAGAGTTGGCCCCATGTAAAAAACATATATTTGGTCAACAAAGGAAAAGGATATTTCACTTCCCATTTCTTTTGCCTAGGGTCCCAATGCCATGGACTTGTGTAAGAAACATATATTGGGTTAAGAAAGGGAAATGACATTTCACTCCCTATTTCTTTCTTGAGGGTCCCATAGCGATGGATCCGTGTAAAAATCATATATTTGGTGAAAGAATGGAAAAGCCATTTCATTCCCCATTTCTTTTCTTAGGGTCCCATTGCGATGAACCCATGTAAAAAACATATATTTGGTGCAAAAAGGGGTTCCGCATTTGAGTCCCCATTTTGTTTTATAGAGTCCCATAGCTATGGACCCTTGTGAAAAACATATACTTGGTGAAAAAAGGGAAAAGACATTTCACTCCCCATTTTTTTTCTTAGAGATCCATAGCAATAGATCCATGTTAGAAAATATCTATTTGGTCAAGAAAGGAAAAAGACATTTCACTCCCCATTTTTTTTCCTTAGGGTCCCAATGCCATGGACCCATGTTGAAAACATATATTTGGTTAACAAAGAGAAAAGACATTTCACTACCCTTTTTTTTTCTTAGGGTCCCATAGCGATGGACCCATGTAAAGAACATATATTTGTTGCGAAAAGGGTTTCAGCATTTCACTTCCCATTTTTTTCCTTAGGGTCCCATAGCTATGGCCCCATGTAGAAAAATAAATATTTGGTCAAGAAAGGAAAAGGATATTTCACTTCCCATTTTTTTTCCTTAGGGTCCCAATGCTATGAACCCATGTAAGAAACATATATTGGGTTAAGAAAGGGAAATCACATTTAACTCCCCATTTCTTTCCTGGGGGTCCTATATCAATGGACCCATATACAAATCATATGTTTGGTGCCAAAAGGGTTTCAGAATTTCACTCCCCGTTTTTTTCCTTAGGGCCCCATTGTGATGGACCCATGTAAAAAACATATATTTGGTGAAAAAATGGAAAAGACATTTTACTCCTAATTTTCTTTCTTACGGTCCTCTAGTGATGGACCCATGCAAAAAAATATGTATTTGGTGAAAAAAGGGTTTCGGCATTTCACTCCCCATTTTTCTTCTTAGGATCCCATTGCAATGGACCCATGTAAAAAACATATATTTGGTGAAAAAATGGAAAAGACATTTCACTCCCCATTTTTTATCTCAGGGTCTTTTAGTGATGGCCCCATGTAGAAAACATATAATTGATATAAAAAGGGAAAAGATATTTCACTAACCATTTTTTTCTTAGGGACCCATAGCAATGGACCCAAGTAAGAAACATATATTGGGTTAAGAAAAGAAAAAGTCATTTCACTACCCATTTTTTTTTCTTAGGGTCCCAATGCCATGGACTTGTGGAAAAAACATATATTGGATTAAAAAAGGGATGAGACATTTCACTCCCCATTTTTTTTCTTAGGGTCCCATAGCAATGCACCCATGTAAAAAACACATATTTGATGCAAAAAAGGTTTCGGCATTTTATTCCCCATTATTTTATTGAGAGTAATATCGCAAGACGTAAACTCGGAATCCACCGGGTTAGTATAAAATAGGTTTATAATACTATACAAATTTTCAAAATTTCCAATAGGCAAACAGAATTAGAATCCTCTTAGCCTAAACATTGCATTAAGGCTGAGAGGATGATCTAGGTATTCCGTAAAAGGATCCAGGACAAATCCGGATTTTGGAAACCCAGATAGCAATAGCCTACGGTCTAGAGTTCCGGGCTAGGAATCTAGGGAACCGTTACAGGTAAACGGTCTGCTTTTGGAACGGTTGGTAGGATGATAGGTACTTAACCCCGCCACTCCCATTTCTCCTCCCTCTTTCTTTTTCAGCTGTTTTGCGCTCGTATAGTTGAGAGAAAGAGTGGTGAGTTAGTGATCGATTCAGGAGCTACTAACTGTTTGTCTCCACCAGATCTGTACCTAGTTTCGGTTCTTGATGGCGGAAGGAGATATTCGGAAACCCTTAGTTACAACATAGATGGTTATCTGACCATTCCGAAAAGGCTGAGAGATTGATTGCAGTTTGAAGACGACTTGAGCACGATAGGGTGTGTTGGCTTGTTTCTTAGGCCATGGATTGTTAAGAATGATCGGATGATTCAGGAGCTCGTCCTTGGAGCTTCGAATCAGTATGAGCTAATAGTGAAGGGACGACACAAAACCTGGACAAATGAGGTTTGGGCCAAGGTATACGGATTCCCCAGGAAGGGATCTGGATTAGCCTCCCGAACGGATAAGTTTGTGGTTGGGAAGTTCAGGAATGCATCCCATTCTAAGGAAGGGTATGCCATTAGTGACTATCTTGATGGGAGGCAGAAGCAGGTCTTAGAGTTCCTTATCCCGATCTTGTATCCAGAAAAGCCTACCTGGGTTACGGTTACGGTTGCCAACACCATTTCTGGTGCAATGGAAGGTAGACCGGTCAACTGGGGCAAAGTCATTGAAGTAGTAGTCTCCAAGCTTGCCGCCAATGTAGGAAAGGCTAAGACTAGCCCAATCGGTCCTTACGTGTTCCACCTCTACTACTACGTAGAACTTTTGAGTGATGCAGAAATGGTAGAGTACAACACCGGATCCACAATTCTACATTACGGCCTCACGGATGAAGTGGAGGCAGAGGAGTTGACATTCGAAGAAGAGGAAGAGCCGGAAGAGGAGGAGCAACTCACAGATCGGAGACGAAGGAAATCTACCGATTCGAGTTCACGAGGGAAACTCCCTATTCCGGAGAAGGGTCCGGAGGAGCCAAAGGAAGACATTTCCAGATTCTTCAAAACTAGATTCACCTAGGTCTTGCAAGTGTAGGAGTACTATGAGAATTTGGTTGATCTTCTCAGAAAGATCATCAAGGAGTTGAAGGTCGAGCCAGAGGATATACTCGACACAGTCAAGAAACTTCCGAATCCGGAAGAGTTGGGACGGAAGGTGAAGCAGATTGAGAATCTGGAGAAGGAAAAGACTGACCTTCAAGCTAGGTTGAGTTAGGCAAAAGGAGATGTAGCCACAGCGAATCAGAGAGAAGGAAGCTCTGTAGCTTGTTAAGAACCTATCCAGTCTAGTGGATAGACCCGTGGAGCTCACGATCAAAGTCTCTCTCGTCCAGAACTGGCTAATTGAGGAAGGACATTTGATCGGATCCAAGGTAGTCCAAATCCTAGTTGACTTCTCATTGAGGATGGATTTCGTGTTGAAGGAGATGCGCCAGCTATTGGGGCAGATTGATCCGGACCATGTCATGGATTTTTCCCACTTTCTAGAAATCCACTTTGACACGGAAACTCCAGTGAAGTTGACGACAGCATTGCCACTGCCATCTAGACCAGAAGTCCCTAGGGAGACTCTTTGGCATTCAACCGAGCCCTTCTCAACTTAGTTGGAGAAGACCATCCGGGGGAGCGTGAAGATAGTTCGGGAACCAATCAAGTAGCCGAACGCAGCACGGGAGTTGGCACCACTGGAAGTTACCATCTTGCCACCAATTCCGACGATTCATCTTCTTGAGAAGGAAACCCTTCAGACACCTAGGTTGCTTATCCGGAGTGACCTGGTGGACGGATTGAAGGATTGATGAATCCAGCCCAAACTCATCCAGAAAGCTTTGAGCACATGCAGCAACATCAACCAAGGCAAGAAAGGACCACTATCGTTTTGGATGAGACCTCTCCAAGAGAGGAAGACGAGAGGGAGGTCACTCAAATTGAGAAATCTGAGGAAGAGGAGTACCAAACCGGATTAGAGGAAGAAGAAGAGGAGGAGGACATGGAAGAGGAAGACTTGCCTCTGAAAATCCGAAAAATCCAGACGCAGGCAACATTGAGGATGACTCCAGTGAAGGCCACTCTAAAAGCAACTCTGAGGGCATCCATCCGGATACCAGCAAGTCAAGGTAGGAGGAGTCACAAAAAAGTGCAAAAGGCGAAGTAGTTAGGATTGCAGTTAATTAGGATTTGAATTTTGAATCTGATCTGGGTTTCCAAGCATGGGCTCGGGTTCTAGATTTTTAGGATCTGACTTTCTGGATTTCTCGGGAAGTCTATGATTGGTCACCTAGATTTCCGGGTGGCTTTTTGGCTTTGGGTTTTGGGGTTTTTAAGTGAGGGGCAGGTTTGTTTCCCTCTCATTCCATCCTAGTGTGTATAGTTGTTATCTTGTCATCCTTTCTTTAATCTGAGCCACCAAGTGGACATTCAGAAATTGATCTGTCATATATCTAGCTTTTCTGTATTTGCTTGGGAGAGTGTTGAAGTGTAAGAGAAAGGAGGAGGAAGGGAGGAGTCCAGATCTAAGGTGACTAGATCTGATTTGGGAGGGAACGTTTGTGACATAGTTTAGGCTTGTAAATACGATCATGTGCGCAGTGCCTTTAAAACATTGGAATGGAAATCCGGCAAGGAGTGGTGTGGGTGCGAATCCGGAATATGAGAGAGGTTTCTGTGCAGAGATAAGCAACCGCCAGCGGAAAAATCCCCATCCCATTCTCCCCAGAAGGTCTGCCAAACCCTAGGATGAGTCTAATGAACAACTAACAATCCCCTATTGGTTCTGGTTTCTGTTGATCTATCGTTGTAGCGGAGAAGATTGGTTACGGCTCTGAGTGACTTGCCTTCTAGATTGGCCATCTGGGAAGTTGTGAGGGTGTTTCTTGGTTTGATCTATTACAACATTTGGTCTAAGGGTGTTTTGTGTAGTTTAGAGAGAGAAGAGAGTGTAAGGAATACAAGTGGTGAGTCCCTAACCCTCTACAAGATCAAAGGTGGACCCTCTGAGGGTAAAACAGAGGCACCAAAAACCAGAGTGTGTGTGAGAAGTGACGAATCTGGATTCAGGAAAGGAATGGATCCGGATTGGATTCCGAAAAGGTAGTGATCCGGAAAAGAGAGAAAAGAAGTGAAGAGAGAGCTTAAGTTGGTAATATGGATAATCTCGGCTTGCAGCAATAGTCTAGAATCCCCTAGGACGATATTTTGAGTCATTTTACGACGTTTTGGTGTTGTAATGGTACTTACGCTCCACAGCGCGTACGGCAAATGTTTAACTAGGTACGGAGCCGTCCAGTAAATTCTAGCAAAAGGCGTACATGAAATAAGTGCACAGGTCAACTCAATTTCTAGTCTTCAAAACAGGAAATGTGTACCTTCTTTTCATTTGTGTCAAACGTGGCATCAATAGAAATTGCTCCTTCGTATCCAAATTGCAGCATCATTTCACGTTGCCAAGGTGTTTGAATCCCCATAGTGAAGGGGATGTCAGACGATGTCAACCCTCCTTAGATGGGTACCCCCATTTCTTGGTAGTAGAAAACACTATCTCCATTTTCTTGTACCCACAACTGCACACTCTTGGCTTCCTCACAGTTAAGCATGTATGTCTCCCGCGCCACCTTTGTGGCTAAATTCCGCACATCTCGCTTGTGGAGAAACATGTCTTTTGTCACCTCCTTCCCATCTTTCAGAGCATCCTTGACAACAACAATGTGTTTGGCTATTACTTGCAGAACACTGTGACCATTTCTCAAGAGTGCCAAGTCGAACTCCTTGATTTCATGAGACAAATGCCACGAAAAGGCATCATGGTCCCCTACATCCTACAATCCATGGCATTGAACACCATCTTGGTTCACGTGGTCTACCTTGTAGATGCAAACCTTAGTGACTTGCGGTAGTAGGTATAGTGTTTTCATGCTAAAAGAAGCCGTACAGTCACGCTTCAATGATCCCCCTCCACTGCTTCAATGAGTACCGTGGCTTCTTTGGTATATTCCTTGCAGGAGCACTAGTGCAACTGTCACCGGTGGACTACCTAACCACACCCAGCTACACGTCAACAATGTTTCGCTTGACAGTAGTATTGTGTTTAGCAACATTGTCTCCGGTTCTCTCCTCGGGTAGCATGCCTATAATACTTTCCACTGTAGCAATGTAGAGAACGTCCGCATTGGGTTTTTTTGCAATATTGTTTATAACGGATGTTGGATTTTCCAACGAAGCATTGTTTTCCAGTATAGGAAAATTGAGTAGGGTTGTGGAGGACATGAGAAGATCATTATTATCATTGGGATCGTTCATGGTAGGTATGATTGCCTCTCTGTCGCAGTCAAAAGGAAGAACATTTAGATCAAAGGCTAAGACGTTCTTCTGCATTGTTGTGGACACTTTTTTCTTAGACTCCAGTTGCTTGCATGGACCTTCACCTCACTGTTGCGGTTTGCTTCCTTGTGGTTTTGAAGTGTCCGATATAGTAGATTTCTTCCTTCCTCTCTTTTTCTTCACTGCCTTTGCCTTCTTGTTGCTATCTACAATTGCATTTGTCTTCTTCCTTGAACGCCATGTCTTTGCAGTCAATGCAACTATCACTTTGGGTCTTTGTTTCAGCAATAATAGTGAAGACATAGTCTTAACCTTCGTAATGTGATCCTACGAACTATATTGGTAGTGGTATCTGCAGAATAAAATAGAGAAAAAGAATAGATTATTAACACTACATAAGGTGGAGGAACATGGACAAGAATGGACAAGAATTTAGAGAGTACAAGGGACAAAAATTTATACTTGGTGACTTCCTTGGACACAGTTGTAGTAGCCCTGAAAGTGCCAGGTTCCTTTGTTGGCTTTGTTCGGATCTTCACGTACCTACAAGTAGCCCTTCCATTGCTACTCTCGATGCCCCTAATGAAGTCCTCGATTCTACTAGTCGGAATAAAACATTGTTGAGCCATCACCAAGTCTTTGTTCTAATTTGCATACTGTATTCGGACTACGTGCATCTCCCGCAGCTCCCACAACAAATCTGCTCTCTATATGTTCCCTTTAGGCAAATGTTGCACCTTTGCTTCAATGTCACGAAGTTGCACATGGAATTGTTCCCTGAAGCATTCATCCCAAGAAACACTAGGTACGGAATTGAGTATGTAGTGTCTATAAAAGAAAGCAAGTATGTCAGAAGATGCCCACAAATCCTCTAAGTTTGCCATGACAACCCTAAAACCCTAAACTGTAGTCCTCAAATGTGCATTTGCGGTTGTACCTCACAATGACAATAAGATCAATCATCCTAAACCACCCTAAATTGAAGAGGACCCAAAAACAACAGTTTGTATTACTACCCTACTATGAATCTGTATAGTACAATGTATAGCTCCTAAACCCTAAAACCGCCACACCCAAGCAAGCATTGCACCTCAATCCGCAATTGACAATAGTTTTGGCTAGGGTTTCCAAAGTGAAAAAAGTTGCAACAATCTCTCTAAAGCATCCCTGCCTAAACCCGTAAACAATTAGCCTAAACACACAACTCCTAGGTTCGCCATCACTATAGCATTGAGAGAGAAAAAAAGAAAAGATGCAGTGCATCAAAAGCGGAAGTGCAACCCAAAACCAATAGAAAAAGGCGCCGTCAAAATCCTAGCCATTGTAAACCCTAACCCCGATGTAGAACTGGACGCCAAAACATTGATCAGGCACCGCAATCGAGGATGAAACACTATCATCATCACGGATATCGAGGCCCCATGCCGCACCATGCATAGGCATGTACCCGGCCCCATGTATGATGTTCATACATGTCCATGCATGACGCGACATGTCATCCGAACTGAAACACTACAACTATAATTCTTCTGAAGTTATCATGGGGGGTTAACATTGGATGAAAACCTGTCCAACTACGTGTCAAGCAGAAGACAAAATCAAGTGAGCAAAAGCCTTTATGGGCTAGGCTCATTATGAGCCGCCAAAACTAGGGTGAGAAATAGTGAACGCAAAAATTAGGCGGCAAGTGGTACTTGACATGTCCACCCAATCATCCATTCTTCCACGCTAATGTCAACATACCAGATGGTGACATGAGCACTTGTCAACATGGCCACGTATACCAAAGTGATTGTGGTGCAACTTCCATAATATTATATTGTAGGGAATCTATGAAAATCTTTTTATCTAGCTTCTAACATTCTTTGATTAGAAACCTATTTCCAAGCATGGTTGTTCAGCCGAACAACTCGACAACACAACGAACACAACGAACACAACGTCCAACACGTCTACTAGACCCCCTTGTCCGTCTAATAAAGTCAACTTTAAGGTTGACTTTCAAATAAAGCACTTTCTATTTCCAATCTTGACATATTTGAGTTTCATTTTATTGAAGTGTCTCAATTTAATAATCACTTATTACATTCTTAATTATGGATCATAAATAAAATGAGATTTCAAATTATCTCTGCTGTTAGGATAAGGCCTTATTCGTCAAAATTGTCATGTATACACGACACTCGTCGTGTACGACACTCGTCGTGTACGACACTCGTCGTGTACGACACTCGTCGTGTACGACACTCGTCGTGTACGACACGCGACATCAGATGAACAACTCGACACCGAACCCCAAAATGTGTTCGACAGAACAACCCTGTTTCAAAGGTTAATATCCTTGCAATAAACGACATTCCCTCATCTCATTCAATACCAAAGAATTTGTTCCCTTGTTTGTTCCCTTGGTTAGCATAGAGAGCCAAAACAAAGATTGTTGTGCCTTTGGGAACTCAATGGGGAACAAGGAATCACAGCCATTGATGTATTGTTCAACTAAACATTGGACCGTTATTGGGGCACTTATCAAGTCTAGTACATACTACATTGTCTTATTCTATTCTTACAATGGTCTTTTTGGCCTAGTACAAGCAATCATACCTTACATGGAGTCTTTTTTTTTGAAACAAATGAAACAAAATTTCATTGCTAATAATAAAAAATACACAACCAGCCGCAAGCGGCTTGACCAAGAACCACACAAGCAAAGGACAAGACCAACTAATGACCAAACAAACAAGAAATCTGAGGACAAGTGCAGCTTACATGGAGTCTTCAAGATGGATAGCCGTTGGCTTGTCAAATGATAGTTTGACATCCAAGACAAACACTATCTATACCAAGGTTTAGGGTTTGCAAGGTTTAGATAAATCCTTAATCTCACGTTTTTTTGTTCATTTTCTTTATTGACTATTGTCATCAGAGTATACCACTCCAACATCCTAAAACCAATTATGATAATAAAAAGGAATTTTCAATTAAAAAATTTTAAGTATAAAATTGATACAACATACCCAAATTTAAAACAAGTATACTCCATTGATTTTATGTCTCATGTTAAATATAGAATTGTTTACACATATTGGTGAACTTACTTCTTGTAGGTTATTGTTTCTCTATGCACATCTTCTATGAGATCATAAGCTTAAAATCATTTAAAAAAAATAAAGAGTTATTATAGAACTGAATATAAATCATCTTAATTAATCATTATTTCAAATTGTTAGTTACTCTATTAGTTATTATTTTTAATTATTTATAGGATGAAGACAAATATATATTATCAATCTCAAATTTAAATGATTAAATTACACTTGAGTGCCATCATCCAAATTCCATGTACACATGTCCAAGACTCATTTTATTTTGCGCTAATTTGCACAACACTATTTTTATTTAGACAACATTCATCTTGAACCAATTTAATGTATTTACACTATAAATTCATTCTTCTCAATATATTTATGACTTCCAAATTAGAATCAATAACATCCATATATCCACATCCCCTAGTTATTCCAAAAAATTATGGCTATAAATAACATTTAATATTTAGATGCATGTTGAAATTGCATTTAGGTTGTATTTGCTTAAAAGTTAGGTTCACAATATTCTAAATTGTGCAAGTTGTTCAAACTAAAGCCTCAATACTTAAAAGGCAAAATAAAAAGTAGAATACATAACATAACATAAGTGTCTAGGATTAGTATGTTCATAGATTTGGCCCTAATGTATATGTTGTTCATGGTTAAGTTGATTACCATTTTCCCTACTTGTAGCTTATTATGATTTCTTTTCTAATGATTAAAAAAACATTCATAATCAATACCCTTTTAGTACTAGAGAATTTTACTGTACCAATCGTTCTTTAGAGTGTGAAATCCACAATTAACACAAATCTCATCCTAAATCTTTGCAATAATAATAAGTATCTCCTCATAATAAATATATTTTACATTGAATGTAGAATAAAATTATTAACACAATATTATCATTTTTTGGAAGCATGATGCTTTGGATAGAGTGGTATTACTACAAGGCCATCAATACTACACCCCAATACCCCAATTACTAAGAGTTCTATCAATTATTGTGAATTTTGTTTTATAAAAAATGAGTACTATTTTATCTCTATTATTAGAACTCCTACTAAACTACAAGCATCAAAATTAATGACATTTGACTAACAAGTTCAAAACTACAAAAGATGACATTTGTTGGTACTACCAAACATCATTATGAAATTCTATGGTGCATTATCTTTATGCATATACAAATGAAGTAGAGTAAGAATGATTTGTGAGTTTTCCATGCTTCATTTCATGTTGAAGTGATTCACAGTCCAAAATTGCTAAGATTTTGGTTCAAAGGTTTCTTGAAAGAATTAACTTATAAAATTAAGGAACAAAAAAATCTCAAAAATTCACTACAACGAAAGTACCACATTACAAACTGTCATATTTCAATGATAGATTTTCAATATTTTTTAGTAATTCGAATAATAAATATTTTTCAATATTAAACTTCAAATAGGTGATTAATAAGAAATTATTGGTGATAGTAATCATAGATCCAACCACACATGTAATCTAAATTTTTGGTTCTACAACTTTAATCTAAACTCCAACTTTAAATTTCTTCTTCTAGTTATATTTTATAATGGATTTTTGCAATTTTGCAAATCTAGAAAAGGGTATGATTTTTATTTTGGTCATTCAAAAGCAAGAGTTGATTTTACTACTTTGTACTTCTTAAGCTGTAGTATGACCTTATTATAGAACACCTCTTATAGCTGTTGTTGACAACATATACATTGTGTCACAATGCATGGAATGTTGTCTTTGAGCACAAGTCACATCAACCGAGTAGTGGAATGTCACACCATTGCTCCCAATGACTATACTAGTCATTGAACATCTCCGACCTGCTCCTACTTTCCACTAAATTCTATTGTGTCTCGTCATACAACTTTTGAGCTTGCTTCTATCCCCACCATAGTGATTATAATTTTATAGTCCACATTGTGGTATTCTAGGGATTTTAGTTCTCCATAGGCCCCCTTGTTTTCTTAGATTTGTTTTCTGTCTAACTCCCTATTCTTCAAAACTGCAACAGCTTGCAACCACGGTCTTTGGTGACATTTCTAATGTCTACAACACTACAAGCACATACACGCCAAGTTGTCATTTACTGGCAAAGTATTGTCCTCTTATTATTCGTGGAACGAAGATGGATGTATAGACACCATTGTTTGATTTCCCAACAAAGTGCAAGGTAGGCAATACAAACATCAATTTGTGGCTCGATGGTAGCATCTAATCCATGAATCCGTTGATGAAGCGGATACCTCCTTTCATGGACTTGAAGGGATTTTTGTGCTACCTTGGTGATGGGGAAGAAGGATTGTTTGGTTACACAAAAGCCTTCCACAATAATGACAAGCAGACGATGTGTTGTAACCATTTACTCACTCTTGTCAAATCGTTAGAAGTGGGGAAGATCCAGGCTAAGGCCCTCTTCCAATCGGAGAAGAGTGCCCAAGACCAAGAAGAGCTCCAATTTGTGGAGCACATTGTGGCTCCAAAGACCCGCTTCCACGATGCAAATCAAGCATACCATGCACGCATTCAATGGCTCAATTCAAAAAAATTTGGGTATGTGTTTGATAAAGCTAGACACAATGAAGAAGCAATTGCCGAAGTTGAAGCTATGAGGATATGTAGCCTACAGGAAGTGGATCATCTCCGATGCAATTATGAGACCCAAATTGAGGATTTGAATCTTAACCTTTTAATGATACAAAACAACCTAGCCCAATTTGTGCTCCATTGTAAAAGGTTCACTTGTTTAAAATGTGCCACACAAGAATGTCATCATGAAAAAAGAAAGACGTTAGCAAATTATCAAAGAAAGGTGGCTACACCAAACAAATAAAGACCAAAATCAAATGAGCCTTAAATTGAAGTGCAAGTCACAAAAATTAGTGTTGTTTAGTTGTTTGCTTGCAAATTATGCCTAATTGCAACCTCTTCCCTTTTTAGTGATGGATTTTGTTTGTGCTTGGTTAGAGAGCTCATCCAACCTGAAATGGTCTATGTTGTTTAGGAGAACAATGCTAAAAATGGTATACACAAACGATTGTGTGGGGGTGCTAGCACACAAGTTGAGACATGGGCAATGTTTGGAAAGATTCTCTCTCAGGGTGAAGCAAAGGCACTCATGGACAACCCAAAATGTATCAAGGTAGCTGTTGGCATCACCAATAACTACATGGAGGCAATCGGTGACGCAATAGGCCAAGGAGGTGTTCTGGGAACAATGGATGTGGAAGGGGTGCCGCATAGTGGATATAATTCATTGATCCAAATTATAATGAATGGTGTGCAACAGGTTAATAAAAGCCTTAGCTTCAAATCCATGCCCACCGCATTTCGGTTAAGCATTACTACATTGTTCCCATTTGTATCACCCTTCCTAGACTAAAAACCCCTTTTCAATTTTACTACTTTCCAAGAGCGATGTTGCAAACCACTATGTACTCACTAAATCCTAAACCTAGTAAGTGGGTCTTCTTTGAACCGAAATGAATTCGAAGTTGCAAGACTATATCAATGAGTACTTTCATGTAAATAACTTGTGGAAGATGCCGGTGAAGCCAACAAAGGATCCAAAAAAGAGAATTGGTCCAATGCACCTTCTCTTGGAAGAATCAAACAACTTGTTTGTAGATTTTGGAACTGTGCAACAATCCATGGTACAGCACTACCGGATGACTACAACAGGTAAAGTCATCAAACTATGCATGCCCACCCTTGCATTTTGTGAATCAACTTTACTTCAGTGTTTGGCACATTGTCCTCCCCTCCCATGGCCTTTACATCATTGTCTTTATCTTTCACAATCTCAAAGTGGAACTTGTGGCTAGATTGACTCTTTTTTACAATATTAACCCCCCAAGATGCTCGAGGCACCAAATTTTGGTGTCCACAATACTTTAAATTTAAATAAAACCTTACCAATTTACTATTTTGAGTAGTTTATATTTTTGAGAAAATATTTTTGAAGTCTAGTTTTTGCATCAAAAATTTGATTTAGAAAATGCATGATTATGATTTTTCCAATCAAGATTATGTGCAAGGGTATCCATTGCAAATCTTGATTTTTTAGTATCGAGGGCTCTTGGAAATGAGCCTCCAATACACTAGATTTTGGATCACAAATCACATTAGAAATTCATTTAAAAACATTATAGAGTAGATTTTGAGAAGCCACAAATTGATTGGGGTTTTGCATGGTATGTCCTTTAATCTCATTTTTTGGGGGGGAGGACCAATTTTTAGCTTTGACATGTGAAAACTAAAAAGAGGATTAAGAGACTTGAAATCACCTTCACAATTTAATTTAATACTTTCATGATTAAACATTATAATCTTTCAATCTCTAAGAGTGATATTGTTGTGTTTTCTATACAATTTTTGTTTTGACATGGTTAATATTTGAGTTGTTTTCTATATTGGAAAAGAGATTCAAATGTTTTTACTTTTGAATATTATAAAAAATTAAAAAGTATTTGATCACAATTGTAGTAGAAGAGTCTTTTCCTATTCTATCATATGATTACATATTCACATAATTTTTTTGAATTCAATCAAATTGATATTCATTAGGTATTAAACACTTTTTCTACAATTGAAAAAACTAACCAGATGATATCTAAACTTGAATTGGAACTATAATAAAGAAATGAAGTACTTTTGATGAAAAAAATCATATAAGTTTTAACTTGACTTAAGATACTAGTCAAAAGGGACTAAATTACCTATAATTAGTGGATTGGGTTTCAAAAACCATAGTTAAAAAGAAATTAGAACGTAGTTTTGACATAGCCTGACTCCTTTTGTGGTATCTGAGTGTGATTTGATCCTTGTTCTATATTAAAAAAATATAAAAAAAACAGAGTCTCTAAAGTCTCAAAATTTCATATATAATGTGTAAGTTTTCAAATTTCAAATTCCTTTTAAATCCAAAATCTTTACATTTCAAATTTTCCATTTATTCACAAATCAAAAAATTTCAATATTTCAAATTTGCAGATGTTTTAGTAGATTGACATTAAAAGAATAACAAAGTTTTATCATAAAAAACATACTAACCTTTCCATCTATAATGAATAAGTAAAATAGAATTAAGATTTGATTTTAGGCTTTTGGATACTTTTTCATAAACATCAATTTTGTTAAAGAGATACAATTCATGCTCTATAAATTGTGGCATGTGTAAATACAAAGGTCTAAAATCTAGGACAAGTATGGATTTATGTTTCAAGACACATGTTCCATACACTAGAAGAAAACAATGCTGAGTTCAATAGAATTCAAGTGACGGGAAATTCTGAAAACTACCAAAAATGTAGTTTCTACATTGGCTGCAACATAGTTTTCTAAAGCTTTTGTAGCGTTGGCTGCAACGCAGTTTTAGAAAACTGCATTTTTGGCAGTTTTCAGAATTTCAAGTCACCTGAATTCTATTGAACTCGGCACTGTTTTCTTCTAATGATAAGGTGCCAAAATATTGGAAATCACCAATTTAACAAAATTAACATTTATAATGAACTAGCCAATTAGAAGCAATGTGAAAGGTATTCTTAGAATGAAAATATTTTTCTTAATTCATATCCATTAGGCATGTTTCAAAAGATATCAAGATTTCACATAATGTTGTAGGGCATGTGCTTTCCAACATTATGGCTTCAAACCATTTGAAATTTTTTAGTTTATTTTTAGTTTAAATTCTTTAACACTCCAAAAATGTAAATGATTTAGACACTTGTATTTTGATATATTTTGGATTTAACCACTAAAATCCAAAGTGCCTCTCAAAGGACACTTGAAGGTTTGGACAAGTTCCTACATGATCTCAATTTTTGGAATGATTTTTTTTAAATTATTTGTAGGATAGGAAAACAGATTAGTTTTCTATGAATGTAATTAACTTGTAAAGTCCACAAGGTGTTTGGGAAGCAAAAAAGTCCAAAACTACCAATTGTACAACTTTGTTGGACTTCCAACCACACAAAAGTGCAGAAAACAAGTAAGGCAATGTGTGGGAAATTTCAGCCCATTTGATTGCATGGATTGAAAGATGATAATGTTTAAAGTGGAAAAAAAACGTTTTTTTCCTTCATATGAAATAGGGTCAGTAGACTTTGAGCCCTTGTGGAGTAAATTTTTTGTTCTATACAAAAATGGGGATTTTCACCATTCATAAGTATATGATGTCAAGTTTACTTTTGAAAAATTTTAGAAGCAAATATTTAGTCTAGCTTCCTCTAAATCATCTTGCCATGCAAGAAGGTAAGTGAGTTGGCAATACACTAGTCATTTTGGGATGATTTCTTATGTTATGAGGAAATACTTATTTGAAATCCAAATGGCAATAAGCTAGAGACAAACATATGGAATATGTGGGAAACATTATAAGAACTTTGACTTCATAGATTTCAAGATAATAGGGCTTCTCAGCTTGAGGTTCAAAGAAAATGTTTTTTCTTGAAACTGCCCCAAGATTATTTAAGAAAATTGGACTCCTCTTAGAATAGGATTTGAGAGCTAAATTTTTTTACTTATATAATTTTATTATATTTTATTAGTTACATAGATGTCAAATTTCAAAAGTTAATGAGCATTTTTGCAAAAGATGCCTAAGGTGCCTAAGCTACAAAAAAATTCATGGCAACATAACTTTTAATTCATGCACCTAATCTGAAAAAAAAATTATATTTATATTGGAGGATACATGTTCATACCTTGTGTTAAGATTTTGTAAACATCTGACCAAAATTGACTTTATAGGAACCTATCTAGATTTTCAATCGAATGTCCATTTAATGGACAATTGAACATCATAATTAAGCTAATATTTCAATTATTGTCCAACTACAAACATTGTGTCATCCAAATTAAAAATAGTTGAGCCTAGGCAACAAAACAAATACAAAAACCTAAAATAAAATCATTAAATTTTTATTTCTTATAGATTGTATTTTTGTCTATGTAGAAATATTTGATTCATTCCATTTGGATTAGTGATGTGAAAGTTATGGAACATCTTGTTTTGTGAGCAAGGATGGTGACATGAAACACTTGTGCTGTTTGGGTGTCACACGTTGGAGGGTTGCTAGGATGTGAACCTAGGGTCTTGAGTTCATGAGTCTAGGCACCTATGTTGTAGGTGCTTAATATGTTATGTGCACCTTCTATGGTTTAAGGGTACCTATGTTATAGGTACTTATCTTATAGACACTTTTTAATGATTGTATGGGTACTTATTTACACCTAGGCTCAATGCTCATAGTTCCGATTCCTAGGCTCACACACTAGCATCATTGTTTTTTTAATACTCTTGAATATTCAAATCGATTAATTTCATTAGGAGTTTTAGAAAGCATGTTTGATGTTTCTCCTCTAAGATTGTATCTACACGAAAAATGAAAATGAAAAATAGAAAACATTATGTCCTCCATGAAAATGCAAACATGTCTCTATTGTGCATGCAATTGTAGACACTAAAAACTACTTATTTGCCCATTTTCTTGGAATATCTTCTTCAAGATTTTTTTAAAATAATTTTTTATTTATTTATTTTTTGCTTCCCTATTAATCAATAATTTAAATGTTATATCTATTTTTGTTGATTTAGTACTTTTCTAGTTCTTGTACTTGAAGATTTTATGTCAACTTGATCTTCTGAGGAAATAATCTCCTTAGGGGTCTAAACATTAGTCTTATTTTTACATTTTTTTCAAAATGTATTTTCTAGTTTTAAACTATTGCGAAAGGAAAATCACTTGTACAAGAGTAAATCCAACAAGTAGTATAAGTGTTTCATATTGTTATTTACAATCACATCAGTCTTTTTGAAAAATCACACATTGGATCTATTTTTTAACCAAATTTTTCCAATTTATTAAAAGAAGAAGCCCATGGATTCTTATTCTTTTGCTAGAACAATCTCACCATTGCAATAAGTGTGTTTTAATTTCATCTAAGAGTTATTAACAATTTCTTTTTCCTTCTATTTGGTACCTACTTCCACTTAACAAATTTTTGAAGTCAAAATGAAAATCAAGTTGTTGTTTTTGAATTTTTTCCAAACTCTCAATGAAATTTTGGGTTTGATTGAGAAGATAGACATTCTTAATTTGAGAAGTCAACAATGATAGACTTCTAAAGTTTATGTATCCTAGTTTATTGTGCTAGAGAGTAGTTGGCCTAATACTTGTGCTTAGATTTTCTAGACAAATTTTTGGTATTATGGGATTTGAGATCTATGATGATATTGTTGTTTTAGAGATTGGGTTCACTGCAAGCTTACTAAATATTTTGATTTGGATTTTGATAAAGAAAATTTATTCTCTACTATAGGTATGACAACTTGTATAGGGTGTTCTTGGGATTGCAAATGCCTTTTGCTATATAGAATGAGTTTTTTCGATAAAAATCATGACACAATTTTTGGGTGAAAAATGCTAGCTATTTTCCCTATAAAAAGAATGTTTCTATAGAGTCTACTTAAGGACATATTATAAAATCGCAAATCATCACACAAACAAAATTCAAATATTTTTCTACATTATTATAGAAAGTTGCATGCTTTGAAACTTGGCATGATTATTAAATGCCATGTTAAGATTCACTTTCAAAATTAGAGTGTAAAAAGTTTTCTTCTTGCAAATTTTATTCCCACTTAAAGGTAAAAAGCTTAAAATCTTGTCAAAAAAAATTACAACTCTTTGTTGCACAGTGTGCAATAACTCTACGGTGGCACAAAATCAAGTTCCCATCGAGTTCCCAAAATCTCATTTCTGTTTCATTTTGCAATGCATTGTTCTAACTATCACATTCCTAGAGTTTCTATACTATGTAGTTCTTATCCGGTAATTGGGATAGTTACTATATGGTGATTGAATCCATCTAGTGAACAACTTGTTTACTCTAGCAAACCTCTTTGAGGGATTATATTTCACTAGTATTGAGTAGGCCCAAATCAATTGAGTTTTGCCTAGTTGTCTTGCAATTAAATGGGAATCACCTCTAACAAAAGTAATTGCAAAACCACAGATTTGATGTAAAGAATGAATTGAACTTTGATAAATCACCAAAGAAGTGTTTTGAAGCACCCAAATCTAAAATCCAATTCCTTTTTCTTGGACTTACTACTAGTAACTATAAAGCCTCAAGTATCACATTGTCATTAGACATCTTGAATGTATGGAACTAAGGCCACTAAGTTCCATCACCACATTGGCACCAAATTTTGCAACTTATGTCAAAATTTGATGTTGTGATCATGAATTGTTGAAGGTATCTAATTGATGTCGTTGACAGTACGCAAGTGTTGATGCTCGATAGAGCAAGCTATATGGCCAAATTTTTCATTGCAATGGTAGATGGGACTCATCATAATAGGTTTTTGCTAATGTTGTTGTCCTCGAGCATGATTCCAAAAAGATTGTGATGGTCTTCTATTGAAGGATTTGTTATAGATGTTCGTGATGTGCATCATTTAGTACTTCTTCTTTGGATTCTTGAGATCTATAAAACATGGTATTTGTATCTTCCATCTACAAATAATTCCACAAATCTTATATTAATGGCATCTCCTTTTCTCCTTGAATTTGACCTACCAATTTGTTAAATTTGGAGGAAATGCAGTTTAGTGAACAACATGTTACAATCTCCTTGGACTAACTTTGATCTATGGCTTTCAAGTCACGAAAAATATCATTGACTTGGTGTGAGCCACCACATACAATGGAGTACAACAACCTTATAAATAACCCTTTTGTGTCATTTAAAGAATCTTGCATAATATTGAATAAAATTGGCATATTTAATATTTTGTCTTACATAATGAACACTCAATTCTTACGCAATCCCAATTAAGCATACCAAATTTCATTTTCAAAAAAGCACAATTTCATTTTTGGAGACTTTTTGAAATCAATTATTACGGTTTTACATAATTTCATTGAAAAAATTAATTGGTGATGAATATTTTGAATGAAAATGCATCAATATATAGGGAACATCCATATGCACATCTTTCATATTAAAAAACATCCCTTTAAGTAACAAAAATATATTCTAGGATGAGTTGAATGTAAAGTATCATATGACCAAACTTTGAAGAAATGGATATCCCTATATTTTAACTAAATTTTTCTAGCTGATCTACATATTGTGACTAATTTTGTACATTTGAGCATGATGTTATAATTACTTTGCCAAAATTTAGTTAAAATATAGAGATACCCATTTCTTCAAAGTTTAGTCATATGATGCTTTACGTCGAACTCATCTTAGATTACATTTTTGCTACTTGAAAGGGTGTTTTTTAATATGAAAGATGTGCGTATGGATGTTCCCTACATATCAATGCAATTGAATTAAATAAATTCATCATCCATTATTTTCAATAAAATGTCATGTAAAACCATGAAAATTGACTTTAAAAATTCACCAAAAATAGAATATTATTTTTTTGAAACTGAAAATTGGAATGGTATATGTAGATTGTGTAAGAATACAATGATAATTATGTTTACAAAATATACCACTTATACTCTACGTTGTACAAAAAAATTGAATGGCTCAAATAGGTTGGTTGTAAGATTATTATACCCCATTGTACATTGGCTCACAACTTAAAATTAGGGAAATTTAGACAATTTAGATGAAATTGCAAGTTAGTGTTTGGATGAATTTAATCTATAATCATAAACTAAGGAATTTTCCAATATTTAGGAATGGAAATTTTATTACAAGAGTGTGAACTTTAGGAGTTTAGAATTTGTAATTATGCATAAATGATGAAGAAATCCTAGAGAAAAATGAGGAATTTTAAATCAAAAAGACATTAAGTAAAATATGTGAATTTCATTAAATTAAGAAAATGGTTAAATGTGGAGAAATTGGAAAAATACTACATCTTGATTCACAAAATGAGCCATTCAATTTTTTTTGAACCATTCAATTTTTGAGCCAAATATTGGTTCACAACAAGGGGAATAATTCTAAAACGGCCCTTGCGTGATCTCAAATCTCATTTGATGGATGTGTAAATCATCCATTAAAATTTAATCCCAACTCCAATTTACTGAAAAATGTACTAAATTGAAGGAAATCAACAAATTTATTGAAAATGCGTTACTTTATTGTTAACCCCCTAGCTTACTATAAATCTCACTATTTCATTATTTTTTTTCCCTAAATTAGAGTTTGACTACAATGTTAGTGTTCTAATAGTTGTTCTAACTCTACTAATTAATTTTGTATGTTTTGAATATGTGTTTTTGACTTTCCAATTTTTTTTTATGCAATTTTCAAAATATTAAATAATAAAAAACATTGAAAAAAGAAAAAATCATTGAAAATTTTAATTAAAAAAATAATCATTATTATTTTAGAAAATTAATATATATTTAATTCAATAATATTATCTGATGTTGCAATCTCTCAACCATATCAAATATATCTGATGTGACAAAGTTCACATGATCCTTGTTGCTCAGGACCTCGTGTCTGACCTTGTATAGGAACTCAATCTCATCTAATGTAATGCCTCTTAGTATTGGAGATTAGGTTTGGAAAGCCCTTTTCTCTCCTCTCCAAGGTGTGGGCGTTTGTTTGATTTTTGAAGAGTTATGTACAATGATATCTTTGAGTTTTTAGGCCATATAGAAGACATGTGATTTCATCTTTGAAAAATAAAATAGAAAGAATTATTTTCATATTTAGTGGAAAAATAGAGCATACACATATATACGAATATTGTGGTTGAGTACATAATCTTAAGCTCCATTGTTTAAGAATTAACCCTGAATAATGTCAATGCCAAAACTTGTCCAATGGTTGACTTTCAAAATTGTTGTTGAAATGAAAAATGCACTTATTTGTTCAAAAATTGAATCATTTTTGGCAAAAGTACCTTGGTCACAGGGGAGTGTCATTTTAGGGTTATCCTTATAAGGAAGTAGAGGCCAAAAAATGGAAAATGGATAACTTTCCAAGATCGTTGTACTCTAGAAAGAATGCACCCATTGGTCTAGAAATTAGATCATTTTTGGCAAAGTACTTTAGTCATAGGCTAATATTCTTTCAAGGTTAACCCTTTGAAGATGGGGAGGCCAAAAAATGGCGGATAGATGATTTTTTAAGGTCATTGTGGAAATGAAGAATGCACCCATTGGACCAAAAATTAAAAAATCAGATTACTTTTGGCAAATTACCTTGGTCATAGGATGGCGATGAGGGTCTCTTCTCATTCAAGGTTAGACTAAGAAGAGAATCAAACTCCATAGTTGAAAAGGAAAACCCAACAATTTTTTTTTTTGGCTTTGTAATTCTAGATTGCACCAAAAAAATTTATTTGGCTAAAAAATGATGATAGAGCATGAAGTTCTTTGCCAAAAAACTTCAAATTTAAAAATAATCTTAGATGAAATTGCTAGATTGTGAATGAAAACAAAATTATAGATATGTGCCGTAAGCTCATATGATATTTTCTATCCAATATGTAGATGAAAGTTGAAATTTGGAGCACCACTGTAACATTATATATTGCAAATTTGGCACTTTATAAAAAATGAAAAAAACCCACCCCTGGAACCCAGCCCCCAGCAGAAAGTAATAAAAGTGCCGACTTGCGTTATAGTCTAGCTTGTTGGTGGAGTCAGCACGGAGCAACTGAATGAGCGCCCACAGGAACGACTTGAGTCGCGCCCTGTCGTCTACATGCATGAAGGGTCCACCTACACCGCGCTCCCAAAATCCAGCCTCCATTGTCAACAACCCTCCCAAACGGGAAGCGGTAAACAGAATACCAAACCGAGCTCCCGACACAGCCAGACGTACTGCCGGAAACTCCGCGGAACTTGCACATTCAACCGGTCGGAAAGTTAATCAATTCAGCGTCTTGTGCGAAGCCTCTGCAGATTGGTGCTGGCGAGAGACGATAAATTTTGTTTCTGCGCGAACCCAAGAATCGGTAACGACTTTCTTTTCAGATCGAGCTGCCATGGCCGTCGTACGTCCTGTCTGCCAAAAGTACTGCAATTCATGCCGACGGATGCGTATCGATCAAGTCCTAATCATCAGCAAAAGTGGCTAGGTCCTCTCAAAGTCTGCCGCGCCGACCGCCGGAGTGATTGTCGGCTTGCGTGACCGACGCACCAGCCTCGGATGAAACGTACCATAGCATATATAACGGACTGAACGAACTCGCGAATTCCCGCATCATGTCCCCAACTTCCCATTCCATTCCCTGATTTCCCATTTCTTCAAGATTCCAAGCGTAGAATTACGTTCTTGAATTGGAGATTTTGACCCGAGTAATTGCGAATAGGTTGAAGTGACTTGAATTGATCAATTGCGGGCTGTGATCGAGGAGCTCGTGGTACGTCTGCATATTTTGAGAGAGGAAGCTCTGCCCGGCTTGTACTGCAGTGCGTCGTCGACTCCGTGAGAAGAATACGTGATTGAGGAATTTCAAAGATGAGTAGCGGAGGTGAAGGCGATGGCGGAGCATCTTTCTTCGACTGGGATTCGGTCTTCGGAAAGAAAGGCGGGGACCGCGGGAGCTCATGAAGATGAAATTTAAGAGCTCAGAGACAGAGTTGAGATCGAATTTGGCGACATTTCCATTGGTGAACAGAGATTCGTGTTCAAAATTCGCAGTTGCCTGCCAACTGATTGGAATCCCCAAATTTATTACCCCTAGACTAGGTAGTTGAATATACAATTTATGAACAGTCAATGTACAGAATTGATGGGAACTTTGTCCAGTTTTATCTCATTCAATGTACAGGACACACATGAAATTCTTCTAAGTTCTGAAATTTGGAAGACATGGTTGTCATCGTAACTCTAGATTGTAGAAAGAAAATAGAAGACTGAAGGTAGGACATGACATTGCTAGACTGGGGTATGAAGGTAGCCATTTATGGTCAGTTCTGCGGCCCATCAAAAGTGACACTTGATGCGAGTGAACTATTCAGGAGGCCTTAATAATTACTGGGTCCAGCGCAGCTACGCAACAACTCACGGTTCATGCTTCTGTGCGATGGAGCAATTAAAGCTCCAAAATTTGTATCAATCAGGGAACAGATCCTCTGATTTGAAGGGATCAGTATATTCCGGCATTGCCCTCCAAATTTTGCCGATTTGATATATACGGAGGTGCATGATGTATAATTACGTGTCTCAATTTTAAACTACAAATCTAATTCTTCATCACTTCAATATCTTTCCCGACGTCCAACAACTGCGTGTACTAGCAAAGATTGCTCGAAGTGAAACAATTGGCCTTCTCCACCTATGGATGAACTTCGCTTGGAGTAGCTCAACAAAGTTCCACCGACGTACATGATTGTACGGTTCGAGATGGAGCTGTGAATTTCAGCAAGCAGCATGAGCTTCATGGTGTCTAGTAAGAAAATGGGATTTTTTTTCAAAATTAACTCCTGTTGGACGACGTCATTGCGACTGCACGAATTGCTGCCGGCACCTGAAAGGCTTCTGCTCTGCATCACCTGATGCACGGCGAATTGCCTCCATCTCTTTCAGAACCCTAAATGGTCTGCAACCAAATTAAAATACCCACTGAAATCATGTCCTTGGAAATTAAGTTGACAGATCCCACAATACCTCGAGAATTCGTTGGTTTAGAAGATAGGTCTAGAACCTGAATTCTACTAGTCTTCGAAATTTGGGCACAGCAGTGTGTTGCGAGTGAAAGATCCGGAACTGTGAGGGCTCTGCAGTTGGCAGCTGGGTTCATTCTTGAGTAGTCTAGGTCCAAGAAAGAATGTGTACCCCACGAGTTCCTGCTGTAATTCCGATAACTAGCGTTTGCTTGACAGTGATGTCTTCCTAAATAGCGGCACAAATTGTCGGCACTTCCTGCACTGGTTTCCTTCTTCAGTTGGTTGACATTAAATTTCTTCATTAATTTAATTCTTCAGTTGCACTAAAATTCCTCAACCCCTACAATTTTCAGATTTTCGTTAAAGTGGCGCAATTTCAAGAGTTTCGGCGCACTCTAGGCGCCTGTCTAGAAACTCAGAACTACAGGGGTTCTCGTTTTGCAAGCCCTGAGTACTTCAATGTCGTAATTTGGCGCTCTGAAGCACTCCACGTACTTACTCGAATTTGACCATCGCAGAATAAGATTGGAAGAATTTGCATATTCTTGTTGAGGAAGCAACTAAGCAGAGACGTCGTTGCAGCAGAACTTACCTTAGCGCCACAACTTACAAGGAAAGTTCATCATATCTGTCGGGGGACTCGAGGTCATATATTAACAAGTTCATGTCGGCTGCTGTCAAGGATGGCAGTCACATTCATCGTGTGCGGATTCCTTAGCATGGTCAACCGGAACAGACGAATAGCTCGAATGGCGACCCACAATGCCACAATCACCAATTGCGAAATCTGGTTGCCATCCACTTGAACCCCGGGCAATGTCACTTCGTCAAAACAACCCTATATTGCATATATAGGCAATTTCATTAAAATGGCATATGCCATGCGCCATTTTGACATAAGCAGCTGAAGGACCTTGATTGTGGTGGTTTATGGTTGTGTTGCATAGCTAGTTTAGGGTGATTGTGGGTGTGCCTCATTGCTTTGCTTCATATGAATGCACTTTTTTTGTAGAATCTGCAATAATACCGCCATTTTAATGAAATTCACTAGAGAATAATTGTACTAGAGAAAAGGTCATAGATGTAGTCGGTGAAAGTCTTGTCTATAGAGCTAGTACTGTAGAATGATCATGGAATTTGGGGTCATTGACCAGGGTGCCCTGGCCCTCTCCTAATTGGACATTTTTTTGTTTGGTCATAATGAGCACAAATGTGGGTGTCTTCATTAATTTTGTTTAGTTCTCAAGTAGGTGGCTGGAAAATTACAAAAATTATCCCTAGTACGGCCCTTTCAAATAGATGACAATGGAGACACGAATACCTTCTATTTTTTGTTTAGCAAAGTACTTTGTACATATATTGTTAGGGTGCCCATGCTTCTTGCAGTCTACAAAAGAGCTCATCATCCAAAGCAATATTTATGGACGAAATAGACAAACACAATTGAGCTACAGCTCGAGATAAAAGGGGCACTTTGTATTGTATTATATAATGCTTGCAACAATGAAAATTGTCAAGGAAGCCTTGTCACGAGAAATCATATCAATAATCCTTGTTGCTCTTCTTTTGCAATTCGATGTAAATTATCCACTGCAAATCTCACTTGTTGTCGTGGTGCGACGAAACTGTCCCCATCATTCTTCTTTGGTTTCCAAGATGCCATAATATTGTCTGTTGAAACATAGTTGGCTTGGGAGGCCGTTCAGTAAATCTTCCATCTGAAATTAGTCTTCGTGTCCCATCCTGCGTACAATCATTGCAAATCCTTGGACGTGCCACATGGTACGTACCATTGCACAAGAACTTCGCGAAAGTGATCAACAGCTGGATCAAATTGTGGATTCTCGAGTGCCCTACCAAGCCATACGGGCTCATCACAATCCAATGCTGGTCTCACAAATATGTAGAAACCTTCACGGAGGTCCGTGGCGACATTGTACGCCCGTGGTGGCCTCCCTTCAAGAGTGCCAATATACGGGTCCTCTAATTGTAGCTCTTCTCGTGTACATCCATCTTGCATGAAGTCCGTCATAAAATCCCCTGGTTGTCGAGTTCGTGGCCAGAATCCTTGCTTCAATTCCTCAGAGTTTACAACCTCTGGTTCAATTGTATCATGCATGGCATTCGTCACATCAGTCCAGTATGTAACCAACTATGACATGCGGGCCTTGTACTCGGCTGTTCCATCTTCGTTTGATACATTCGTCCAATGTTGGATATACCCATCGAGTCCACGTAGAATCTCTGATAGGTTTGTCATTTTTCTAGGCTTCACGCATACGGGATCACCTTTAGGAAGTACAGGTTTATGATCAGCATCTTCCTTCCATAGCTTCAATTTGTCTTTGGGCAACCATGGAATGTCGGTACAAGCTAGTTTGTACTGCATGATCGGCCACCCATTGTCATCCATGAAGAATTTGTATTGCCTTCCGTTGGAGTGACCCACTAGTTGATTCTTGTTCATTCCAATATAAGGCTTGACATAAGCCTTGAAATTGGGTACCTCTTCTATTAGATGGGGAATGAATGGAACTTCTTCTATTTCCATATAGGAGTGCATCAACAATGGCAAGGTTGGATGGTCTTTCTTGCGGAGTTCCATGCTCCAATGCCCAAAAGATGCATCGATGTCATCGTGGGTGTGTCCTACTATCATGAATGACACAACCACTTCTTTCACAATTCATCTAGCAACCAAGAGGGACCAGAAACAAAAGACATATCTATTTTTGTTTTCCCTCTAAGAATTGTCCATTTGAATGTGTAGTACCGATGGCAATGGTCGAGCTTCGATAGGATGCAAAGGAACATCTTCTAACGAATGAACGCAGACCGCACTCCCGTTGAGCAATGCCCGATACAAAGGTGTGCTGCCCACCCCTCTAAACAGTAATCAAGAGGACTTTGCGGGTGGATCTTCTAAATCTCGCAACAATTTGGTAATGGACCCCACAGTGAAGTTGCTGTAACTCGGGAATACATCCAAACTATAATGCGCATACTTGCTGTCCCTGTGCCCATGTGCAAACATACCCGACACTTTCACAAGCAACTTCATGAATCCGTCCAGGGCCTTTGTTTTTCTGGCCAACGCAGGACATGCTGTTTTTGAATGGTCCATCTTGTCATGCATGATGGATAGTAGTTGAGACGGTCGTAATTTGGATAACCATCTACTACGATAATAGGCATGGCGACAGGCTTCTTGAAGAAACAAGTGCTTTTTGAAACGCTTTCGAATCCTTTGATGGTCCTCTGATCCTAGAGCGAAGGAGGCCCGTAATTGCTTCAAGTTGTCACAGATGCTACATCTTGCAAAGGAATCTCCCCTTCCTTTGATGACGTACTCGAAAACATATTTTGTTCAAATCCTGCTAAAGCAAGACTACGACATGGGTGACAATCCCAATTCTTTGTTTGCCTACACTCCATGCAAGGTACGTCAACACTAGTTAGTGCTCGAAGTCTTTAAAGGTTACTATAGAAAATGGATTTCTTACACAAGAAAGGTGGAGGCCGTCCTACTCATCCCACACTATATGGTTTAGAGACCTCGAGCTCTTACCTCATTCACAGTAGCTAGTAAATCCTTCCATTGAGTACAGGCAGGAAGAACTTTGACACAGACTTTCTCGCCTGTGTCCAAAGTACGTGACAAGTGGGGCATGTGGTCGGCACTTGCCTCCAACAATGACCGAAGAGTCTCAATGGCTTGACCGGTAGGCGTCCTTGTTTTTATTGTGCTCAAATTGTTGTGCAGAGCACCCCTCATGTCGGCCACGGCCCGGGCCCTATATCTCTGAAAAGTGCATAGAGGGACGTTGTGGAGAATCCTCCAAGCATGCGGATAGATGTCTATGCCTTCCACCGTTTCCCTCCCCCGTATGCCTCCTTTGTGCATCGTCCTATGGACGTCCAGATTTTTGGTGAACTTGACTTGAAAAGTTTAATGGTGCATTTCAATGCGAAGTGCACGAATGGTGGTCGGAGAGAATTTCTGAATGCAGTCATTATCACAGCAATGATGCGTGAAGATAGTCGCGATGGACTCATTTGACAACATCTTGGTTCTCTTCTGTAGTACTACAGTTGCATGAGTTCGTCTGTCATAGCGGTACTAGCATTTGCCCACTCTTCTACAATTTCCCTCTAATTCTTTATCTATAGCACATCATTAGTGAGCGTGATCATATACGCTAATGTACCTAGTCTCACCATGATAAAACAATTGTCGCATTGGCCAATGCAAACAAGTGTCCCCGACACTTGGATCCCCATTATATACCTCCAACACCACGATGCCCACATCATCCTCCCCTAACCTACTTTGCCCATCAATACACGCGTTCGGACTTGGAGTAATTGTAATGACTTCGGCGAAATCGGTACCATCTGCATGCCTGGCAAGAAGTGCCTTACCCGACCATCCATCGCGGTCAATGCCCTCACAATCAGGGATGGGACAAGAGTCATCATCTACCGGAAAGGATTTCTCTAAATTCTCATCCTCCTCTTCACATTCTTGGAACCCCTGGACAACACATTCCAGGAAATAGACTTTAAGACGTAGGCATCAGAAGCAAAAACTCTATCACACGGAACCCATGCTAAGTAGAAAGTTTTGAAATGTGCATTTGCTTCTATGTCAACGACAACAATTATGACAAGACAGAACTCTTGATATCAAATACAAGCACACGGAGATCACATAATTTATTGTCAAAACCATGGGCCTCAAACACTCCAGAAGAAACATGCTATTCAGGGTTGAATGAACCTCATCTCCATCTAATTCGCACGACGAAGCCATACGAATTACCAGTCAAACAAAATAGACCGACAAGGGATGAGAGTCCATTGTAGAATACATCCCCGACATCGTAGACTTGAAGACTGCTTCCACTTCCATGTCGAAATATAGAGAATCATCCTCCGTAATTCGCATTACAATGTCCAAGTTGAATGAAACCAACTCTGACTCTGGGAAGTACATGTCACAAGCATAACAAGCAAATCCAAGAGCAAGACAGACTTGCATATTCCATTCTTTCTAATAAATAGGAATCATATTGGCATCTTTGCATTCCACTATTCTAGTAGCAACCATTAGATCAGGTGCTCTGAACTAGAGGAAGGAGCCAATAATCACGGAATGTGGCAAGTCTAATTCTATCGACTTACATTCTGGCAGGAGAAATTACATCTTGCGATTGAATCATGCATGATATTAGGAGTGTTCCATGTAAGCGGACAAATTAAGGTCACAAGGTCACCAAAACAGAAATGATTTCATCCACAACAATCACCTCTCATAATAGCTCGCTGGGAAATTGGGAGGGCACTATTCTGGGGAATATAATTTCCAACTATAACTATACCCTGGTCCTTTGACTTTCTATTCTATAATGTTAGTAGATTAGTCTAGACATTGGTATCCCACAGCAGTGGATGCAGTTCAGACCGCGCGCTTCGAACTGCTCAATGAATGCCTGATAATCTCCTATCAATGGAAGTAATTTAGACTACGAGCTCTAAAATGTCCAAACTAAGACAGAATCCACATCTCTAATACATCAAAACAATTCAAACCGCACGGTCAGAACTATTCAATAACTATATTCTCAATTCTAATCTATGAACACAGTTTAGACCGCCCGGTCTAAACTATCTCAGGACTATTCCAGACAATCAGATCACTCGACAGTCCAGACCGCGTGGCCTAAACAGATGCAGGACTGGATTAGAAAGTGAGATCTCTAGATACAATTTAGATTGCACGGTCTGAACTGTTATCGGATTGCGTTAGAAAATTTGATCTAAGGACAGTTCAGACCGCACGGTCTAAATTGTTATCGAACTACATTGGAAAAATCAGCTCTAAGGATACAGTTTAGACCGCGTGGTCTGAATTGTTCTAAGACTGCATTGGAAAAATCAGCTCTGGATACAATTTAGACCGCGCGGTCTAAACTGTTCTAGGACTGCATTGAAAAAATCAGCTCTCTCGATATAGTTTAGACTGCGCAGTCTGAATTGTGTCCTCGGATCAAATTTCTAATGCAGTCTTGCAACAGTTCAGACCGCCCGATCTAAACTCTTCCAAGACTGCATTAAAAAATTTGATCTGACGAAACAATTCAGACTACATGGTCTAAACTATTCGAGGATTGTGTTAGAAAAAACAGATCTCTAGATACAGTTTAGACCGCGCGGTCTGAACTGTTTCTAGACTGCAATAGAAATTTGATCTGAGGACACAGTTCAGACCGCGCGGTCTAAACTGTTTTTCGATTGCAATTGAAAATCAAATCTCTAGATACAGTTTAGACTGCACGGTCTAAATTGCTTTAGGACTGCATTAGAAAATCAGATTCGAGGTCACAGTTTAGACTGCGCAATCTAAACTAATTTTTGAGCTTAAAAAATTCGAAATAATAAATATCCACATAATATATACCATGTGGTCTAAACTGTTTACAGAGATCCATGTTGCTCGACAATTTCGACCACGCGATTGAAATTGTTGAAGGATAGCATCATCAACATGAATATCTAGAAACAATTCAAATCGCATAGTGAAAACTATATGGATAATTATTACATTGAATTCTTCAAGTTCAAAAATTAGTTTAGACCGCACGGTCTGAACATTGGATTCAACGTTGGCACCTATGATGTGACAAACCTGTTGAAAGCAAGATGAGTGACTAGGAGGCAAACGTTGTCGGCCACTTTTACCAGCTAAAATAAGTCAGAGCAAGCACTTTCTTTTGTGCGCATATACAATATCAGTCACTAATTCCTACAACAGTTCAAAGCATTGGGTATAAATTTTGTTGTCATTGCATTCGTCATTGTTACGAGCCAGGAATTTCACTTGGGAAATTCCATGATTGCAATACAATGATGTGACCCAACATTTGCAATAAGCTAACAGTAATTCAAACAAAGATCAACCTAATTACCATAAACTATGATCGCCGAAATATCATTCGTATAGGTTAGTTGGTATTCAGCAATCTGAATGGCAGTAGTGAAAGCTACGAATACATATTACGACAATGGAGAATGCAGAATTGTATTGAGCTAGGAATGGAGGTGCGTTGAGAAAGTTCTGAGCATGCATAACAATTCAATAGGAGAAGTTCAACTAAAAACAAATTCACAATGCCCCGAAATTATGCAATTCAATGTTTCGAAGTACTACAATTCGCAATTTACCGATTAACACCTTCAACTATCCCTGGACTTCGTTGTGAAGCAATTTATCTATTCACCTATTTTGAATTGACAAACCACTCTACTACAACAATTGAAGAAACTACCCTTCCAGCATTGCATGAATCGACGAATTCAAAATGCTGCGATTGAGCATTCCGACATTTCTACAATTTTGATTGCAAAATTCCACCATTTCAACGAATATGCAGTCCACAACCTCTGTATTCAACCTCACTCGCATACACTACAAAAATTGACAATCGTGCATTTCAACTTAAACGTTTGAATTTGTGATGACAGTAGTGAACCCTATTTCTTCGAAGTAGAGCAGACATCCTTGCCTGAAAATGAAGATCCCAACCCCAACGTGACACCTATCGTACCTTAAGTGAAAGCACAGCTACTATGTGAAGCTCTTCATCGCTCATGGCCAAATGCGGCAAATGCAGCAAACAAGTACTAGAATGATCGACGTGTGTAGCGTGGAGAAGGGCAAGGAGAAAGTAGGACTCGGATGGTGAAAGCAAGACAATGCAGGTGAAAGAGAGACCCTCGCCGCCCGACAGGGCTTTCAATGTGGCTCTTATTGTGATGGCTAGTTGCGGCGGACAATGTCAAGCTTATTACTTCACACTTATGAGGCCCACGATCCAATGATGCGTCCTCTATGAACTTCATATGAAAATCAATTCATATATATATTTTTTCAACTACCCAAGGCCATTTGTGACCTTACAGGAATTCACTCGAATTTGAAAAAAAAAAATTCATTTCCATAAGTTTTATCAATTTTTTTTTTGGAACCATCAAATTCGCACTAGACATGTTAGAGAGTACACAGGAAGAGAAAACACAACAATGTCATTGATGGCTTCAAAGATTATAATGTTTGAACATGAGGGCATTAAAACTACGTAAGTGACTTCAAGTCTTTTAGTCTTCTTCACATGTGAAATTCTAACGGTCAACATAAAAATATGAGGGTACCTGGCCTAATATACATAACGTAAGTCAAAATATGACTTCTGAAAAATAATGTACTCTACAATTTCGTAAAATGAATTTTAACTTGTCATTTCAAATGTTAGAATATTTGAGAGTTGCTTCGAAGAGCCCCCAACACTACACTAAATAGTAAAATTAGGTTGCCTTAACAATTAGATTGACTTACTGAACCCCACAAAATGTACTTTACAAGCCATCAAAGTCAACAAAAATTTCAACATATATTATTTTCCATTTGTACACATGAAGGTTTGTGAGTTCCGATTACAACAATACCTAATTCAAAAGTAGTCTATTCTTGTAATGCAATACTAAGTATTTATATAGTATGAGGCAACCTAATTTCACTATTTAGTGTAGAAAGTTTGGATTGCAATGGACACTCTTGCGTGGAACCTTGAATACAAATAGTGCTATCTATCATTTCTACAATTACATCCTTCATGTTGATACTAGATGTCAAAAATAATTTGTTCACACATGTAAACTACTATAACTAGGTTAGGGTTTCTCTAAGTTCAAAGTTCTATGAAGATTTTTGTCAAAATCAATAGAATAGTAATCGGATCCACATGACCAACACAGCAACAAAAATTGCATTTCCTAGTAGTATTTGCGGTTCAGGGTTCTTCAGTACTAGAAAGTACTCTAACTTAAGTATGTAGAGATGAAATTTCTGTAGTCTATTCCCACACTAGGCAAGCATGTGCCCACCAAAGATCACTTATAAAAAAATTCTTTTATGTCCTCTACATTCATACTCACTCAGATTCATTCCTTAAGACAAGTTCATTGCATGCTTCAAAAAATAGAAATGATTTGGAATTGTACAACATATAGAAGATAAATAGCAAGTAGAAAGAAATAGAAAATGATTCGAAATATGATTTCATGAAGGCTTAAATTATGCAATTGAACATGCCTATCCCAATGATTGTTTGTAATGTAATGTTAAAAGAAAAACTTAAACCCACTTCTTCTTTAGTTCCTAGGTAATAAAAATGGCATATCATGCAATAATTTTTTAATTGTGCTATTGAAATTTATGAAAACTATTCAGACTTCAGTGTACTCCTTGGGCACATGTTCTTTGAAAATTTTTAAAAACAAAGAATAATGATGGTGAGATGCCCCAAGTGGCTATATTCCCTAGTCATATAGTTAGGACATTAAGGGCTTAGCCACTCCCTGAAATTCCAGTGATAGTTCATGACATTGAAATTGTGCAGATTGTTGTTGTCTCTAGACAATTTTGAAGTGAGAATATTTGTGCTCACTATTGCCATTGTGATTTTTGGATGAACAAGTTCTCGATTTATTTTTAAAGCATTGTCTCATACTTGCCCCTTTTTGAAAAATTCAATCCATGCTACATAATTTCAAATATGTTACAGGCGTCCGTTACCTCTGATAATTGGTATGCAGGTACAATAAATACCAATTTATGTGGTATTCAAAATTTCCAAAGTTTAATATATGGTACCTAACTCTTTGAAAAAAGGAGTCTCACTTTGTTGATTGTTTCCTAGAATTTATGGACATGCAAATACGTGGCATTGAAAACTTGAGAAGATGCTGTTGTGTCCACTTCCATACCTTGATATTATCATAGTCATTGCAAAAAATACATAGAAATGGAAAAAGTTGTTCAAAAGGCATCAACTTCATGTGGCCCAGCTTTTTGGATGCTATTTGGCATTATCCACAAAAAATTCTTTCATGTTCTTTTAAACATTATAATCAAGCGATCTTGTGGTCAACTGATCCCAATTTTTTTACACATTCATGTCCATGACTAATACAATGTTTTTCTATTTAATTTCATAAAACCACTTTCAAATTTGACAAATTTGTTTCATGTTCTATAAAGTGATTACTATGTGGAATTGTTCCAATGAAAATCATAAAAAAAAAACTATGATATTTTTTAGGGTTAGTCAACTTTTTGTATAATAAGACATTTTTGAAGGATAAATTTTTTTCATGTATGCACATTAGTGTTCATAAATCAATGACACTATTAACACGGGGAAGATGATTTGAAAAACATAATATTGAATAATAAAATTCTACTTTAGGGTTTAATTCAATTATTACATTGCCACAAGATTGTGACACTTTTGGGCTTCTTCATATGCATGTATAGTATTTTCATGAATTATCGTTTAGGATGTTTGTGAATCAATAATAGCCTATTAACGATACACTTTTGGATTTCTACCATTACTGCAGGAATCCACTAGATTCTCAATCTCAACAAAGTTCATTGATGTATTCCTATCCTCTTTCCATTTCTTAAACTCCGCTATACATTAAAGATGCATGCTCTTCAAAGCTAGGGTCACAAGTTCAAAGTTGGGAACTTGCACTACGAAGATTAATATAAAGTAAATGATATGAAACAACTTCCCCATGCCATGAGCAACAATTAGTACCCCTCTCACAAAATAGTCAAGCACCCATTTCGTAGAAATATTTTTTAAACTCATGGATGGTTGTGATGCATTTGACTTTTTTGAAGGAACTTCCTTTTTTCGCATGATGATGCCTAATAGCTTTGCTTCTTTTTGCAGCACCTTGTTGTTTAAGGAGTGCATGTCTCAATTTATTATCTTGACTCTCTCTTGAACTATTTCGGATTATTCATCCATAACTTTTAATAATTTTCTTGTTGTACTACACACTGCATTCAATTTTGTATGCTTGATTGGGATTGTGTAAGGATTGAGTAATTTGATCATGCAAGACAAAATATGCCAATTTTATTCTATATTATGCAAGATTTTAGGAGTGGCTCCAACTGCCTAGTTCAATGTATTTTTTCAAGAAATTTAATGCCCACTTGCCTCGAAAAAGAATAGGCAACTTCAAGCCTGTATAAAAAAAAAAGGGGTACATGTGTGAAAAATTGCCAAACTGTCATCAATCATGGCCTTGCACATTGTTGCCACAATGTTTCTAAAACCTCATTTTATCCATCATGCAGAGCCAACACATACAAATATTGCATACACAAATTACATAAGATTGAGGTAGCAGATAACATGTCACGACCCTCATCACAAGGCGTGCCCGTGCCACCTTGGTGAGCAAGGGGGACATTGGGGGTGACTCCCCAAGCCTTGCAAGAGATGAGGTGAGGGGGACTAGGAGTCCCGAGCGATCAGAGCGATGTAGCGCTCTGATCCGGACGAATTTGGGGGCGTGTGATACATGCTTGGAAAGGTCTTGAGAAGACGCTTCCAGCCGTCCAAAGAACGCGTGATTTGGACTTGCGAGTCAAAAGTTATGGGCGTTCAAAGTTCGGGGTGTCCCGGTCGCGCCGGGAGCGCCCTGGTCGCGCCGGGAGTGCCCTGGCCGCGCCGGGAGTGTCCCGGCCGCGGCGGGAGTGTCCCGAATCTTTGGAGGGCGATATCTTTGCGAGTACTTGTCCGAATGGAGCAAGTGAGTAGTCCATCGGCATCTACGCGTCGCGTAGATGTCGAAAATGGGGTCGCATGTGCGATTTGGATCCCGGACCGCAAAGTTATGCCGGGTGGAAGTTCGGGAGTCCCAAAGTAGTGCGAATCGGGAGAAATGGGTGGTCTTCCAAGATGGGGTGCATCTTGGGGGTTCCCGGTGACCTCTAGTATGGGGGGGGCTGCCGAATCCCGCAGAGAGTACTATGAGGAGGGGTGGTCTCCCTCCTCACTCCCGGATGGTGCCATGGTGAGCCTAAGTGGCCCCGGGTGGTGAGGTTAGTGTTGGAGCCTCACCACCACTTGTGTGTTACCATGGAGTGCTTGTGCACTCCTTGATACCGGTTGGGTGGTGTCCCACTCCACACTAGGCCATGGGGTGAGTCCCGTTTGGTGAGTCCCGATTAGTGAGTCCCGAAATGAGTTGGGTTGGGCCTAGTGGGGAGTTGGGTCCCATTCAAGGGCGGTTAGCACCGGTGGGAGTAGTGCCTCACCGAGTGCTTGGACATCAATGGAAGTTCCGCCCCATGTCATCAAATGACATGCCCGGTGTCTTGTGGGAGTTGAGTATTGGAAGGAAAGGATTGGGAGTCACGGAGGAATGGGGAACCCCGTGACTTGAGTTGGAACCTAACATTGTGGGTGCGTGGCATGTGCAGTGTTAGGAGAGCGTGAACCTTAGTGGCACTAAGGTGTTAAGTGTTTGGTAAGTGTTTGGTAAGTGTTACTAAGGGGCGCGACACTTGGTATCAGAGCAGGGCTACGTAGTGCGACGGAGTTTGGAAGGCATGGCTAGAAAGGGTACCAAAGTTGGGGAAGTTGAGCCTTCTGAACAGGGTCGACGGACACGTAGTCAAGGTCAAGAGCATGGAGAAGCCTCAGAAACACAAGGTGAAAGGGTGCACTCTTCGGAGGAAGGAGTGAACCCCATAGCGAAGCAAGAAGGGCTAGCTATGAAACATAGTGGGAACCAAGAAGCTAGTGAAGACAATCGGGATACTGCCTCTAGTCCTTTGAGGGCACCACGAAGTCGGAAAAGGAAGTCACGTGATGTAATGTTTGAGGAACTTGTCAAAACTCTTCGGGACATGCAAGGGGAAATTAGAGAGCTAAAAGAGAAGAGCTCAAGCTCTTCATCTCACAAGTTGTGCAAGACCAACATGCCCTCTTCTTTCACGGGGATGGGCAAGGCTCATAAGGTTAAGGACTTTCTTGTGGAGATGGAGATGTACTTCGAAGCTCAACGTGCATTTGAAGAGGACAAGATCACTATTGCGGTGACTTTCTTGAAAGATCATGCCTTAACGTGGTGGACCCAATACAAAGAGGAAAATGGAGAGGTGGTGGAGAACCTTGATTGGGCTAGTTTCAAGGAACTACTAGGTAACCGGTTCACACCGGAGTACCAAGACCTTCGTGATGGGATGGCATTAGTGCGGTTGAAGCAAACCGGCACTTTGAGGGGGTATGTGCGGGAGTTCAACGCACAACTAAGTGTACTCCCAAAGTTAGATGAATTGGCGAAGAAGATCATTTTCTTCAATGGACTCCAAAGTTGGGCGGAACGAGCATTGTTTCGAATGCCAAGGTTGCCAGAATCATGTGCTGAGTTATTGAAGCTTGCGGAGAGGATTGGGGACGATGAAGGTCCCAACAAGAGGTCCAAAGATGGGGCCTCAACACATGAATCTACTAAGGCACATTCGAAGCACCAACTAAGGAAACGTGTTTGGCAAAAGCGGAAGCATGGGCAAGATGGAGGACAACCAAGTGGGAATAAAGGGGGTTCTACTAAAGGAAAAGCGGAAGGTGACAACAAGCCAAAGGGGGATGGAAGTCAAATGACTTGCTTCAATTGTGGTGAGAAGGGCCACATGGCAAAGGGTTGCACCAAACCGCGGGTGAGTACTCAAAGCATGCGCACCCACTTGACAAAACACTTGCTTCATGGGGGCTTTGTGGCTAAGGCAAGTAGAACCAAAATAAAACCAAGGTTGTTATTTCTCCAAGGGACCATTGGCCAACGTGATGTTTCATTTTTGTTGGATACAGGGGCAACCCACTCGTTTATAAGTCCAAGAGCAGTGGAGGAGTTGGGCTTGCAAAAGACTAAGGCAAGCAAGCCCATCAATGTGAGGTTTGCCAAGGGTAAGCCTCACCAAACAAGCCACATTGTGACGGATGTGGAGGTGAAGTGTGGAGGATTTTCTTTTGTGGAAGACTTCACCGTATGTGACATGGATGGAGTGGACTTCATCCTAGGAAATACCTTTTTGGATACATATGAGGTAGACATACGGCGGCGACCAAAGGTAAAGGTCGTCGCTAATGCGGATGGTAGGGAAATAGAGTTGGAAATAACTAGGACTCCTTCATTATTGGGGAGTCGAATCCTACTAGCTAGCATTGAGGACCTAGAGGAAAATAGGTTTTTGATTGTGATGCGGGCGGACTCACATGGAGGAGTTAGCCATGGAGGTGCTAAGGGGAAGCAACCTCCAAAATGTGTTGGTGATGTAATCCGAAAGTTTGTGGATGTACTTACTCAAGAGTTGCCCGATGAGCTACCACCAAAGAGAGAAGTGGATCATAAGATTGAGGTGGTGCCGGGGTCGGAGCCACCGTCCAAGGCACCATATAGATTGAACCAAAGGGAGTTGGAAGAGTTGAAGAAACAACTCAAGGAGCTTTTGGCAAAGGGGTATATTCGCCAAAGCAAGTCACCTTATGGAGCACCGGTCTTGTTTGTGGACAAGAAAGATGGGAAACTCCGCATGTGTGTGGATTACCGGGCTCTCAATAAGGTGACCATCAAGAACAACTATCCTTTGCCTCGAATTGATGATCTCTTTGATCGGTTGGCGGGGGCTAAGTACTATAGCCGCATTGACTTGAAATCGGGTTACTACCAAATTCGCATTGCGGAGGGTGACGTTGAGAAAACGGCTTGTAGGACAAGATATGGGTCCTATGAGTTTTTGGTCATGCCATTTGGATTGTGCAATGGACCTTCGACTTTTACCACACTCATGAATATGATATTTCATGAGGAGCTTGATGAGTTTGTCATTGTATACATTGATGACATTTTGGTGTTTTCCAAGACGGCGGAGGAGCATGCTAGGCATCTTGAGGTGGTGCTTCAAAAACTAAGGGATAACAAGTTGTATGCAAATGGGGAGAAAAGTGAGTTTGGTTTGATGGAAATGGAGTTCTTGGGACACATTATGACGGGGTCGGGAATCAAGCCGGACAACAAAAAGGTAGAGGCAATTCAAAAGTGGAAAAGGCCCACAACCCAAAAGGGAGTTAGATCCTTTCTTGGGTTGGCCAATTATTATAGACGGTTCATTCGTGACTTTTCCAAAATTGCCAAGCCTATGTCCGACTTATTGAAGAAAAACCTGGCCATAGTGTGGACGGATGATTGTGAGAGATCATTTGAAGAACTCAAACAAAAGCTTTCTTCTCCACCAGTATTGAAGTTTCCCGAGTTTGAGAAACCTTTTGAGGTGCACACCGATGCAAGCGACTTTGCCATTGGGGGAGTGCTCATGCAAGATGGGCGGCCTATTGCGTTTGAGAGCAAAAAGCTTGATGGAACTCAAACCAAGTGGCCAACGCATGAGAAGGAAATGTTTGCCGTGGTGCATTGTTTGAAGACATGGCAACATTACCTTGGTCTTCATAAGACCAAGGTATACACCGATAATGTATCTTTGAAGTACTTTGAGAACCAAGCTCGGGTGTCACCGAAGCAATTGAGGTGGTATGATACCTTGGCACTTATGAATGTGGAGTTGATCCACAAGCCGGGGCGTGAGAATGTAGTGCCGGATGCACTAAGTCGGAAGGAGGAGCATAGGCCAAGTACCACCCAAATTTTGCGCATGATGTATGCGGGTGAAGGGGACTTGGCTAGGAAGATAAGGGAGGCGTATATGAAGGACCCGGAAGCTCAAAAGTTTTTGAGTGACTTGCGAAGTGGTAAGAAAGTGAAAGGAATCCGGTTGCATGAAGGCTTGATCAAGTTCAAACAAACTAGGGTGTATGTTCCAAGTGGCAAGTTGAGGTTAACCGTGTTGAAAGAGGAACATGATAACCCTTTGGCCGGGCATAGGGGGGAGAAATCCACCATATGTTCGGTTAGCAAGAGGTTTTATTGGCCGGGGATGAAAGAAGACATTACCCATTATGTGAAGACTTGTGTCATTTGCCAAGGCAACCGGGCATCTTATCAAAAGCAAGCGGGATTGTTACGACCTTTGCCTATTCCAAGTGGGCCATGGGAATGTATTTCCATGGACTTCATCACAAGCCTTCCGATGTCACGAGGGTATGATGCGATCTTTGTGGTGGTAGATCGCTTTAGCAAGTTGGCACTCATGGAGCCAACTCGGGGGACGGCGACCGCATTGGAGACCGCGGTCTTGTTCCTCAACATGTGGTGGCGACATCACGGATTGCCAAGGGTGATTGTTTCGGATAGAGACCCTAAGTTTACAAGTGCATTTTGGAGGCACTTGTTTCGTAAGATGAAGACTAAACTTGCGTTTAGCACGGCGTTTCATCCTCAAACCGATGGACAAACGGAGAGGGTGAATGGGGTTCTCAATCAATACCTAAGGAATTATGTGAGTGCAGACCAAAGTGATTGGACGGAGTACTTGGTTTTGGCAGAGTTTAGTTACAACAAAGCTAAGCATGCGGCGACTGGGGAATCACCGTTCAAAGTGGCCTATGGAGTGGAGCCACTTATGCCTACCGACTTAGCCTTGGAGCAAGCACAAGTGGAGCCGTTGCCAAACCAAGATGCAGAAGACTTGATTGCCAAAAGGGAGCAAATGCTCGAAAAGACCAAGGTATGGTTAGCCAAAGCACAAAAGAGGTATGTGGACCAAGTGAACAAAGGGCGACGCCATGTTGAGTATGAGGAGGGCAAAAAGGTTTGGTTGAATGTGAAGAACTTCACCTTACCGGAGGGCCTAACTCCCAAATTCATGGCAAAGTATGCGGGTCCGTTTGTCATTGAAAAGCGCTTGTTTGAAGATGTCTATAAGTTAACATTACCACCGGAGATCAAGGTGCATCCAACTTTTCATGTTTCATTGCTCAAGCCATATTATGAAGATACCTTGAGGCCGGAGCGCAAGCAAGTGTTGCGGCCTCCACCGGAGTTGGTTGGTGACCACCTTGAATATGAGGTGGAAGGGATCTTGAAAAGTAGAAACACCAAGAGGAAAGGTAAAGAGTACTTGGTGAAATGGCGGGGGTATCATGAGAAGGAAGCAACTTGGGTAGAGGCCAAACATATGGTCAATGCCAAGGAGGTAGTGGACTTGTATGAAGCTCAAAGGCAAGGCAACAAACGAGGACGGATGCGTTGATGAGGACATCAACCTTTGTTGGTGGGGGTGAAACACCACACTTGGGTAGACTTTGCATAGTGCTTGGTTAGGAAGTTGTGCTAGGCACACTTTGTAATACTTGGTTGGCAATAAAGTTGCTTGAGGTTGTAAGTGCATTTCGGAATTGTGTGGCTTAAAAATGTGAGATGAGTCCTAGTCTCTTCATTAGAGGTAAGTTGGGTAGATGAGGATTGAAGTGATATGCGAAGCCAACTTTTGGAATGCTGCCAATTAGGGGCCTTGGCTTGGGGGTTGTGAATGGGTGATTCCACATAAGTCCCAAGCCTTGGACTTGCCCGGGCGGGGGCAAGGTAGTGGCACGGGCTTATAAAAGTGCCTTTGCGAGTTGTCCATCGATAACGCATAGCTTGATCAACTATGTCTTTAGAGTGAAGCAAAGACAAGTCGGGCGGGACTTGACACTATCCTGAGGCGGGCAAAGTTCATCACTTAATGGCAGAAATGTTAGAAAGGGGTCTTGGAGTTGCGTCCAAGTGGAAGTTGGTTAGCCTTGAAATCATCCTAAGTCAAGTGAGAAATGTGATAGGCTAGTTGGGCCTAGCTTGGAACTAAGGTTTGGGAAAGTTCCTTTGAGCCAATTAAGTTCGAGAGAGTCTCAAGGTAGGTAGGTCTAAGTAGATTAGGTCCTCTTTTGAGAAAGGCTAGGGTGCCTTGGACCTAAGACCTATCTAATGACACCTTTGAGGACTTAGCCATTTAGACCAAGTAAGGGGACTTGGTGCATTGTGGGGCTAGCTACCCGGGAACACAATGCAAGTGTTAAGGAGGTGGGCTACCTTAGAAACTTAACACTACCGGCATGAAGTAATGTCGATGAGGGCATCGACGCTATTTGGTGGGGGTGAGTGTCACGACCCTCATCACAAGGCGTGCCCGTGCCACCTTGGTGAGCAAGGGGGACATTGGGGGTGACTCCCCAAGCCTTGCAAGAGATGAGGTGAGGGGGACTAGGAGTCCCGAGCGATCAGAGCGATGTAGCGCTCTGATCCGGACGAATTTGGGGGCGTGTGATACATGCTTGGAAAGGTCTTGAGAAGACGCTTCCAGCCGTCCAAAGAACGCGTGATTTGGACTTGCGAGTCAAAAGTTATGGGCGTTCAAAGTTCGGGGTGTCCCGGTCGCGCCGGGAGCGCCCTGGTCGCGCCGGGAGTGCCCTGGCCGCGCCGGGAGTGTCCCGGCCGCGGCGGGAGTGTCCCGAATCTTTGGAGGGCGATATCTTTGCGAGTACTTGTCCGAATGGAGCAAGTGAGTAGTCCATCGGCATCTACGCGTCGCGTAGATGTCGAAAATGGGGTCGCATGTGCGATTTGGATCCCGGACCGCAAAGTTATGCCGGGTGGAAGTTCGGGAGTCCCAAAGTAGTGCGAATCGGGAGAAATGGGTGGTCTTCCAAGATGGGGTGCATCTTGGGGGTTCCCGGTGACCTCTAGTATGGGGGGGGCTGCCGAATCCCGCAGAGAGTACTATGAGGAGGGGTGGTCTCCCTCCTCACTCCCGGATGGTGCCATGGTGAGCCTAAGTGGCCCCGGGTGGTGAGGTTAGTGTTGGAGCCTCACCACCACTTGTGTGTTACCATGGAGTGCTTGTGCACTCCTTGATACCGGTTGGGTGGTGTCCCACTCCACACTAGGCCATGGGGTGAGTCCCGTTTGGTGAGTCCCGATTAGTGAGTCCCGAAATGAGTTGGGTTGGGCCTAGTGGGGAGTTGGGTCCCATTCAAGGGCGGTTAGCACCGGTGGGAGTAGTGCCTCACCGAGTGCTTGGACATCAATGGAAGTTCCGCCCCATGTCATCAAATGACATGCCCGGTGTCTTGTGGGAGTTGAGTATTGGAAGGAAAGGATTGGGAGTCACGGAGGAATGGGGAACCCCGTGACTTGAGTTGGAACCTAACATTGTGGGTGCGTGGCATGTGCAGTGTTAGGAGAGCGTGAACCTTAGTGGCACTAAGGTGTTAAGTGTTTGGTAAGTGTTTGGTAAGTGTTACTAAGGGGCGCGACATAACAAGGTTCTTTTTCAAACAAGGCTAGAAGGCAATAGACAAACGTCTTACAACATTTAATAGACCCCTGGTAACGCCTACTACAACCAATTTTTAGTTAAGTTTTGAATAAGCTATCTTACATTCATGATTTCAAATTATCTGAATTGTTCAAAATGACCTTATTCGATATCAGTTTCACGTATAGTCGACAGTGATCTATTGCTACATATGACATCAAATGTGCAACACGACTCATACCAAAACCCTCAGCTGAAACCGAAGATTGTGTCGAAGAAGACAAGTCTAATGCACATGTACCAGAAAGAAAATGATAATTGTGACAAGGATTCAGTGTTTGATGATTGAAATTTCTTAGTAAATGTCGTATGCAACATGATTTTAGTACTCCTTCATTGTCAATTCCATCTATACAATTTCTAAAGTAACATTGATAAACATCATGTGCTTCTTCAAAACACATGGGTGCATTGACTTTTGGCTTTGAGGTAACTTATTGGTTTATTGGAGTTTAAAGTAATGGCATGTGTGGTAAAGGTTTCATACTGAATAACTTTAAATTCAATTGTATATGAATGCATTCATTAAATAACACATTTTCTTAAGTATGAAGTTGATTAGTCTCAAGAGTACCATTCATCGTACGATGATATTTAGAAGAATTTTTGGACAAATTTCCAAATCGTTTCTCGATGTATACAAGTGAGAATCACATTGAGTTCACTTGGACATCGTGCGTCTCACAAAATTATAATCCAAAACCGGTGCCTAGCAATATGTAAGTATTATTTCTTTGGTGGCACCAGTAGAAATTGAATCCAAAAAGCCATGTCCTCCCTGCAAAAATCTTTGTTGAAATATGTGTTTTGTGATGCAAACTTAATCTAGAAGTCATTAAAGATAGGTTTCTGTGATTTGTGATGTTCAGTTAAGTCTTACAATGAATGCATTGGTAACAATAAACTTGAAGATAAAGGCCATATTCGTGATATGGAGACTTTTCATAAATTTTGAGACAAAATGCTAATTATTGAAAAATTCATTTAAAAAAATAGTAAATGAAATAAAAAATAAATATTGCTTAAAGAGTGATCTCATAATGAAATTCTAGAAGTTGGTGTTGTTACCTATTTATAACAAAATAGTAGTAATTAAAGAGATGAAGTGGTTTATCTTCGAGTCGAGGATAACAATGAGACTGTGAAAAGTCTCAATATAACGAATATGGCCTTATATCATGTATTTTTAAATTCAACATGCCATTTTAGCATACTCTTGGAATGAACGATATTCTCTTCATGATACATTTCTATAGCATCAACATAACAAAACATTCAAAGGGTTTGGAGTGTAGTGATGGACCCCAATTTCTTTTAGGCATGGCCATTGCCAACAATCACTCCCAATAGATTCTGCCCCCCCCAAAGATAAATACATTTATCCATCTCAATATGAGAAACATAAATAAGAAAAGTGACATTTGAAATCGTTAAAATACTACATTAAAAGTGAAATATATAATTAAAATAGAACAAATTCTTGTAGTTATTGCATTTAAAATGTACATATTCATAAATTATTATTGAAGCTCTATTCATGTATGGAATTTTGAGGGATTCTAATATGCAATTGCGAAATAGTTTAGGGTGCATTTCTATATTCAAAATACGCTATTTTCATATCAATATGACTTTCAAAAAGTTTAAGAAAACACAACCACTTCATTACTATCAAGGTAAAATTACATATGTACGTTGTGTAAAATATAATTTATGAATAAATTTCATAAAGAGTCATTTCAAGGAAATGATGTAAATTGGTGTTTGAGGTTTAATTCGTGTAAGCCAATGTACAGGACATGAAGACCTACATAAACTTCATGATACTTCTTCACATTGCTACCATTTTTCTCTTTTAAAATGTGTACTACGCTTGATGCTTGCTTACTGGATGTGGAACAAAACATGTAGCAAATAATATGTTAATTGCTTTTTTTAAGTAAACCAGAATTTTGTATTTTGACTTGCAAGTTGTAAGATACGATGGAATTTTAATTGTTATTACAAACCACTGTCCATTACTAATAGCAACGTTTGACAAAATTTTAAGACAAATTTTTTTTTCAAGTATTGAAGAAGTTGCAGAATAATGTAGAGCAAATTTCGTAGAATCTGTCGAGTGTATTCAATTCTAAGAATTAGAGTGAGAGGCAATGTATAGATTTAGTACTTTGTATAGATACTTTATTTGGTATAGATATGTTAATTCCCTTATATTCATTCTATACTGAACATTGTTGTGAATGGGATGATGCCATGAATAAACATTTTTAACATGAGCGCAATTGTAATGTTGCATTGGTCAAGACATAATGAATTTCATTAAAATGCCATTGTTCCATTAAATTCGTTAAATTCTATTAAATTGGGAGTTCAGTTGGTTACTTAGGCACTTTTAAAATTCAAACTCCGTAGATTAGAATCTAAACTTGTCCTACATGTTAGAAATCAAGATTAGTCTTTGATATTTAAATTGTACATATATCATAGACGATTTAGATCATGCTATCCAAAGGCTATTCGCATTCTATGGTTTTGAATATAATGTATATGTATCTATAACGTCCAATATCTATACCAGTCCTACCTATCCTTCTTACAAATTGGACTATACGGTTTGAAAAACAGCATTATATGAATACCTCCATTTCAATAGAATTTAACCTTTGCCATTCATGAAAGAACAATTATCTGCAAGATATGACTTGTCAATTACAGAGTAGGCAGTCCTTAAAGAAATAAGGATATATGTATAAATTCCAGATATTTAATGGAAGTCAGAGTATTATTTTCTGCTTATTATTGTTTTTTAAAACCTATTGTTTTGTACTTTTGTAATGTGCTTCATAAAAGGAGGAGCATACACGAACTCTAATTCCCACTTGCAAAGAATTTATCATATGCTATATTGGTTTAAATTTTTTGGCACTATTTAGAATTATAGAATTAGATGCAGAACTTTGGGGTCATAATTATGGGGCTTCTTAACCCTTAAGCACTTTGATGTCTAGAAAGTTATATCTAATCCCACAAAACTTAAAAGAATATGAAATAACTTAAGTTTTATGCCAATTTCATTTGTCCTCTAAGAAAAAATTATTGGAAAAGAGTTCAAAAAAATTCAAATCATACATGAAGAAGAGTTAAAAACAGAACTTGAAACAAACAGTTTCAGGTACATTGTATGAGTGGAAGCCATCTTCAAAATAAATGCTCTATTGGGTCCAAGCATGCTAGGAGCCAACTTCGCTGTAACCACTCCTTTTTTTTTAAAGAATCTTCATTCTAACTTAGCATATGTCTTCAAGTATGAAAAAAAATTGTAGTGCATAGCTTATTATTCATTTTTCTTAGACATAATACAAAACAAAAATATTTATATTAAGTTTTTAAGTGTTAAAAGGACGAAAAAATAGTTGTAACCACTATGTAATTGGATAAATTAAGGACCCATTATGGATTACTTGTGGACTATTTAGAATGAATAAACAACACTTTTTGGTGGAATAGATGACTAAAGGACTATTTTGGATGATTAAGCAACAATTGGTAGATAGAATTTTCCAATGAGGACCTCCATAAGCACCTCAATAACATCTATATGTGGCTCTTATTAGCATGCTTGGACCCTATTTCAAGTTTGTTTTAAACAAAAGAACCATGCTTATGGAAATTACAAATAAGAGTCATAAATGTGAGCCCTATCTTTGTTGAAGAGAAAAGATTCCAACAGTTGTTTAGTTTTATTGCTTTATAATCGCTTAACTTATAAATTAAGCATTCTCAACTCTTTGTGATATGTGAAGCCCTTCATAAAAAAAAGAGTGTATAAAAAGGAAATTGTAGTCAATGTACTAGGTGGTTTGAGTACCTAAGTGAGTCCAACATATACCCAATTATATTTTGCATACACTATAGTAAAATCATTTAAAATAGAATTCTTCAACCTGAATAGTTTTTAGGCACCCTACATTTGTTCAAACCCATAGGGCTACTTCTACCACTTTCTATGCACCTTGAACTTTCCTAATGTCTTACATTTGAATACTTCAACGCCGTGAAACTTAGCAAACTTACAAGGCAACATTTCTAATACGAGGGTAGAAGCACACTAAGGTGGATATGATTTCGGCAAAATTTCAAAGCACTAGAAGTGTATATTTTGTATATTCTATACAAAGTGAACATTTTCTACATGGGAAGACACATGTACATAGGCTACATAAATAAGAGACAACAAAGACAAAGAGATAATTATGCTTCCCAATAAGAGAACGTAGTCCAAAAATGTATGGTTGAAATTTAAAAGAACTTTGGAATGAACGGCAGAGTTCACCTCACAAATGTACTTCATGTACTTTTAGGACTTCTTGTTACTAACTCAATAAATATTATTTCTTCAAAAATATAAATATTTCAAGGGATTAGACCATTAGCTATCCTATATTCCACACTCATGATGTTTCGACAACTAGAGGATTACTCAAAACATTTCATTTCTTATCTAGGTTTTGTTGTAAAAGAGAATGCCACATAAGCTTCTAAATTCTAGCTATCACAAGTACACCCTATCTATCATAAGGAATCCCTCACACAAAAAATAATATATTAAAGTATTGGAAATCACTCAGAGTTGATTGTTTGTTTTTCCTCCACAAAGTAATTTCCATTCTTGGGATAAATTTGACGTACTTTTCATTCTCAAAAAATACTTTTGCAAGCTTGGAGAAAACATTTCCATAGTTTGATGGACAATAGAAACAAATCATTACAAGGTTACTCACCTATTGCATCTGCATAGGAACCAAAAAGATTTTGGTCTCCAATCCCCCCAAATAGCTAAGTTGCAATAAATCCCCCCAAAGTACTTTTTTGATGCACTTTTTAGGGGGGCAAAGTGTGCTTCTACCCATGACCAAGCCTTAAATTGTTTCATTTATAATGCAATTGTTAATTTTGAATTTTAAATTAAAATTGATACGTATGCGAAAATCCAAATGTTTGACTACTAAAATTGAAGTCTTTTAATCATACTCAAAGTTTTACATGAATGTGTTCTTCCTTCTCTTACATACCATCTTCTATTTTCATGTATTTTAAAAAATGAAAGTCCTTTGATTGTCATAGAGATTTTGGTATTTTGTTTACACTTGAAATTGAATTCTTCAAAATAAACAAAACATTGTTACAATGTTTTTCCTATTTTTGTGTTGTAGCTACAAGGAGCTATGAAGTCCCAAATTACCATGACTCTAAACCCATAATCATTGAAAGTTGGAAGAAACATACGAAGACCTAGAAGAACCAAGGAGATAGAGTTGTCACTAAGGAATGGATGAAGTTAGGTAGAGCCCATCCCACCGGTTTCAAATTAGGATTTTTGGAAGATCCAAATATTTCTAGTATTATGTTAGAATTTTGGGTGAAATTAGAAGCAGGAGCATAGAGAAATTCATGAATGAATTTTGAGTCACCAATTATCTGTTGCTAGGAGTGTCTTCATTTGATGAATTTTGTTTTATTGAAATCAGTATGAAATCATGTACAATTTACAATTCTTAAATTTAGATTGTCACCAAGTGCATTCAAAACGTAGAACGGCTTTATAGTGGGCATTGGTTAGGTTAATTCTTGCAAATCAGGTCACTAATTATTCATTAGTTCTCTTACAAATAGGAGTATGGGTAGAAGTTAGAAAGGACCCATTGCTTGGAAGGCACAATAAACCTACATTTAGGCATTGATTTCATCTTGGAACTTATAGAAAATCAGAACCCACTTGTATATGTCTAATAACTAGAGGTGGCTTATTGAGTGCCTTTTCAATGCATTAGGAATTGAATAACAACTCCCACCCAAATTAAATGCTAAAAATTATATAATACATTATAAGAAGTTGTAAATTCATTGGGGTCAAGAAGCTTGGAATGTTCACCTCATACATTTGCGGGGAGCTATTTCTTACTGTGCACATGATAAAAGAGGATTGACATGATTGAAATAACTTTTGAACTTTGATCTTCACGTTCAATCTCACTTTTTAATTTTTACATCTACAAGTCATATCCTAAATTTTAATTTGATGAAATGAATGTTTCATTTTAAAATGTTCCTGAATAGGATATATGTAACATTATTAAATGAGGGGATGTTATGCTCTTCACTTGATTATTGTGCTTTCAGCAAAGACCATCAATTTGAGTCTTTGACCTACTTCCAAATCAAAGCATTGAACTCATGCATTTGTTTATATTAGAGTCACTATGGAAAGATTTCAATGTTCGCATGAATTCCATGATTGTAAATTATAACATGCAAGTGCTGATTTAGAGTTCAACTGATTAATAATTTGTATTTATTTGAAAATAATTATAGCATTTGAAGGCTTCCAAAGAAAATGGTATAATGAGTTTCACAAGGTTTCATTATAACAAAAGCATATTTGACATACATTTTAGTGTAAAACCATAATTTGTACGTGTTAATGATACCTTTAACACTATGGAAGTCTATGCAAATACCTTAAACATTGTGGGTGTGGACAACATACATTCCTTGAGATTAATGCTGTAATCTCACACTTGTTATACAATCCACACATTGAAAACTACAACATTGTAATAAGTGTTTGAGGTCTTTGAACATGTATATACTTACATTTATCCAAATTGTTTTTTTCTTCATTGGAGATAATTGTAAGCCCATGTTCAATTTACTTGGGAAAAACACATTAGGAAAGGCTTAGAAATATAAGTTTGGATTTCACTTGAATGATTTGAAAAGAAAATTGAAAATTTGAATTGCTTTATAACTCCTAAACATCGGAGGTATGAAATTTTGGAGTCCACAATTCTTTGGAGTAACATAGAACCCAACCAAGTTGCTATTTATATGAGTTTTGTATTTTGACAAATAAATTTTAATTTGAAGTCTAGTCTTCCCATTAACCAACGAATTCATAAAATGATGGATCAAGATTTTTCTATTCACAATATTGTGTAGAGGTGGCCATTGCTCTCCTAACTTTCCATAGTGTAGGTGGCTCTTGGGAGCGAGGTTGAAGTATACTACATCTTGGAGGAAGAGTCACATTGAAAATTAATGTCCTCAAATTATACAATATATTTTTAGAAGCCACTAATAAATGGGATTTTAGCGTATCATGCCCTTTTACCTCAAACCTTTTTGGTTTAGGACCTTTTGGGATGTGACATGTGAAAGGAGCATTGAAGGACCTCAAATCACTTTCATAGGTTTATCACCCTCCTTGTTGAACTTTGTAATCTTTCACTCCACAAATAATATTGTTGTATATTTTGTAGGCCTACGTCACCCAAACATGTCTTCTTTGCATTTATATTGTAATTTAAAAAAAACTATTCATAGAACTTATAAAAAACATTAATACAACCTATGAAATTCATGGATTTTTTTCCAATTTGGAGTGAATTCCTTTAGGCTTTGAAACGGCCTTGGGCATTTAGGGGTTAAACTAGGGATTAGTTTACAATGAATTCTAATGATTTGAGTGAGCTAGTAAAATACAAATTTGCTGCAAAAAGGGGGTCCCTCCACAATTTGTCTATTACTGAATAACACTTGAGTGCTCCAACGTAGGTCTGGGCACCACGTGTAGGTTTGGTAGAGGCTCGGGAGACCTCTAGGGATAGTTTAGGTTCGGAATAGGTTTGGTGGAGGTTCGGGTCCGGACCTCCCGCCACGGCTGGTTGTCATCCCCACCTGCTGGGCTTGCTTGACTTCCTTTTGTGATTCTGCTTTTCCCATTTTGTTGCTCCGTCGTTGTGGAAATTTTGTCGTTCTTCTTCTTCGTCTTGTCGCATATCCTTCCATTGTTGTTTCCGGTGCTTTCCTTGTTCTGACTTTGAGCGTTGCTATTTTCTGCTTCTACTTTCTTTCTCCATTACCCGCGGCCTTGTCCACGTCCTTGACGAGCAGTATTTTCTTTTCTTGCAAACTTCTTCGAGCGGCGGTTCGATTGGACTTGAAGTTGCAATTCTGAAGAGAGAAGAGTTTTGGGTTGGAAAGCGGAAATCCATTGGCTCCATTCACGTACTTTGCACTACCACTGCAAACCACGTTTTTTTGTCATTTGATTTGATTTTCTCAATAGTTAGTTATTGTATGCTTTGTAGTACTTGCTACATTTCTTCTAGTCTAGAGATCACGCTTCAACGTGCTTGTTTAATTGAATGTGTTTTCTTGCAATCCAGTAATTACTCAAGGAGCGTGATTCCTAGTTTCAAACTAGGGTGTTGGTTTTGAGTCCGTATAGTAGTGCTTGTAGATCACAATACCAATGAATTTCTTGTTTGTAAACAACATAGTAGTTTCTTATAACTCTGCAATTCATGTGGTTCACTCTCAGAGTTTGTAATGCAACAATCATTGACTGATCTTTATGATACAAGAAGTTTAGTCTCTTGCCAGATTTCTACAAAATGCCGTCTACTTAGTTGTTGATAATGCACAATGGTTGGACTTGTTGCAGATAGACTTCATAGAAAACGAATTTTCTGTAGGAGTGGATCCGAGTAGCATTGCTTTGGAGATACAAATTCCAAGTTGCAGCAGTCTTCCACGCACGTCTAGGTAAGCAATCCTCAATGTCTGCATGCCTTGCAATTTCAATATGTACCCTATAACCGCGCAGTTAGAATAGACTAACTAGATTACAGTCCGCTCTCATGTTTAGACCGCGCGGTCTGAACCTCTTCATTCCCAAAAGAATATTAGAGTTCTCCCAAAAAATATTTTGCTCTTGAATTGAATTTGAAAACATCAGACTGCCCGGTCTGAAACCTCCCCAACAAAGATGACACAAAAGGTGCCTATTGGCCTAGTCAAAAAAATATTTGATCGCACCGTCTGAATCCTCCACCAATAGGAAAGGTCCGCATATAAAGTTGTGCCCAATACACTATTGAGGTTCAGACCGCGTGGTCTAAACCTCTTTAGGTCAGTAAACTTAAATAAAGAAACATCACCCAGAAGTCCAATATAGTTCAGACCGCGCGATCTAAACCTCTTCAAATCAATAAATTTAAATAAAGAAACGACATCACCCAAAAGTCCAATATAGAAGTTCAGACCGTGCGGTTTGAACTATTAACACTAGGAAAATAAAATCCCAACTCAGACATCAGAAACAAATCTGCTACTAGATCATCGACCAGGTGATAGACAATGTCCAATTGAAAACGAACTAACCTCAAAAAATTAGTAATCAACCAAAGAAGTCTACCGAATAGGATTTCACCATGAGGTCTGAACCTCTTTTGCAGTCTTGAATATCACTAGATTATAAAATGACATTCATATGGGTTCAGACCGCGCGGTTTGAATCTCTTAAACTAAGGACGGGATGTCCATGAAAAGAATATCAATCGAATGGGTTCAGACCACGCGGTCTGAACTATATTCCTAGAATAGAAATGTCAACCAAAACATAAAAAAACTGAATCTGCTAATGGATCTTCGACCACGCGATTACACCATGTCCGGTGAAAAATAAATTACCCTCAAAATATACTCATCCCAAGAGGTCTAACAACTAGATTTCAATCGTGCGGTCTGAATCTCATCAACATAGAATTTAATGTCAGTAGATTATAGAATGTCCTTTGGATGGGTTCAGATCGTGCGATTTGAACCTCTAGTTCAGTATAGAATCATATCCACAAAGTAAAATTTCAATGGGTTCAAACCACGCGTTTTGATCTCTACTGTCAGTAATCCAGAACCCAAAGTATGAGTACAATAGCAAGTGAAGAGGTTTAGACCGTGCGGTCTAATCGAAAATATGAGTAGATATTGTCGTCTGAAAATCCATGGAAATCTATTGATTTGGAGAAGTCCAATCCAGAGGCTGACCACGTAGTGAAATCGATAACAAGTAACGTAGTTATTAATGTCATGAGACAACACGCTCAACCTAATATTGAAGCCTTATTCAAACCGCGCTATCTGAAGCTCTAAGAATAATGTCATTGAGGTCGACTAATGAATATACAAGTAGGGAATTCTCATAAACATGTTCAAACCGCGTAGTTTGAAGTCCTTCAGCCGAATAAATTCACATCCTGTAGTCTGGACTAGAACGAAAGGAATAGGGTCTTCATACACATTGCAGGAAAGGAAATGAGGCGCGGAATGATTATCATCTCAAGTGAAGTTCAGACCGCGCGGTTTGAAACAATGCTATATCTGCTAACGAAGCTTGCATTCTGAACATTGTAAACATTGCTTTAGATCGCGCGGTTTGATCAAATCCATTCTTGTGGACAGTGCCATGGAGTCCTTCCTGGAGAGCAAGTTGCCTCTAACATGATACATCCGAAGGATTTTGCCAGAGAGAATTCACGAATCCTGGTCGTCCCACATCGATGACAAGGTTCCATTAGAATTCATCGCATCAAAATTGTTGTGGTCAATAGAAATGAGTTATCTTCACGACTCTCCCGTCTTTACTTTAGAAATAGGTTTTACAATAGCCGGCGACCCACGATGGAAATTGTTCAAGAATTTAGTAGTAGTTAATATTTATGCACTACAAGAAGCTATTCTAGTGGACGTTATAAACTCCAATAATAATGCGTTCGGAGTCATCGTCATCCGAGTTGAAGACCAAATGACTTTCTGTCACCAGCGCATTATGAAAAACTACGATCACGTCCCCCATGCCTTCCAAATCCTCATGCTCGACATCCAGGCAAAGTGTAAAAGTATAGCTGATGACTATTATGAGACTGGAAAAGTGGTAAGCATGTATCTAACTGATGCAAGCACTCTCCATACCGTAAGACTGACCTTGGGGAAATTGAATATTTCATAGCCGAAGGGAAAAAAAAGAATGGACGCAGAAGAGAGTGCTTGAAAGCAAAAAGGTGTCGAAGGCTCCAGCTCGAGGGTCTCAACGCGCAGTCGTCTACCGCCTGCGTCAGCTGTTGCAGGTGCCGTAGACACCGGAGCCCCTCGGCAGTCAACATTGCCGCCACAAGAGGGGCGGCAGGCCAATCCCCAGATCACGACGCCGACTACCTATGCAGCACCAGTGCAACCTGTCCGATTGAAAGCAAGAGACAAGATGAAGACAAGGAAGAGGAAGCCATCATTGACCGCTGGGAATTTGCCGGCCACTAAAGAGGAAGGGATGGAGAGATGGGTCAGACAACGCCGTAATCCCATGGAGCCCTCGGGCTCACAAGGAGCGCCAGGCCCCTCAAGTCAGTCAGCATTCATTGAAACTGCCGAGGTGTCGGAGGAAGAGGCATAGAAGTTGGCCTTCAAAAAAGTGAACGGGAAATGGGTGGACAACCCAACGACCGTGCCATTTAACCCCGCGGACATACTGGACAAGCTATCCGTAGTAATCGAGTTCAAGTCGGACCCGAAACGTAGTGACGAAGCTGAAACACGACGGTGCCTGAAGGCCGAAGCTATAGCCAATCGAAAGTTCAAAGAAGCATCGTTGTACATGTACATCTTTGGGCGAGGCCGATATTTCAAGCTGGACGTCGGGGACATGGTAAACGCGGACGAGAAGTCGGGAATCATTTTTCGGCCGCTAGAGAAGGTTGGGGTCACTACTGTACTTGATTGAATGGTGAAGGTCAACTTCACGAAGCAGATTCTGACAGTCATGCCCGACATGAAAACGAGGCCAACCTGTTGGAAGGAGTGCACCGCAGCCGGGGCTTTGAAAATCATCAATGGTCAACACACATGGATGGCAGCCAAGGAAATCATTTCGAGCGAGACGTCAGTCGATGATGTGGCGATCGTCGAGAAGATGCGGAAGTGGACATGTGAGATTGTGTGGTCTGACAACAAAGACCACTTGCATGCATTATCGTGCAAATGCAACGATGGGAATATCACCAGTCCATATTTATCATCGCTACCCGCGACCATAATGCATTGCCGCCATCTCTGGGAGAACGCCAATAGACCTTTGCAACATTGGAAGAACGCGAGAGCATCCCAGCAAGAAGAGATGCACAAATCCTACAAGGTATGTTCCTTGACCACTTCAGACCGCGCGATCTGAAGTTCACGTCATTGTCATTGTGGTACTAGCCTAGTTCATTGTGATGGACTTGCACTAGATTTTTTTTGGTTCAAACCGCGTTGTCTGAAGTTCACGTCATTGTCGTTGTGGTAATAGCCCAGTTCGTTGTGATGGACTTGCACTAGATTTTTTTTGGTTCAGACCACGCGGTCTAAAGTTCACGTCATTGTTGTTGTGGTAATAACCCAATTCATTGTGATGGACTTGCACTAGATTTTTTTTGGTTCAGACCACGCGGTCTAAAGTTCACGTCATTGTCATTGTGGTAATAGCCCAATTCGTTGTGATGGACTTGTACTAAAATTTTTTGTTTTAGACCGCGCGGTCTGAACCTCTATATGAAGATGAATTCTGATGTTCCCAAATTGTACACAGGATTTCAAAATGAAGGTCGAACAGAGCTTCGAATCGACGATTAGTGCAAAGGGGGTTGGCGGTTCGAGGAAGGTGATTGATTTTGACAAGATGGGGGAGAGGAAGATCATAATGGCCTCCGATCGAACGTGGTCTATTTGGCAGGAGGTTTTCATGAAGCATGAGTCTGGTGGTCTGTATGACATCGACTCCGGCCATCGGTTCAATGAAATAATGGATAAGGCGGGCGCCTCGAAGGTCTACAAGTTCACACCCATCAATCCGAACCAGATGAAGACTCTAGCCGGACTGGCCGATGCTGTAGTGGGTGAGCTTGGCAGCAAAATCCTCGAGATTCCGCCGAAAGTCTACATCAAAAGGCCTATAAGTTGGACCGAGGCCATTCCGTTCGCCATGTGGACCACGAACAAGAAACACAAGATTGTTCTAGCGAAGGAAATTACAGAGAGGGGGATCAAGGATGGCATCATCCAGGCGGTTGACGTTTTTGACGACGAGGACTTTGTTTTGGCAGCTTGGCAGGATCTGAAGGGGAGTTGTGCATAATCGGGTTCCACATGTGGCACCTCATGCAAGTCGGTCAGAAGTGGTTGAGGAACGAGTGCGGGTCGGGGAAGAAACCCATGGACATGCCTGATAAGCTCTTGGAGGGCTTGGACTATGTGATGGACAATACTCGGTGGTTCCAAAACTGTTAGAAATGTTCGCGGGGGTCAGTGTGCAAGTGGGTTCACAAGAGTTCGACATTCGACCCGCAGTTGTACATCTTTCGAAGGGAGAGGTGGACCTTTTGTGAGTCGGGACCGGCCTCTATCAAATATTGCATGGTCGGAATCATGGACTTCTAATTGTTCCCAAGATTGGAGAAGATAGAGGTCAATCACGGGCACACATTGGTCCTTGAGCAACTGAAGAAGGTGTCCGAGAACGCGATGTCGAGGGGGGTCCACACGTGGATGCTCATCTTCAGTCAAGAAAGGATTGCCTTTGTGGAGCAAATGGTGTCAGACTTCTTCCCCGACCACAAGTTGAAGCGCAAATGTAGATATATCTACTACAAGGGCGAGCCTAAGTACTCGATGAAGTACAAGGACAAAGTGATGTATCTCCAGCGACCAGCTAAATCATTTGTGAACTCCAAGTTAGTTAACGGCGAGGACCAAGTGCCACGCCTCTCGGTTGATGAAGACGTGCCCTTGGTGATGGAAGACGAGATGTACAAGAATCGTGAAGTCTGTCATCACGATTTTTTGTGGCGCATTTCGAATCGCAAGCTACGATACAAGGTGTATCTCCGATTCATCGACAAGTTCTATAGGGACTAGGGAACCATAATGCTCATCTTCGTTGGAGCCAAGGCATGCTCGGCATGCTCGTTAAGGACCACGCTAGCAAGATGATTCTGTTTTCACATGGAACCATCCGATTTTGATTTGATTCTTTTTATGATTGCTAATTGATGTGCGTTGGTTGATGTCAGATGCTTTGTCGCAGTTCCGTGTCCTTTTAGTGGGCCACGAATCGGGCTCTCCTCCACCAAAGCGTTCAGCAAAAAATTGGTTACAGTTATTGGCCTGATGTGTTGGTCCTCCAACTGCATGCTCTCAGATATCATTATGATGGCTAGAGCCCGATGCACCGGTGGGAGCTAGAAGAGGAGTCCAACCTAGCCGCCGAAGGACTAGACGATCCCGCCCTCAATATCGTGGAACCAGATGACAACCACAATGGAGGGGAGGAACACGGAGATGAAGACGAAATGGAGGATGATTTCGAGGAGAGTGAGCCCCGGAATGTGGGGTCCCCGTCCCAGAACTCGGAGGTCAGCGACACCGTAGGGTCAAGCAGGAGAGGCAAGGTCCATCCACTGACTACTCGTGTGCTAGACTTCAGTCCTTGACAACATCAGACCGCGCGGTTTGATCCACCTGCGGAATGTATTTCCTCTCCCTGTTCCGATCATGCCTCCTCTCATCCGTCGCAAACTTCGCATTGCTTTGAACCTACATCTCCCTCCTCTCCTGCACGTGTGCATATGAACTAGACTATACAGTCTGATTCATTACCTCCACATGTGTCTACACCTCCCATTTCTCCCCTTTCGCAGAGTCAACCATTTCAGTCTGTGGTGATCCCGCAAACCCCCCTACCGCTGCTCTCAGAGGATCAGACCGCGCAGTCTGATGTGGTCACCCAATCTCCCCTACCCCCTTTACCTATTTCTCTTCCTGTAGTTCCCTCTCCACCCACGCCTTCGGATCTCCCTCCACCCTCGTCTTCATGTCCACCCTTTGATGTCCACCCACCTCCGTCGTCCTCAAGTGCACCATCCCCCCTCCCTCCCAATGCCCCTCTGTCCTCGAGTCTACCATCCCCTCCCCCTCTACCTCCCCCTCCATCAAGTCTACCATCTCCTCCGCCATCCTCAAGTCCGGCATCCCTTCTCCCTCCCCTATATTCGTGTCCTTCCTTTGATCTCCAATTCCCTCCAACAACTGCAGAACAGAATCAAACCGTGCGGTCTGATTTCCTCGTTCTTGGCTGTGCTTCTGGATCGGCTCCTGCTATGAATTTGCTATCGAAACCTCCAAAGATGCTGATTGAGGATATGCAAGTGAAGTTGGATGGATTGAAGGTCGGTCTCCCCGAAGATGCACAGGAGGAGATTCAGAAAGTGAGGTCTGAGCTCTCTGCCACTTCTCCCAAATCCATGGGTGAATCGCTATCGGAGAAGATTGCGAGTGTGCAAATGAATGTGGATGCTTTGATGTCGCACTTTCAAGCCGATGCCTCTTCTGTTGAGAAAATCAAGGGGATTACGATGGTGCAAGTTTCGGTTGACACCCTGAAGTTTGAGCTTCCGCCCGCGACCATTGATGAGAGGACTTATATCTTGCATATTCGAAAGATGGAGCAAGATCTTCTCGAGGCCAAAAACAGTTCCAAGGAAATCTCCATCGACTTGGATGATGTGGACGAAGAGGAATTGGATGTGCGTCTTTCCATGGCTGCAAAGAGAAGGGAGGATTACAAGAGGATGGTCGATGTGGATGTGGCCACTCAGGGAGGGTCGAGCTCCAACGTTGGGGCTCCAGCTCAAGGTGGGTCGAGCACTCAGCAGCTAATGGAGGAGGTCAAGCCAGAAGTGAAGGCGAGCATTCTTGTCTACGTGGAGATCATAGTGGACCGGTACAAGAGGAAGCACGCTGAGGACTTGGAGAAGTGGAGCTAGACGGTCAATTTACTGATGAAGGAGAGGGAGGAAAAGCAACGGCGGTGGGAGGCCAGGGAATTGGAGAAGAAGGTGAGGTGTAGGGCCAAAAAGTTGGTGTATGATAAGGAACTGGTGGAAAACCGGGCGACATTGGTGAGTGTCAATGCATGCTTGGGGATGATACCGGATCTACCAACTGTTGCAATGCTGGTGACTCCCAGCCCCAATCCTACGAGCGAGTTGCAAAACGTGTCGGGGGTCTCCACGACAAACTCTCCCTCAGGGACGACCTCCGCAGCGTCAGGATTGCGAATGATGTCCAACATGAATCCATCGCTAATCTTGGTGAGTGCCACTCCCAAACTAGAAGTCGATGACTTGGACCTCAGTCAATTTCATTATATGCATGTGCTGGAATCATTGCATTGTTCGAGCGTACACGAAGACGATCCATATAGCCTTGACGTTGACTAGGGAGATGTGGAGATCTCCTTCACTAACTTGACTGAGCAGTATGCTCCCCATGTGCAGGCCCCTCTCGCTCCAACGTAGCCTGCGGTGGTGGAGCAGGCTCCGGTGGACTCGCCAGCCAGAGATGACGAAGCTCCCACGATGGGTAACCCCTCCACATAGCTCTAGTTAGACCTCGATCAAAGGATGCTATGTGAAGGTGGTTCGTCGGGCTGATTGAAGGTCGTTCCAACAAGTCTGTAGAGTCATGGGGTCTTACCTCTAGCGGCTGTCTTTTTCTTTTTTCGGACTTTGGAGAGCGTTCACATGTTTTGCATACTCGTGCACATACTTTTGTACACTTTGTGAAAAACGATTCTGATTGTAAACAATGTACAATATTTGTAATATATATCAGAGGCATTTTCAATAACTAGTAGCATGCAGTCTCGAAATTTTGTACTATCAAATATTATTTTAGTGGTTGTGGGCATTGTAGTCACGCTCTTATCATTTTTCCATTGAGGCTGACAATGCTCTATTGGACATCGAGGCTCTAGTGCTTCCACTTGTCGCGATCTCACCTCGTCGTCAATCCACTTCCCTCGAACAGCGGACAAGCTCAGTCGTCGCTCCTCTGGCTCCTGAAGTGCTCTCTCCCGCCCCCGCCCCTCTGCGATCCCCAATTCTCGATGTCAAAGTTGATCGTCTTGTCGTCGCAGAAGTGGCATCCCCCTTGGCTCCGGAAATCCCAGCGCCCATTGCCATCAAGGGCAAGGAAGTGTTTGCGCCCATTGCTAAGGAAGTCGCCCTCCCCGTCGCCGATGTCGTAACGAAGGTGAGGTTCAATTTCCTTGCTCCCGTGAAATTCTATTGCTGGCGTCATTTGGAGTCTACTATCGTGGACTGCATCATTGGTTTAGAAGATTCCTGCTTTGAGTCCGGGTTCTCACATATGCAGGCTCCGTTACCGAAACCAGTGCCTCCCCACGTGGAGGGTTTCCCTTGGAATAGTTATTTCGTCATCTTGGAGGTAGAAGGCGTCCTCTGCCAAGTTGCACACGTCGAGCGTCCGGCACAAGGTCTGGCACCCGCATGCGCAACGCCATCCGAGGCGGATTATAATCCTAGGAATTGTCATGTGTTCGGGGAATACACCATGCACTGTCGTCTAGAATTACACTCATTCTTGACTGGCCTGGCGAAGAATTTCTATATAGGCATCTGGACGAGACTCCCCTCCGCAGTCACTATCCCCATGGTGGAGTTCCTATTTTGGGATATGGAGTACCTTAAGTACATGCCCGTGTTGACGATGGAGGACTGCTTCTCGATTGTAGAGAGACGACCGTGGTGGTTGTATAGGTGACCTTCCCGACCCAAGTTTCCGGAGAGCAACTACTAGGCGCACCTCGCGGATAGCTCGTGTGACACTAGCATCAAGGAGGATACCTTCATGCAATTCGCGGACCACCCGGGGGGACAACTTCGCATGAAGGTCCTTCACAAGACCGTGTGGGGTCAGAATAAATTCATATGGGACAACTTCAGGGCCAATGCGTCCAACACCCTACTCATCAACTATTGCCCAGAGAGCAGCATTCTGAACCCCGTCTACAATGCCATATTCCTGTTATCGTATGTTGGCGGCATGAACCACACTCTCCAGAACACCGTAGTCCCGTATCTTCTGGGTTTGCTGGAGTCAGGTCGCAGCATCTCGCAGTACTTGTTGGAGAACCCCTGGTTTCTCACGCACCTCACGATGGCCTTGATGAATTCGAAGTTCGGACTCAAAGTGCACACATGTGCGCACTTCCAGGACAGGTCCCTTGTGCTAGAGTACCCGGAGTTCATCGGACGTTACAGTGATGAGGACCCGGATCATTTCAACCATAAGAACAAGATTAATCCCGCAAGACAATGATACCATCCGAAATGGATGTGTGTGCAGGTGGGGCGGCGTGGTGTTCGTGTGTGCAGGTGGCCATAATGGCGACGGCAGCCGACTGGATGGCAAGTCTAATAAACGACAACGCATGCAGATGACGGAAGGAGTGGGCTCCTTCGACGGTTGCGTGGTCCAAGACGACAGCGACATCAACGTCACGTCTGCAAGTCCTTTAGGAAAAGGTAATGGTCGGTCCAAAATGACCCTAAACTACTGGATGATGGTGGAGGGAACACCGGTTCAGACCGCGCGGTTTGAACTGCTCCACTAGACGGAGGACCTAGGCCCTAGGTGTTGTAGTCGCCTTTATGGATAGGTCACCATTCCGCATGATGCCCTCACATTCTTTGTGTGTATTATGATGTTTGCACTCCACGAAGACAAGGATGTTTGATGTAGAAACCATTTTCATCCATCGCTCTTCTTCCGGTGAGTGCGTTTTGTTGAAACCTTCTTTTGCCCTTGAATCACTTTGAACTTGAGAATGGATCAATCATCTTCATGTGTGTTGTGTGCAGGCTCTTTGTAAGCTCATGGGGTCCACAAGTTCATCCACGGCACAGCACGAAGACGAATTCGGATGGTGGATGGTGACGATGTTACTATTGGCATTTGCACGCAGCATCTACTAAACGTAGTACACTTGGGTGCTTCCAGGGATAGCTAAACCTATTGACTTTGCTGCGGATGGGGCTCCTCCCTTGTAAAACGTTCTAAACTATAGATCAGTGGGGGCTATACACTACAACAAAATGGGTGTTTTATGACTACAAAAAATGACTGTAGTGAGTCGTAAAATCTCAAAATATGACTTACACAGAAAACACTATAGATGACACACGATATGACTGGGTCTAGTCATTACCGACTAGTCAAATTTTTCATGAGTCATATTTGCAGTCATTTGTATTGAGGGTATAATTAGGTGTATATTGCCTACGTGGCGTATATGTTGACTATCCTTGGAGTCTTGACTTTTTCTTGAACTGCCCGGGAAAATGGAAAAAAAGTCTACGTGGCATATGACTATGTCAAGTCATATTTTTGGCTGATGTGGAATATGACTATGTCAAGTCATATTTTTGGCTGACGTGGAATATGACTATGTCAAGTCATATTTTTGGCTAACGTGGGATATGACTATGTCAAGTCATATTTTGGTTCACGTGGCATATGACTCTATGTAGTCATATTTTTGGCTTGTGTAGAATATGACTATGTCGAGTTATATTTTTGTTTATGTAGCATATGACTCCATGTAGTCATGTTTTTGGCTGATGTGGAATATGACTACGTTGAGTCATATTTTGGTTCATGTGGCATATGACTTTTTGTAGTCATGTTTTTTGTGATGTGCAATATAACTTTTATGAGTCATATTTTTGCTAATGTAGAATATGACTTGTTGTAGTCATATTCTTTGCTCATATCGTATATGACTTTCACAATTCATTTTTTTGGTTCATGTAAAACATAGAATATGACTACAACAAGTCATATTTTACATCAATATAGAATATGATTATCATAAGTCATATTGGAGGATGGTATGACTATGCAAAAGAAATGTCCTCTGTAACTTTTATGACTGAATGCAATCATGTTTTTGAAATTATATTGACACATTTTGAGGATTATTGTTATCAATATGTGACTGTGCGTAGTCATGTTTTAGCTAATATGCATTTTGCACTATGACTCAAATAAGTCATATTCTGCATAACTGCACCTACTCACATTTTGAGCAACATTCATGATAGGGATGACTTCTGTCCACTATATCTTCAATGAATAATTCCTAGAACAAAATCCATACATTGCAAGCAGGCATGATACTATGCTAGATATAATGTTGTGAGCATGGTTTTCCTGCTCAACTAATCATTGAATATTTACATAAATCCAAAGATGTAACTTAATGACATGTATTAATAAACTTCAAAACACACATGAAATCCAATTACTTTGAAAGTGCATATACATATACACACACCTAACCTTATAATGGAGTGTTGTCTAGAACTTGTTACCTTCATTCATTCGGTTGAGGGTAGCAAGGCTTCCATGGGCCACTTCGTGATGGAATGAACAGCATCACCCAAATGCACCACTAGAGGGTCATCATTGTGGTTTCCCTCATACAGAAGAGCCCCTTCTGATCCTGGAACAACGGACGTTATTGTGATTGACACATTGCCCTCTTCAATTAGCCGCCCATGAAGTGTAGCCCCTGCAAGATTGACAATGATTCCATACGCTATTACACTTCCTTCGGCCTTCTTGTCATCCTCCACATCAAAGACCTTCACCTTAGACCCTATGGCCAAAGGCAAAGGTCTTGCATTCTTCAAGCTGCAAGTAGCCTCCGCCAACTTTGTTTGACCTTCTGCAATCTGCATGTACAGTTCCAACATTGATATTTAGTAAACAAACTATGAGGCTTTACTTCAATAGTTTCAAAACAATAGAAAAAAGTGTTTGAAAAACATACCGAGGTCACTGCTTTCGATGCTTGACTAATTGCCTTATCCAAAAGCTTCACGCAATACTCAATGTCGGAAGGCTTGCGGCTCAAAGCTTTAAAAGGGTCTATTATGGTTTTCAAGAAGTTGTCATTTGAGACTAGTGGATCCCATGGGGCAATATTCAACACATTCATGACAGGTGAACGAGATGTTGCTTTGGAATCACAATCCACTTGAAGGACTCGAGCTGGGCCATGACTTGGATCTGGAATCATACTAAATAGGTTGTTGACATCTCTGATCACACCACCAATTTCCCTCCCCCATAGAAAACACCATTTCATAGATGTCCCTACAGCTAGAAATTTAGCCACTTCTTGGAGAAGAGCCTCTCCAATTGGAGCCCATATGCCAACATCAAACTGAGAGTATAGCATGGTTAGGAATGCCCCACATCCCGCCCTCTTCTTTATTTTCACCTTAAAATCTCTCTCATAATGGATTGTACCATCTGGTCCCCACTCTTGATTGTCATGTAGCGGCCGTATGTCACAAAGAAAACCTAGAACATTCAATACAATGATCTTTGTTCGTGAATCGTCTGAAACTCTCACCGGTGGAACCTTTAGACTCTTCGAAGACTTCTTTTTCTTGGAAGGGTTGCCTCCCTTTGTAGCCCTATTGGGCCCCCTTTTTTTTGCAGGCTCTTCTTTTGTGATTTTCAAATGAGACCCAGAACGTTGTTCCTGCAAACCTCTTGCTCCAATCTATATACACGGCAATGATTGAGAGTTAATTGCCACAAGATTGGACCACTTCCAAAGTTCACACATGCAAAACAACTATATCTCCAATCCAAAAAATTAAGATGTCTCAACTATTAGTAAGGTGGCTCATACAATTTAACATATTCTGAGTACCTCCCATTACAAGTACTTCAATACGCGTTCCCATTTGTACAAATACTAGAAAATGACTGGATAGAGTAACACGCACTCAAATATGACAACATCCAATTCCATACAGTGAAATACCACTACTACTAGTTATATATGGTGTAATATGATAAGCCTAAGTCACACATATATTAATATGACTAGACTTAGTTATATGTAGAGAAATGTGACTGCACTTGGTTATATATGAAGACAAATGACTAGGAGAACTTATATAAATGGGCATACCTGACAAACTATAGTCATATAGGTAAACAAAGTTTTCAACAAAGACAAGCATGTACTATCAAAAAATAACATATAACAAAAGACAATCACAAAGCATTTGTCTTCTAAGTCACCAAAAACAAGTCTACCTTATGTGCAATGAACCACTACAAACATTAACCATTATGAAGGTAAAGACATCGTAGACTAATTAAATCCAAGGGCACATTGGAGTCAAACTTCACCTTATTCGTCTTGTCACTGACCTTCCCTACCACTGATGCTGCACGAGTAGACCAACGATATGCCAACAATTCCTCTGCCTCTCCCTTCCTCTTCTTTGCACTTTCTTGGTCCGTCTTCTTTGCACCACCTTCTTCTTCTATATCCATCTCATCCATTGCCATTGTTTTCCCATTGTGCTTTACATTTCCCAATTGATTAAGGGGCTCTTCTTCCTGAAAAGTCACAAGAGCATCTCAAATTTAGTTGGTCACATAACTTATTGTAGTTCTTCAATGGACATTCAAACAAAATGTATGCAACGGCAATGACCACAAATCAAATGCATGAGAGGACATATGCAAACAAAGTTTTGTGCAGACCTCAGGTGCCGCTTGCACTTCCATGACTTCAGACAAGTTCATTGCTCTCGTTTTTGGAGCAAGCTCTGCTTGTGTCTTCAGTGAATCGGGCTTACTTGCAATGACCAATCCCTCCATCTTTTCCTCACCAACCACATGTTCTTGACCAGTGGTGCCTACTTGAGAACTCGATGGTTGTGTTCCCCCTCCATTTCCCTTTCGCACCTCATACAAAAGCTCCTTTACTAGGGCACTCATGTCGCTTAATTGCCCCTTCACAGAGTCTTGAAAAGTATACAACTCATTCCGCACCTCTTGTAGGCCTTTGTTGGATGCCCTTGAATTTCTCACTACCCCTCTTGAGTTGGAGGAGCGATTGTGCCCAGACTTGTTCAGTGCTGCAAGCTCAGCTTCTACTTCCAATTGTGTTGGCGGTCTAGCAAATTGTGTGGTCTGCAACACAAGTAACTCCACTTTCTCAATTCATTGAACAAAACATCCTAACTAAAAGCATACACATTACGGTTGCAAATGACATTACTAGCGTATATTTCTTCAGATAGTCACATATGTGGCCAACTATGAGTTCATGAAGTCACCTTCAGTAGCCACATGAATAGAAGTAGTTGTACAACTAGCCACACATGACTGTCATTAGTCAAATTCCTATCCAAATATGACTTGACATAGTCAAGTGATTGTATTCATTATAACTACAAGTACTAATATGATAGTCATTATTTTAATTGCAAATCTTCATACAATTGTCTACATTATGATTGTTTGCCGAATAACAAGAAATTTGAACATTATAAGATCAATCACCTAAGCACTCCCTAAACCCTAAACAAACCTCATTAAATGATGACTTCTAAGTCCCATGTACAATTACATCTTGAGAACAGAATGGGTGAACTAATATGAAGCAAGTATTGCCATCACTTACAAGGCGCGATCTCACTTCTTCCTCGGAGTGTCCACTATAAGACATAGTAGGCATAGTCTGACGTGCAGCCTTCATTCGCTCAGACTCCGCTATTTTGTCCATCCTCTTGATCAAGTTCTTGAAATTCTCTAGATGTTGTTTCTTGACATATGTGGGAATGCGACCATCAGACTCTATGCATTTCTTTATGTTCGACCTCCTTGTCCGCATTTGTGACCGCAATATTTGGAAGAAGACATCCTCTGGGACATCGCCTAGCCCACCACGATATTCAAATTGTGATGCCAATTTGTCCTTGATTGCTATCAAGAGAGACCGAGGATGAGCCTTGAAGTTGTCTACGCTCCAATCCAAATCACGAGAGTACCCACGGAGCTTTGTCAACCACTGAGACCTATGCACTCCTTTAGGACACCCTGCATGGTCCACTTCAACCCAATCTCTTTGATCAACCTCCTGGACATTCCTTCTCAAATCCTCCACCTTCAATTGTTTGTGGTCGTTATAACCGTTGTTAGTATTGTCAACCTCCTTTCCCACCGTTCCCTTGAGCTTGCGCATCTTCTCCCGTAATTGCTTTGGGTCCCCACGATTCTTTGCCATGCACTTCAATATGCTCACCTCATGTAACTCCAATTCATCCAAAAGATCAGCACAAGGCTCAGCTCCTAGACCATCTTCATCTTCCTCCGCACTGGATTGGTTCTCACTATCTTCTTCCAATTCCTCCCCCTTCAATGTATCCTCCATATCTTGGGAGAGGAGATTTTCTTCTTCCTCCTCTACCATTAATGTCACGTTCTGCAGCAAAGTCATCTTCCTTTTTCCACTAGCTTCTTTGGACCAAGGCCAAGGTTGATTACGTTGATCTTCAATCCCCTGAGAACATGAAGTGATAGAAATCCATTAGATACGAAGACCTACCATAAAATTGAGGAGATGGCTACAAGCTCGAAATATGACTTCAGCAATCAAGAAATGCATAATTGCATACCTCAAGGTAAACAAAGTCACAGAATCCTCTTCCTCATTGCAATGACTCACAAATGAACTTATGTGATTCACTATACTCACCAATGCTCATTTATGACAATAGCAATTTCAATTGAACATTTCTAACTGAAGTTGATCAAAAATGAATTTGTATAACTACACTAAGTCGCAATTACACATTAGTGATTAGATTGAGTTACAAATTATCTTTTGTCACTATAGTGAGTCACAAAAGCTTGCGCATGACTACAGTGAGTCATAAAAGATAATTTATGACTATAGTAAGTCATAATAGACTATTTGTGACTGCAATGAGTCATAAAAAATTATTTGTGACTGCAGCGTGTCATAAAAGATTCTTTTTGACTACAATAAGACACAAATGCTTAGTCGACACTATACAGAGTCAAAACTGCTTGTTAACGACTACTTCATGTGACAAATTCTCATGCATGACTATATACAAGAAGTTCCATGTCTGTGATCATGTTTTAATGTAGTCACATTTTCCCTAGCATTGCTCACCAAAGTATGCACAAGTAGATTGTTCTGTCCACAAATCCATATGGTTGTTTGTTTAGACATTGATTGAGTAACATTTTCAAGTTCAAGGAGCAACATGCTAAGCCACATTGCGTAATGAGCCTTGTAATACTATAAATTGCAAGTAAAAAAATGAAAATTGGACCTCACCTTAGGACAAGCCTCCTCAAATGCTTCTTCCTCTACTTCTGCATCGGTAGAATTTGTATCGTCACTACTATTTGCTCCAATAGCTATCCTTCTCTCCGTTCCTCGTGTGCATCTTCCAAATGTTGGATATACAGTACCGGAGCTCTCACCTCCTACTGGTTGTTTGAATGAACGTGGCTTCTGAAGGGGCACGGAACGGCTGCTTTCAAAAAAACCCGCAAGTTCATTAGAAGTCATTTACAGAATTGAGAAAGTAATGGATGGAAAATTAGCTATTGCACGAAACAATTCCACTTGCACATCATCTGGTAGATTAGCAATCTCTCTTGTCATTTTTGTCAACAAATTCTCCACATTCTAATGACAGCGTTCTTGGTAAAACACGGCTTCTGGAGATTGTTGATGGGGAAGTTGTTATCATTCGTGCGTGACAGCGTCCACTAAGGTGCATGCATGTGCTTTTTCATTCGTTGTCATCTCCTATATTGCATAGCTTGAATTGAAAAAAAGCGTACAACAATCAGCATTGTGGCAAATGGACAAGGTTAAACAATGACAAGCAACAACCTCACTGCTATGAGTGATAAAGTCCTACAACAACTAAATTCATTTACTAAAAAAGCAAGTCAAGGGTTCATATTTTGGCCACATGCAATTACAATGCTACGAAATTGACTACGGAGACAAAGTCACTCATCTAATATTGTAATTGACATTCCTAAAGATTACACTGGATCATACTACTATGTAATGACTTAAATGAATGAAAGTAGACGGAGCTTCCATTAGATAATAAATACCATACATAGTTTTGGAAAGAATTGACCCAGAAAACATTACACAAAGAATGTTTTCATACTAACCAAACAAGCATCCAAATCAAAGTGGTCAGTGCCTCACCTTGATTGCCCTAGGTCCGCCAATTGTGTCGCAAGCTCCAACAAGCCTAGGTCACTCAATGTTTGTGAGTTTTTTTCAATGTTCATCTTTCTCAACCTCTCGTACTCAGTGATCTTAGAAGCCATGCTTTGCCTTCAACGCAAACAATCAAGTGCAATAGGTGACCATGTAGCACTCGAGGGTGTTGTGAACACATGAACATGACTAATCACAATCACATGACTTTTCCTACTCATGTGCACTACTCACATGACTAGGCCTAGTCGTATGATTCTTACTAATCATTATTCATCAAAACTTCGGAAGTCCCCCCAAAATTGGAAAAAAAAATTAGAAGTGATATATAATAGATTAAGTCCTACAATTGGTTCTCATTTGTCACATTGGGAAATGAATTTGAAAACCAAAAGTCTATCTTTCTAACAATTTGTAGCATGTCCAGCTATTGCATTCATTTTTTGACAACACATCCAGTATTTTGTCTTGATGCTAATAAAATGAAATTTGAACCTCCTATTTCTATTTATTATGTACTTTGTTCACAGGAAAGGCAGAAATTGAGATTGCTTTTGGTAGGGGTTACTTTGATACCTACATTGTGGATTATTTGGTATTTCATAATAATTAATTTTTTTTTATATTTCTTTCAATGGAATTTGTAACTTCTAATTGATCTAAAAGTACTCTAATATATCCATCATGCACATAGATTGCTAGTACCTCCATTTCTTCTGAAATTCATTTTCATTAGTTCTACATTGAATTTGACTGTAATATTGAGGAATAATGCTTGTGACAAAATATTAATATCATTATATCTATAAGTAGTGAAACAATACTCTCTTAGTTTACATGAATTAATTTCAAGTGGAAACCATTACTTGTCCATGTACATGAATTAAGGTGTCACTAGAAGTTGCAAAAAAAATTGTAATTCTTAGAGCAACATAATAGGGAGGAACCGGTTTAGCTAAGTGAATACCAAATTAAATGATTAACTCTATGTATGAAATAATGTAGAATTCATTGTCTTCAAGTGCTATTTATTATAAAACACATGATCTCACAATTTATTTTAGATGACGTTCTAAGATGAATACTATAATTCTAGTTGTATTGGAATCACTCCATCAATTTACTAGTCAAGAATATCCACAACCTTTAGAACAAATGCTTTTACTTATGTAGAGGATCATGTTTCTATACTTTGTGTCAAAACTGCAATGTACACTTTGTCTAAGGTTGTACTAAAAGTGCAGATTACATAGTTTGAGTGCAGTTTACATAGTTTGAGGTACACTATGGGTTCAACAAAAGTGAGAATCTGACATCCAATATCAATCAACTTACTTGCAAGGGAGATATATGGAGTTTGGTGTCCAACAGACGGAGTTCCAGCTCCCACTCCCTGCAAAAACGACACGCAAGAACAAACAACTTGGTTTCTGATGTTGCAATGGAAATGCAGGTTTTTGAAAAACATAGTGAGAGAAAATAGGACATCACTAATGGTTTAAGAAACCCTCGATCCAGGATCTGCAGTTTTAGGAAACAAGAAGTCGAAACAAAACAGCAAGTACGTGCTCTATAAATTACAGGAACTACACATCACAAATGCCTACAAATCCGAACTTTGCAAAACAGCACTATCAATGTCTCACAGTCATGAAAGCTTCCCTAATCCCGATGCTTCAATAGACTATGCACGTCTGCGTACGCAAAATCTAGGATTCATTATGTACGTGTGGGGTTTCAGTTGGGTGACTAAAACTATGTCGATTTCACTGAAGTCCACCATTCTTCGAAAATGAGGTTGAAACAGTCGGGAAACATCATAGGCACAGTTCTGTGCGAAATCCCTGCATACGGCATTCACTTGCATTGGGCACATGAAAACTAGAATCCAGGGAGTTTAATAGCAAGGCAGTTTAGAGCTGAATCATTTTGTCGATGGCAGTTGAGGTCTTCTAAATCGAAGCAGCCTGATCTACATGCCCCCTCCTAATTACTGAACGAACAAAACCCTACTCCAAAGTTGTTGGCATTCCAAGCAGTCTCACATGTGCACTTCCACCCATCACAGATGCAAATCTTCCACTTTCCAAGTAACATTGCACTGAAATTTCACCCATGAGGCTCCAGAATTGTATGAACCAAAATCAAAACTAGAATCTCCTGTTAATCGAAATGTGAACAAGCATTCTTATAGGCTATAGGTATCATCAAGAAACATCAGCCGGAAGCATCCAAAAGCAGGTCTCCATAGAGGAACTTCAATTCAACATTGTCATACGCTGCTGCTAAAGAGGCATGACTCACTTTGCAAGAAAATCAGAAATTCACGTTAAAGTTCCTAGTATTGGTCCTGATTACCTTGTGTTACAAACATGTTAACTGAAGCAAAACTGTTTCTAAAATTTGTAGTAAGGTACCTGCACCCATAATAGTCACTATGCACGTCTGCTATAAAAAAATTACAACAACAACATGAAAATCTGGAGGCTCAGCTACCGTACCTTAGAACGACAGGAATTGAGAAGAAAATTTTGCGAAGACCAGGAAGCAGAACTTGGAGCTGCGTTGACGTCCCAGATGTGGAAGACGAGGCGTCCCGGAAGCTCTGCAGCACGCACCAAAAGCTCTGCAGCGCGCACCAGAAGCTCCGCAGGGCGCAGACACGGGTCTACCTGTGGCGTAGTCGTCGAAGCTACAAGCTGCGCCTCCCAAGCGCTGCCTGTAAATGCAAATGCACATTAATGCTCCTAGGGCCCATCATCGCCAAAAGCACCTCCGTCACCGTAGTTTCTAAAATTGAACTTACTTTAAATTACAGTGACCTTCAAGTTCACATGCACTGCACTCACTGTTGACTTCAGCAAGACTAAAAATGGACTTCCAAGAATATCACGCCGCAGTGCTACAGGGTTTAGTGCAAACTTGGCATTCCTGTGGAAATTCCTGTCGCACCTCCGCGGATGACTTCAGCGAGTGCAAGTAGCCTTTGCCGCTGCATACTGTTTGGTTGCGCAGACATTAAACGTAGGTGGATTTTGCTTTTCTAATGATGCATTTTGTCTTCAATTAGAGAGAAAACATGTGCACATAATTTGTCTTCACAGTAATCTAAAGCATGAATTACAGCTTCTCGAACAAGTTGAAGACGATCCTGTGGGGGACTGTGTTGCTGCGGTTGGGAATCAATAGTTTGGAGTTGAATTGGGGTGCGCTGTTGTTTCCTGGTTGCTCCAGGTACCGAATTTGAAAACTTTTTCATTACTTATTTGTTGTGTAGGAGGCAATTTGAGATTCATTTGACACAATGCAAACGTGTAAGCTTCTTCTTGTTTTTTATTTTCTCTTTGATACATACTTTGGATGTCATTTGGTCACTGTTTTGTAGAGGTCGAAGTTTTTGCATGAAGTAGTACACCCTGGAGTAGATTAAAGTGCAGCGTTTGAGTGAAGTGTGATGCAAGATCCTACTTTCCGTGAACACAACTTGGTTTCTTAATCTGAACTCACAATTATAAATTTTTCACCCCGTCAATTTGAACTTTGTTGTGCAGTGGAGGCCATTTGAGACTGAAACAATGCTTGCTTGGTATAAAATGTTGATTACGAAATGCTTTGACTTGAATAGATTGGCATGCATAAAATGTATATTGGAATTTAATCGCCTACTAAGGAGCATGATGAGATTCAAAATATTTTAATCACTCTACACCTGTACAGATACTAGTGCGAAACGTAAGCATAAACGTCTGTGCGGTAGGGCTTGGGACTGACCAAAGCATATGCTCATGAGATCTATGTGATTTTGAACTTTTGGTACAGTAGTTGTTAATTCAAGAAATCCAGAGTGTTCAAGAAAGTCCCTTGAATCTTGTAGAAATTGTCATTGCAACTGCATGAATAGGAATCCCAATTTCTTTTCTCAATTCACACTTCGTCCTGCACACTAGAAGATATTGTTCTGAGATGTTCCACAAGCATAGCACCGATAGATGAAAAGAACAAATCTCGAAGTCAAGGGTACATTAATTTATGCAATCTCAATCAACGTCACTGTTTAATTATATGTAGTCTTCCAATTCTTGTTAGTCTTTGCCCATGCACATCTTTGTTTCCTAGTTCTGTCTATGAAACAATTCAAACAAAGACTATTCACAAAGTGGTTTGTTAAAAATTAGGTTTTGGAAATCAATTACCAAGTACTTGGAAGTCATGCATCGAAAGTTAGGTAGAGGACCTTTGCTTATTTAAATAGCATGCGAAATCGAATTCAAAGTTCATCAATTTGAAGGTCCAAAAGCAAAAGACAAATTCCTCATAAAAAATGAGATATATGAATGACATCGGCAGAATTAGATGAACTAGTGCAAAAACCATCGTTCTACAATAAAATTTGATTATGCAATTGCAAATGTCCTTAACAAATTCATGGTGGATTAAAAAATTTTAATTAAAAAAAATCCTTTAAGTTTAGAAGGTTAAGTTTGAATGAGAGTGACTAATGAAGATTTTAATTTCTCTTTCATATTCCTATTGTTTTTAATAGATCCCTTTTTTGAAGTGAGAAGGTTACTTTCTCAAACAACTTGTACCAAAAACTATACAATGACCAATAGAGAATCTGCACATCATAGTCTTTAGATGCTACACCATACATATTTGAAAAAACTAATAGAGTAGTGGTACAAACAATTGAGGGATGGAGAAAACTAGTTTTCTGTGATTCGTATTTGTTTGCATGTATTTCTTGTTCCAAATTTGAAATCTTGGACATTTAGGGGCTTAAAGGTTGGCATATGGAAGGGGGTAGTGAGGGTAAACAATGTGTTGTACTACTTGCTATGCAAATTTGTCTGCATCCTATAAAGTATAGCAATGTCAAGTTGTTGTGTCTTTCTTCTGAGTATGTCATCAATGAGTACATGGTGTCTATGCATGGAGACAATTTTTTTGAGTGGTTTTAGATATCAAAGTAGAATATGTATACATTGAATGATTGAAGATGCCCAATGTGTTGCTAGCATTCTAGAATTCTTTAGGATACAATAAGTGTTTTTTACCTTGTCCATATATTGACCGGATAGGAATTGAAGAAGGTGCAAGGGGTATTTGTTTATTGAATATGAGTGGGTTGTTAGACAAGTTACATGATAATTTGTAGTGGATGTGTTCATTTTCACTATGGTTATTATTTATGAATGCAAAGGAACTCATACTGTAAATGTATAGTAAGTTCTATTCCTTCATAGTAGGACCTTCATTTGGTGATCAAACATTATGTGGAAGCCAATCAATGTAATGTCAAAGAACTGTTCTTAATTGGAGATCCTATGCCAATAATAGCATCATGTATAATTTGCACCACATAGATGAGTAAGGAATTTTTGTACTATTGAAATAAAAGTCTTGTCATCTAATTTCATGTGGTCTTTTCCTAGAAACATTTTAGTCATATTTGGCGGAGAGAATCTTTGGAGGCTAGAGGTTGCTTGTTCTTGTTATTGTTTTGCATTGCCTTACAAAATCGCAGAAGAGGAATTTTAGTTATTTGCCAGGTCATGACCTTCATTTGATGTAAGCCATGATGTGCATTCATAGTTAGCTAGTGTGCAATTCAGTCCCCTCTACTATAAGTGTTTTTCAAAAGAAGTGAATATATACATTTACAAGGGTTAGGAAATTTTAATGGTGCTATGTATTAGCTCTTCTTAATAATTTCTTCAATGAATGATAAATTTCCATATGAGAAGTGCATTTGGCATTATTCAGCTTGCCAACAATGGAAGAGGATGATGCCAATGACATTAGAATTAAAGTTTGTAGAAAGCCCTATGAATTTCATCTGAAACTTAGCTTACGTAATTTTTTAAAGTCTTGTACGTTTGAATGTTTGGTAATGTAGAATTGGAGAAGGTATATTGCGTCAAGCATAGGAATTGCCTGAGTTATGTTACCCCAATCATATGACTTTGCATAGTCATGTGCCTCTAATCATATGACTATTGGTTGTCATGTGACTTGCAATAGTCATGTGCCTGTAAGCATATGACTATTGGTTGTCATGTGACTTGCAATAGTCATGTGCCTGTAAGCATATGACTATTGGTTGTCATGTGACTTGCAATAGTCATGTGCCTGTAAGCATATGACAATTGGTTGTCATGTGACTTGCAATAGTCATGTGCTTATAATCATATGACTATTGGTTGTCATGTGACTTGCAATAGTCATGTGTCTATACTCATATGACTATTGGTTGTCATGTGACTTGCAATAGTCATGTATGTGGTGGAATGTAGGAACTCTAGAAAGCCATTGATTTATTGTGCCTTTCAAAATTCTTGCATCGTGTATGACAATTAAATGTAGAGGATGTCTGAAGTAGATATGCAAAGCTTGGAGCATCTACGGTTATGGCAAGAAGAGGAGATTCAAGCAGATGCCATGCGTCTTTCGAAGTACCCATGCCCATGCATGGAGTGCTCAGGAGGGAAAGTGCTAGACAGACGCACCATTCGAAAACATCTTCAAAGCAAGAAAAGGGACCCTACTTTTGCAGCCTCTATCTTGGTAAGAAATTAAGAAAAAACAATTTTCCATTACAAAAGGAATTTAGATATGCACATGTGTACCCCGTGTTTTCATATATATGAAAATTTTCATTACTTGTGTAGGCCCTGTGGAGACCATATGTAAAGGTCGCATGTATGGCATCGCTACGAAGGTTTTTGAGAGAGGAACTCACTTCAACGGACAATACGTTGAAAAGAGCATTTGCGAGAGTTTTAGCTTTGGAGAAGTGGAGCATGAGTGTGTTTGATGGACAATGGTGTGATGGGCCCATCCCGAAGCTAACACAATTTTCCTATTGGAATAGAAATTGGGATGTGAGGGTATTGAACTTCCCTTTCATGGGTTGGGGTCTTTTTGCACTCCAAGCTGCTAGAAAGGGGGACGAATTGCTTCCCTTTGTAGGACCACAATACACAATGTCGGAATACAAAACTATGCAAAGGGCAAGACCTCGCATGAAGTCATATGTGATGCAAGTTGAGCCAGACCTGTATATAGATGGAGATGTATTGAAGGGAAATGTTGTCGGCTTTATTAATAGTTCCCTAGGTCGCGAGGACATAGGAAATGTTGTTTGGGAGTTCTGAATGTTGCCAAAACCATGGAAGACTTCGGAATGGGGATATGTAATTACACTAGCATCAAGGGACATTTCAATTGGAGATGAATTGTATGCACACTATTATGTCAATTGAAAAGTATATTGTTATATGAGTCCGTGTAGTCACTTTTTTGAGTAACTGGGGTAAGTCATATTCTGTGAGATATGATGAGAAGGTGTCACTTACAATCAACAATTGTCATGTTTTTTCCTAGAAGTTCCAACATTACATACACTTTCATTTTTTAAATGAAAGGTTGGAATGTGAATTATTTTTATGAAAAGGAAGCCAGAATCATTTCCATAAGGGACTCAATTCATTACAAGGATGATCAAACAATATAGAGCATATGAAAATAATATGGTAACTTGCAATGATTTTGCATGATGAAGTTGACAAGTATTGTGTATGTGTACATGCCACAAATGGGTCATTACAGAATGACTACGCTCTAGTGGATCTCCATTCCCGAAGACAACGGAGTTTTCGAAGGAAGGCAACACCTGTAGGGCCTTCTCAAAATGTTGGAGAAGTAGAGGTGCTTCGCATGGTGACAAATTGCTTCAACAAGTATGACAACATGAATGTCAGTGAGGGAGGAGCAGAAAATGTTGTAACATACTCTACAGAGGTTGCACCAGTTGAAGATGTTGGTTCCAGGCATATTTTCTCCATAGAAGACAATGACAACAACGATGAAGAAGTGCATGGCAACAATGATCAAATGGAAAGAGAAAGGAGAACTTACAACATGAAGGACCCTACTGGTGTGGACAAGGAGGTCCTTTTGCGAGAAGCGCAGACTCCACTTTATGGAGGAAGCAGTTCCAACCGTCTTACATCTACTCTCATGCTACTTGTTAGTTGCACTACTTTTGGCATTCCAAATAGCTTCGTTGATGAATTGTTGAAGTTGTTGAAGGAGACTATATTACCCAAGGACAACTCACTTCCCAAATCATTTTACGAAGCTAAAACTTTGTTGATGAAGTTGGGGTTGTCTTACAACTCCATACATGCATGCAAAGATGGATGTTGTTTGTTCTGAAATGAACTGTAGGATGCAACGGAGTGCCCAACTTGCCACAAATCTCGATATGTCAAGAACTCAAAGACCATACCAGTTAAAGCTCTAAGACACTTCCCGTTGATTCCCCGTTTGAGAAGAATGTACACTTGCCCGCAACTAGCAGAGCTCATGAAGTGGCACATAGGCGGGAAAAGCAAAGACAAGGTGATGAGATCAGTAGTGGATTCAAGGGCTTGGAATCACGTGAATAACAAGTGGCCATGGTTTGCAAAAGAGGAGCGGAACGTCAGGTTGGGACTTGCACTGGATGGTGTGAATCCATTTCAAAATCAGAGTCTTAGCCACTCTACTTGGCCAGTGGTGATGGTAAACTACAATCTTCCCCCATGGTTGTTGACCAAAAATTTCTTTCTGATGCTCACACTCATCATACCAGGAAAAGAAAGTGTAACCGATAAAAACATAGATGTTTACCTTGCACCCTTAATTGAGGAGCTACAAATGCTATGGGAAGGGGTGGATTGTTTGGATAGATCGTGTAAGAATTCTGAAGACGCTGCATTCCAGTTACATGGCATTCTCATGTGGACAGTGAATGACTTTCCGGCCTATGGATTGATTTTCGGACAAGTGACAAAAGGATATAGGGCATGCCCTGTTTGTGGACCGAATGTAGTGACTCGACGTTCAAAAGCACTAAAGAAGAATGTTTACCTTGGGCATAGACGATACTTACCAATGACCCACGAGTGGAGATGGCAAAAGGCCACATTTGATGGACAAGTGGAATTGAGACCTCCACCAAGAAGGATGACTAGTCGAGAACAACTTCGTTACGCAGAAGAGCGAGAAGAGTGGATGAAAAATCGTAGTGTAAGTGAAGTAGAACAAATGGAAGATCCAATACACCAGCATGGAGTGAAGAGGAGGACATGTCTATATGACTTGCCTTACTAGAAAGTAAGCCTAAATCAACGAATTGGTTGTTGTAGGTAGTTTGAACTGCCCAGTTATTCATATACAAAAACGAAAGGCACTCTACATGTGTAGTCTTTAAAGTGAAGGTATGGTGACTTTATGTAGTCATGTACATGAGATGACCCACTAGAGTCATAATCTCTCAAGTGATGTACAATTCCTAACAAGCGGAAGTCATTTTTCAGGATCTTCTTATTCGGCACACATTGGATGTCATGCATTGTGAGAAAAATATGGCCGATAGTATTTTGAGAACCTTATGTAGAGAGAAGGACACCCTCGAGGTCCGTCTTGACATGAAGGAGGCGGGCATACGTAAGTATCTGTGGCCTTTACCTGGGAAGAAACCGGGCAGTGCCGTATTACCTCGGTCATCTTACACTCTAAGCAAAGAAGAGCGTCAAGTCTTTGTAGGCGAAATCCGTTCATTGCAAACCCCCACCCAGTATGTGGGTCAACTAAAAAAGCGTGTAAATATGAATGGGAGCATAAAGGGCTTGAAATCGCATGATTACCATGTCCTTATGCAACAAGTGTTACCACTATGTGTTCGTACAGTGCTAGCAAAGGAAGTTCATACAGCAGTAATCATGCTTAGCTGTGTATTCAAGAGGATATGTGCTAAGGCCATTGATGCCAATTCTATAGCAGAGCTAAGGTCAGATATGGCAACAACATTATGCATGTTAGAAAAAGAGTTTCCTCCATCTTTTTTTGACATCATGAGCCACTTGCTTGTCCACCTTGTAGAAGAAGTTGAAATTTGTGGACTTGTGCACACACGATGGATGTATCCCATTGAACGTTATTTGAAGACACTGAAAGGGTATGTCCGAAACCGTGCTCGACCGGAGGGGAGCATGGCTGAAGGCTACACTGTAGTTGAAGCACAAGGATTTTGCACAGAGTACATGCAAGAGTTCAAAGGGAGCACAAGAAGAGTGTGGGATGACAAAGAAGATCCTACAATGTATGACGAAATCTTAGAAGGTAGCGGACGGGTACGCCACCTCTCATTTGAGCTTCGACAATGGATCCATGAGTTTGTGGTGAACAATGCATCCCCATTGGAGAATTGGAGGAGGTAAGGTCATATGAGAAGAGTATAGCTTCTATTATTTTGCCACAATTATAGTCAATTGCCTTTCCTACAATTACTAGTATATGCAATTGTGACTACATTGAGTGTTGGCATTATTTTTATGACTCTTCTAATTGGTGTAATTAAATTTATGACTGCTTGTAGTGATATAATAGCATATATGATTGAGTCTAGTGATGTAAAAGCACCTCAAAATGAAGTGAGACATGTAATTGTTGTATGATGTAGGAGACATGGAGATGACATGTCATGTCGTGAACTTCAACGCCAACAATATAGGTTTAAAAAACGAAAGAGCCGGATAGTGTATCCAACAGAGATGTGTGATGAAGAGTTTCACGTGTCGTTTCCCAAGGCAGTGGTACATGCAATGGAAGTTGGGAATGAAGAAGTAGACGAAGACGTGAGGGCTCTAATATTACCTCCATCAGATCGAGCCAAATCATATCGTTCCATGTATGCATTTGGGAACCACATTCATGTTCGAAGCTCCGAGAAGTAGTTAACAACAATGGACTCAGGAGTAGCCGCAACCTTTCGACAACTTTGTCGAGTGGGTGTCAAGGATAGAAACATGAAGGCCTCAGAGTTAGAGTACGTTGGGTGGGTGGAGGAAATCATATCTGTAGACTATGGCCAATTTGAGGTAGTGGTCCTCTATTGCAATTGGGTGGTAGCGAATACAAAGGGTGATGGAGCCACCATGAAGTGTGATGAGTATGGATTCACCAGTGTGAACTTTGAAAGATTGATCCCATACTCAGCACAGTCATTTGCCTTTCCACTTCACATTGAACAAGTATTTTTTGCGCCAGACAAGACAGAGCAAGGATGGGAAGTTGTACTCCGAAAGGAACCAAGAGGTGTTCGATTATTCTCCGAACATCATGGACCACTTGAAGTGGAATGCATATCTTTGGGGAAGACAACAAATTTTGATGGACTACAAGCCACAGGCCTATTTGAAGACCTCATACCAAAGGCACCCATTTTGTGTGATGCAGTGGAAGTACAACCCGATGTAGTTGCAGTTGCATTGCAACGTCTTAGAGAAGACAACATAGAGGTAGATGACCTACAATGCTCAAATGAAGAGAGTGAGTGATTCCTCGGCTATCAAGAACTGTATGGTATATGAAACTATCTTTCACAATCCCAATTCTCTATATAGTACAATATTGTCTTAGACATATAATACGCAAACAAACAGTATAAGCATCTTTGTCCTACGAAGTAGATGTTATTGAACTAGATAGTGCTCGTCGTATAGTACAAGAGGCACTCAATCAGTGCATGCGGAAAATAGATATTTGATTATGTCCTCCCAACCTAATTCGTTTGTTATAAAATTACCCTCTATATTATTACAAAAATTGATAGTATGTATGTTAGAACCAATATTTTGTATAATAGTTTTTTTTATAGAATACATATATCTACCTCAAAAGAAAACCACCATAAGGAATTAGAACACATTCAAAAGAGTGAAAGACATTTTGAAACCCTTATCTCATCCCTTCAAATATGATAGGCCAGGAAAGAACCCAACTATTGTCTTCTATGGTCAATTGCTTTATTTTTTCTACTTCCTTTGTAAACTCCAAGAAAAATTGGAATTGGACAATTAAAATATTTAAATATGCCACCTCAAATTAGTGGATGCCATGCCAATCCTATATATAGTATATAAAGTATAAATAAAAAAAATCTTCTCTTAATAGTCTTCAAAAGAATTCACAATGACCTCCAAAGGAATGGCCTATATGGACAAAATACAAGAGGGCCATTTAAGATTTCCCACCTTCTCATTGGCCTATTCCAAATAAAAATGACTACCAAAAAAGAAGTGATAGGAAAATATGATTGCCCCAAAAAATGACTTCAAAATATGACTCAAGCAAAAATATGATTGCCAAACAAAATGACTGCAAAATATAACTCAAGCAAAAATATGACTACCAAAAAAATTGACTACAAAATATAATTTAGGCATAAATATGACTGCCAAAAAAATTGACTACAAAGTATAACTAAAGCAAAAATATGACTGCCAAATATAACTCAAGCAAAAATATGACTATGTACTCTCCAAACATGTTCCCCGCCCAAATTTTCCTTGAGCTGCCCCCCCCAAAAAAAACTAACAATCATAAAAATATGATTGCAAAATATGACTGAAATAAAAATATGACTACAAATATGACTAGACGTTCCCCGAGGATGTTCCCAACTGTTCCCTATGAAGTATTTTGGTGTTCCCAATGAGCGTATACTATACACTTGTGAAGTATAAATGCAAAATATGACTGTCAGTCATATTTGTAGTCATTTTTTTTTCTCACCATATTGGCCTCCCAAAATATCACTGGAATGAGTCACCAGTCATCCCCAGTCATATTTTCTGAGTCATAAAATACCTGTTTTCTTGTAGTGATAGAAAACATTTGACACCCTTTAATATTCTTTGATGCATTATACTCCCAATACATTCTCAATGAATAGAAATACATTTTCCCCCACATCATTATAGCATTAGTTCTCTCACCACAGTGATGTCCCCTATACTAGCTTGTTTTCCGAATGATAGTATTATTCCCTTTCAAGAGTAGTGTGATTGCCGTTGTCATGGTAGTATTATTCCCCTCATTATAGCTTCTACTTCTTGCATATAACGAGAGTGGTCAGAGGATCACCATTTCACCAATTCAAAGCAAGTGGGCACTTGTTTTCATTCATGTTGTTGTGAGATCGTTGCAACTCACCAACAGAGAAGAAGAAAATGATTGGCAATTGCGGTGCAAACCAGTTTTCGGTGTTGACTCTGTGCCGGATTTGAGTCTTTCCTTCCCTCATTCGTAGTGTGGCGCATGAGCGTGAACGAGTGTGGACCATCCATGGTTGTGTTGAGGATGTCCACAATAGAAGTCGGCTTCTCCTTGAGGTTGTGTGGAGGTTGGCAATATGGTTCAAAAAGTTGGGCATGCACTTGTTAGCATTTTCTGGCGAGTATAGCAGATCTTGCATGGACGACGACGTGGATGATTGATATGAACACATTCCCCCAAACGCCTTCCAAAATACTTCGCCGTTGTCATCCATGATCGGTTGACAATCCCCGCCACCCCTCGAAGCTCTTGTAGGCAATCACTTGGAACTATTTCCTATTAGCAAGTCAAGAATGGTTCGAAGAGTTCTCATCCCTACACTAGCTCTCGAAGCACAGCATGAACAATCTGATGGATGTGGATCATCTCCATCCGATAAGGCAGGTTCTTCCAATGAATCAATATCGCCTCTCGTTGAGATAGATGGTGCACATCCATGAGGAAGATGATGCTGTGCTTAGAGAGCAAGTGTTGGAACAAAATTCTTCGAACCCTTGTCGAGTCGCCGAGAGAAGAGGGTTCCAAGTATTTGCCCATAAGAGTGTCGACTTGCAATGAAGACTGAAGTAATGGTGCTTGGAGCTTCGCATCCTGTACTCTTGAAGATGACGATGGGAGAAAACCTTGATGCCAAATCTCATCATTTCGCATGGAAGATCTGTCATGTTCTCTGGAAAGTGTTGACCCGTGCATCTTGAACATTGCAGAACTTGTCTCAATATAATCTCAAGACACAGTAGTTGACTTTTTTTGTGGACGTTTGCGACATGACCAGGGATGGTCCGCACCTATCCATGTTCTTGGCCCAACACCAAAGATGGATATTGGGAAGGGCGAATCGATCAGAGAGACGATGTCCGGATTGGTTTGCACTACAGTTGATGATCATTTTCTTCTAGTCCTAGTGGTGGCATGCAACGACCTCGCAATGACATCCTTTGAGAGTCACACGAGGCAAGCATCCTTGGAACATCCGCTATTGGGGAAAAGGAAAACATGGTCCGAAATGACCATAAACTACTGCCCGAGGGTGGAAAGGTACGCAACCAAAATGGTTTGATGATTGTCTTGGATGTGAAGGTTGATTGATGCGTTCATCGAGTCCGAAGATCCGACGACAAGAGTAAGGAAGCCAAGAAGAGGACAACCGAATGCATGTTGGAAGGGCCGCATGACTTGGCCGGGGTCTGTAGATCCTGATAGACCATTGGATTCTTAGAAAATTTAGATGTCCTTCATTATCTTTTTGAGCGATATAGTGGAGAGCATTCCCAATGAATAGAAGTGTGGATCGCATGATTATAGCCCTATGACCCTCGCAGCCATATTCTCCTCAGGGTAGCCTTATTGTCTTTTGCAATTGAAAAGAAGGATCCGTGGATCAACATTTCGCCAATGCTTGCAAGCACTTGTTTTCCAATCATGTCGTCGTGAGGTCGTTAGAAAGCACTCCGAAGACCTCCACAAACTGCTCGTCCATTGCAATGTTGAGCATTGTTGGCGTTGTCTTTCAGCTCCATTGGTTGGCATATTCATTGCCACTAGTGCAAAGCTTAAGTATGAACAATTGTGGTCCATTCAAAGTCCCATCGGAAATGTTCACATTAGAAGTCATCTTCAAATTGTGCAAGAACATGGCTTACAAAAAATTGAACTTGAATGGGTGGGTATTTTCCGGAAACTTTTTACTGGGGCTTCCATGTGCAACGACGGCGATGTTGGCCTTGCATGCCCTCTTGCAACATCTTCAACGGCACAGGGTGGGGTCGCCCACTGTCAGTCTTCCCATCACTGCTCTCTGCCTTCCGTGGACAAAAACTTGGAACGGTGGACCGTTGTTGGAAGAAGAGTTGGAGTGAAGAATCTTCTTGCTCAGCACTTGTTAGATGCACACTATGTAAGCTAACGAGTGGATGTGTATCGTCTGTCTCCAACGCTGCACATTTTATACTTGGTCTCTTCGTAGCATCGGATATGGACGATACACATCCACTCAAATCATGGCTTATGTCGTGGGCAGTTACCAAGTGTTGAGCTAGAAGATTCTTGACTCCAACTCTCATTCCAATAGGGATCGACTATTCCAATTTCGACGCCGTGATGGAAAGACTTACAGAAAGTCACTGTCTCTCCCACGTTCTGTCGTGCGAGACGTTGGAGGGAGGCATGTATGCGGATGCCGCTGTCGTTGTCCGTTGGAATTCCTTCAATGACAACTCACCGAAAAATGCCAACCAATGTATATTAACTTTTCAATAAGCCATGGTTTGGCATGATTTGGAAAGCAAGTTGACTTCCAGTACTAGACATCCTTGGCACGGCCATGGATGGACTACAATTGTTCGTACTTGTGCTAGGAACTAGGGACAAATACAACTATATGCAATAAAGCTCGGAGACAACACCAAAAGTGGATATTAGCATTGCAACGAATGAGCATTTTGTAGAGGTCCTTGGGGCGCTCTACCCCGACCTCACTAAAATATGATTTCAAAATAGGTGCTTGTTGGCATTGCTCAAGGATGGGACTGCTGGCAATTGTTGGAACTACTACAATGGGACACCATGAGAAAAAGTCAGCCACTCCTACTTTTGCGAGGTACATTCAAAACAACTACGGCAACGACGTGTGCTTTTTCCTAAGGAGGTGAAGCTCATCCTAGGCGAGTAGAGACCTAGATGAGGTCAACATAAAAAAAAACCCAATCGAATGGGAAATTCCATTAGATTGGCGCCGTTCACATTCAAGAAGGGCTATCTAAAATCTATACATGTCCTAGATTTCAATGTCATTGTTTAGACCGCCCGGTCTGAAATGGAGTTGTGGAATGCAACATATGCGAGTGGTGACGTGAAGAATGTCCAACACCATTAGTTGGCAATAATTTTGGGATTAACGGGTTGTTGCTTGATGGGATAGACATACACACCTAGAATAGACATGTCTGGATGACATGTCTGGATGTCCAACAATTAGCAATGTTGAATCCATTGTACTGTGTAATTGAGAAGTCATTCCTTGCACTTCCACAATCGATTCTCTTTTTCATCCATTGTTGATCAACAACTGTATAGCTCACTGTTTACCATTTTCAAGCAAGGCTTTAGTGCAAATAGAGGTGGATCTCAATGGAAAAATCATTTTCATATTGAATAAACATACGATTTTTGATTTTTGTAGTTCTTGAGGTCGGGATTCTTTTTGTTTTGCATTATTTTGTCTTCCTTCGGTCCGTTTTTCAACTTCCTTATTTTGCAAGACATGAAATGCGTCATCCAGCATCCCTTCTAGGTGCATCTACCGTAGTCTTTGAACTTCCTAGAGATGGTAGTGAATGTGGCCATTGTCTTCAACCTAACACTTCTAATACTAGAATTATGGACTTCCAACCTTGGCCTCAACCAATGACATCTTGGATAGGCTAAATTCACAAGAGATACCACTTCAAAATCCTTCATGGGATTGGTAGGTTGCATAGGGAGGTCAAAAGTGGTAGCACCTTTGGCCATGTGTGGGCCGTAAATGTACCAATTTCGGCCCTTCAAAGCCAGAAGCACCAGTCATTCACATATTTCCTTCTAGGGGAGGACACTCCCCGCGCTTTACAAAGTGATCTGCGGCGAAAAATAGGGTGGATTTAATTCATCATAGGTAAAATTTATAAAGATTTTACATTTAAAGAAGGGGACTTAAAAAGTGACATGTCTTTTATAAGTAAAATAGATACCCGAAAATTATGGTCCATTAATTATTTTTTAAATGTAAAATAGGGGCCAAAGAATAGGATCCAAGGAATTCTATTTACTAGGTTCAGTTATGGTTATGCTACAGTACTAGTAAGATACAGGTACTATACAAATCTGAAGTATAACTACAACATATCTTGTAGTCAGTCGATGAATGGGGTAGTTTCCATCTGTTCTGTCTGTTAAGTTTAACGACTACTGCTAGGGTTTAGGCGCGAACGATAATTTCGTGGTTGGGAGGGAGGCGCGGCAGCGTGTGTTCACGAATTTGTTTGCAAATCTGGGTGCGGTTGAGGGTTAATCACGCGATGAGTTCTCCAGCTTCTTGAGTGACGGCAGCGTGTGTTCACGAATTTGTTTGCAATCTGGGTGCGGTTGAGGGTTAATCGCGCGATCAGGGGGGCAGCTTGTTGAGGGACGGCAGCGTGTGTTCACGAATTTGTTTGCAATCTGGGTGCGGTTTAGGGTTAATCGCGCGATGAGTTCTGCTGCTTGTTGAGGGACGGCAGCGTGGAGATGGTGTTTCCGATTCGCGCGATCAGTTCTTCGGCTGAACCGTGGAGGCTGCTCTTGGGGATGGCATGCGCTTGGTTGTGGGTGCGCGATCAGATTGGTGGTGGGCTTAGGGTGAGGAGGTGAACGAAGGGGTCGGCGATTCCTTGTGCGGGGGCGCTTGCTTGTGTGTGCGCGATCAGTTGTTTGTGCCCGATCAGTTGTTTGTGCGCGACCAGTTTGTGCGCAATCAGTTGTGGAATTCTGTTTTGGGGTCAGCGGCGTGACAAAGGTGTTCCCGATTCCTGGTGCGGGGTTTGCTTTTGAGGGGTGCGCGATCACCGATTCCTGGCGCGGGGTTTGCTTTTGCGGGGCACAAACCAGTTGAAGTGCTTCTTCAAGTGCAACCGGTTGGCCCTAAACCAAATGCTATTCCTTATGCAATTTTTTTGAATGCATGTGCACATCTTGGGGCCTTGTAGAGCTGAAAGTAGAGCTGAAAGGAGGACTTCAGTCACATTTGTGTGTGAGGGATGCACTTGTTCACATGTATTGGAAGTGTGGCATCTTTTTTGATGCATGACTGTTTTCTGAGAGGCTGCTGGTTTTGTCAATCAGACTTGTGACTTGTGATTTATGGGGTGCAGTGTAATCACTTGGAATGTGATGATTGGTGGATTTGCAGAACATGGTTGTAGGAGTGAAGGAGCTGATCACTTCTCCAATTGGTTTGGGGTGACTATGAGTCTCATGTACAAGTAGACATTTGTGTCATAGACTCTAAATTTTTTTTCACATGTGTTGGATGGCTTAGAACTGCAGCTTGTTGCCATAGTTCTTGTAAATGATTTGTAATGTTTGTGTTTTTTAACACCTTTAGTACATTAAACTCTTTCATTACTTTTTCATTTGTAATGTTTGTGTTTTTTAACACATTTTGTACATTAAACTCTTTCATTACTTTGTCATTTGTAATGTCTTGCTTTTATTTAGCATTTGTGCATGTATTTGTCTTCAAGTATGCATTCTAATGTAAACACATCCATTTTTTGCCTTAAAGTTGAATCTTGTGGGTGTACAGGGCATATCTTGTCACTTTAATTCTCATTACTTGTTAAATTAGTTTTGTTCTTTATAAAGAAAATAGCCTCCAATAAATTCAGCCTATGTACGTATTATAAGTAAAGATAGGCATGATAATATGGGCTCTAGGGGGGTTTATAAGTAATTATAGGGGCCTGAAAATTCAAAAAAATAAATAAATACCCCCCCTAAAAATACCCCAGCGCCGCACGTGGTACCCAGAAAATACGAAGAGTGTCCTCCCCGGGATTTCCTTACAAATAATGACCACTTTGTATGGGTTTTCTTCCTTCCTTTGACCTGCTTCCGCGCCATTTTAATTTCATACCGCCATTTTAATGAAATTGCCTATATATGTTTCAATTTCATCTACTGTAGTGTAAAATAGTATTCATATATCATTAGCATGGCATGTGTGACGAGCAGAATTATGCCACAACCATGTATGTTATTATACCTTTGGATAAACGTCTATTTTGTATTCAATGGGCCATTTTTACATTTACATTATTTATCTCGCTGTATCAATAGAAATGAAAATTAGTATCATAAAAATTGCTTTTCATCCTTGATGTTGTGGTCTGTTAATTAAGCTAAATTTAAAGATTTCCACCATACCTTCATCCCCTCAGCCCTCGGATCCCTAAATCATTGCATTCAGTTCACCTTCCCAATTCAACTGAACTGCACAAATTTTTTGAAATTGATGTTAAAAGTGAAAGCAAAAGTAATTTCAACACTAGAAAAGTCTTTGAAATTCAAGTCCGTGAGTCCAAATTGTGCCTTATCGATCAGCCCATTCTGGTTGAGAGCTTTCTCAAAATACCTCACGTGCCCTTTGGACCTCACCATGTTCAGCAAAGAACTCATCAAACTTACTTCAATAACTTAATGGTATTGATTAAATTGGCAGTTATACGTCATACCAATCATAACATTCTTGAATGGGAGGGCAAAGGGTTCTTTGAATATATTCCTTTTATAGTGGCCCACAATACAAGGGCAGGGTTTGCAATCAAGATTTCTACTGTAAAAGCTACAAGACTTGATTCACAGAAAGCAAACTACCAAAGTGCCCATGCCTTGAAGTCCAAGAATAAATAATGTAATGGGGATTCAACTCTTGCATTATATATCATTCACATATTCCTGTGAGAGACATTTCCATTCTATTAATTAGCTCTTGACACAAATTAAATCAACTTGAGCTATCGGATGCTTTCGGCGAGTATGGATGTGTAGGGAGAACAATATTCGGCGGGGAGAACCGCTGGTAAGTTCCGATTGTTAGCCTCAGTGGAATTAGGAAATAAACCCGGTTGCAATTTGAAATCACTAGGAAAAAACTGATGAAAAAATGCATAAAATTACTCTATAGAGTAAAAATTAGAGAAAAAAAAAGGACTATGTACTTCAAAATATGAGAATTACAGGAAAATAGCTTGTAAAACTAAAAAAGTATCCTTAACTCTGGTGAGCAGGCTACACAGACTGAATAATCGTATTTATTTAGTGCTTGCGACAATAATATAACGAAGTCATAGTATTTTCATTTATTTAGTGCAGGCAGAAATATGACTCTTCTTCCAAGACCGCACGCATGGTCTCCAGGAAAACCTTCCCAATTGAGTATACTAAGTCTTCGACAGCTGCGCATGCCGACGCCCATGATGTCGGCAGCGGGACCCCACCGAGGGAAGATCCCGTCAGGCGACACATCACTTCAGAAATTAATCAATCATGTGAAGTGTCCGTGGACCAACTTGTCCAACTGTTGTTCGTAATTGTCAAATTGATCAAGTAATATATTAGAGAACGTACCGTACGTCGAATTGAATCTTCCTTGGAAATGATAACTTACACCGCCCAGGACTGCTCCCCTGACTTCCAACTCGGAGGAATGGAGTTCGCCTGTAATGGATCGTTAAAATGGCGATATTCCTCGAACCTGGCATTCAGGTTCGGACCGTGCGGTCTGAAATGTATACCAGTCCTAGAAAATAAATGGAAAAATGGCTTATGAATTCCGCCATTTCAGCTGGAACGGTCTCTACTTCGGGTCTTCGTCGGACGACACCTCGCGTACTTCGCGTTGTTCTCGCCGGCGCCGTTCAACACGAATATTCTACCATGTCGTTGACTGTCAGATGACCCACATCCTTTGAATGTTATCTCAATTCTTAAGCGGCGTTTGCTCAAACCTTGGTCTGTCAAGTTCAGGCGTCCGCTGAAAAATTCCATGTCATTTGAAAAGAGCTCGCTGCACCTTGAATCAGAACCTATAAAAGAGCATTTCACAATCAATCTTCACAAATATCTCATCTGAGTTACCGATCAATCAAATCTGAAGACGCTCCAGCAAGTGATACATCGAATTTACACCCAAGGCTCCATTTTAATTGATATGATACACGTACCCACCTTCTGATCCATCTGAGAGGCGTACTTTGTGAAAACTGATCTAGCTGATCTAAGCTTAACAGATATTTCGTTAAAATGGCGGTATTCATACGCCGTTTTTCCATTCAAAAATCTAGGAGCGGTATATATTTCAGAACGCACGGTCTAAACCTAAAAGTGCCAAGTTTGTGGAATACCGCCATTCTAACGAAATATTCGTTGGCTTACAGAGCAGCCAGCGCTAGCACTTCCCGAGAACTTCAAAGTCAATTTAAATAAGTTCTCGGTGAGCAGATCTCCTTCATGTATGGCCGTGATGGGCGATGGGGATCATCGAAGTGGAGACCTCAGTCCGAGTCTAGTCCCATGGGGGATGGAGTCTCCTCCAAATGGAAACCTCCGTCGAAGCGCAAATGAAACTAGCACGTGGGGGTCATGACAACTGCTCGACATCGCCGTCGAGTGTTAACGAAGGCAGCTGACTGAGGCGAGAATTCGAGCTTCACTTGATAAACCCGGCAAATTCCGGGGTCAATTAGTCTTCCTTTCTTGCGATAAGTTTTGGAACAGAAGAACTTACTCATTGCGATGGAATACCACAGCTAGCTAGCTTATCCGGCAGAATATGGGAGTATCATGCACTGTGATATCGATCATGCATTGCAAAAATATATTACAATCCTTGAGCTCGGAACTCTAACTTCGTCTTAGTTTGTACAGATTCATTTTAGATGACTGGAGTAGTTCCTGATTCTTTGTTCACGCATTGTGACAATTAACGATTTGAAATTAATACTACAGCTTTCAAGCTGATCAGACACTCGTTGGACACCTTATACGATAATCGACAGTATATACTGTATGAAAGACTTCAGAGTATTTCAATTACTTGAGTGACTGAGCGTTTCGATCAACTGCATCAATGTTGGCGCTTACTTCTGAGCTGAATGAATCTGAGTGTGATCAATTGATCGGGGGCAAATGAGTTCTACTGTCATTTTCACGAGTGACTACTGACTAGTACTAGTAATCCTATTGAGGAACCATGCCGGTAACGTCGTTCAAATATGGCACGGCCGTGGAATGAACTGAACATTTCAGAGTATTTTCCTCTCAGTTTTACTGTTTAATCCTTGGACCCTTGGTGACTCACAATTGAAAGAAGATCTATTTCGAAACAGTCAGTGAGTGTAACTTCCAACTCCTAATGAGTCTGCTATAAGCCCTGGTTAGGCATTAAACGCTTGGCATACATTCAACTTCAGTACCTTACAAATAGCTGCCTCCAATTATGATCGGTTGCCAGACAATCAGAAGAAGCAACAAGTGAATTCAACAAATCTTATGCAACGTGCAGACAATCTGCTTTCTGAAGATAGATAGGACGATAGGAGTGTCTAATATTCCAAGTGCAAAATGACTCGGTGAAATCTTCAATTTCGTTAATTTAATTGATGTGATCGATTTTCTAATCACAATTCCATGTCTTCGAGTGGCCTCACCCTCCTGCACAACCCATTCTCATCTGTACCCAATTTTAAGCCTATTAAAAATAGGTCGTTGGACAGACGAAAAGACGAATGGTGACCCCACGATGCCATATCCGCGGATAAAACGAATTTTCCATATATAACTCTGGCGCCGTAATTTGACACATACCAAGCTCTTGGGTTTATCTAAATCAAGTGTAGAGTTTGTCTCTTTTGAGAGGATAGTGATTGAATGTCACCCATGCACTCACTTATTAAGTGAGTAAATTTTCATTAACCCCATATCTATATTTGTTCTAAATATGCATGGTATATTGCAAATTTGCAATCACTATGGGATTAACAATGTATATTATGTATCCATGTAACACATTAATATTTTGTATTACCCTATATGGCTATATCTCATATCTATTACCTACATACAATTACTTAAACTCCACATCTTGTATTGTATCAATATACCATATTAGAACATATATTTCATTAAAAGGCATATTTTATATTCTATTCATGTCTTTATTTATTATCTAGGACTGGTAAAGAAAATATCCATTTTAGACATCAATATCTTGTATATCATACCCATATATATATATATATATATATATATATATATTCCATTTGTATTTTATATATTGTATCCATATCAAAGTTTTTTTGGTTTTGGTTTAGGGGATGGGTGGGCAAATTAGGTTATTGTTTAATTTTTTCAATTCTATTAGGGTAGAAGGACATGGCATCTTTTTTCAGGGTATATTTACAAATATCTACACCTTGCCTAGGTCCTTGGTTTAAAAAATAAATGTCCATTAAAATTGAACAACAATGATTATTTCTTTTAACATCAATTTTCTTAAATTGGAAAGATTTCAATACTTTGGGCATGTGTTGGAACTTGCATTTTGAAATATAAATCCTCACACATCCTTGATTTGAGACCTTCATGAACACATATAATTATGTATGTCACAAGCTTTGATGTGTCACACCACTTTAACCTTGGAATGCTAAATTGATACCCATGGAAATCATTCTTTTTGACACTTTGTGAATGAGTTGTTTAGAAAAAACTCAAGAACACTATTTGAAGGTCAAATTATTGTGTAAGATCTCCCCTATACACTCAAAATCCCAAGGATGAACATCTGCACTTCAGGGCCTTTTTTTTTGCAAAATTTCGCCAGATCTGTCAGAATCTGACCAATATGAATCTCTCCCTCCAAAATCTGACCTGTGCAGTGAAGCCAACACAGGGGACACTAGTCAAAAAAAAAGCCCTGCTGCACTTCTGTCTTCTGTCTTACATAGAAGGTTCTCTGTCATCCATCTGACATCTACAGTCGGCAACGACGTTACAGGGTTAACGAAATTGACGTTATTTGCTCCCGCTCTTTTTTGTAAGGTCGCAACGCAAGGTCTACCTGGATCAGTTTCCCGAGGTAAAGGTCTTCGACAGCTGCAAGTGCTGACACACGTGATGCTCTCAGTGGGACCCCGCAGAGGAATTTTACTTCGTCATGCATATGGCAGCAGTACCTATCTAGTGCGGTTAAATGACACAAGTGGGATACAATTCCTGGCGGCAGATTATATCCAGCCAAGTTAAGTCAAAAATGTCTCTGACCAATTTGACCAAATTGTAGTAACTGTCGAAGTTTTCCCTCACTTTCCTACGAAACCCGCGCTGCCCCTCTTGCAAGGTGCGAAAGGTAACTTCCGCTGTCAACTAGTACGGGTTGCAGATTTGGGTCTTCGACCATTTGAGCATACATCGCATAGCCCGCGTAGGGGCCGGTCTCTACGAATACCAAATCTGCGACTGTCAGACTACGCACATACTTTGAACGCCATCTCAAGCTGCATGCGTTTGAACAACTTCTGGTCCTTCAAGACGTCCGCTGACTACGTCCACGAAATTTGAACAGTCTGTATCTAATGTCATTCGGAACGTATAAAAGAGCTGCACAGTTAGAGAATCAACCAAACATTCATTCTTCCTCGCTCGACAATCTCAGCTGAGTGACCTATCCTCACAATCTGAAGACGCTTTAGCAATTGATATGTAGGATTGGCCGGGGGATTTGCACCAGAGTCTCCAATTTGACACATACACACAGTCAGAGACGCATTGATTTCTTTGTAAGAACTGCTAGACTTAACTGATCCAAGCTTAGAGCGTGGCCGGCACTTCCCGAGAGCTTCAGAAGTCGACTAAGTCCTCAGAGAGCGAGCAAATTCCCATGGCGGTGATGGGCGATGGGGGATCATCGAAGTGAAGACCTCCGTCACAGGCTTCTCCCATGGGCGATGGAGGATCGTCCAAGTGGAGGCCTCCGTCCAAGTCTATTCCCATGGGGAATGGGGGCTCCTGCAAGTGGAGACCTTCGTCCAAGCGTCAATGAAACTCACTCCTTGGGATCATGAGGACTGTCGGGAAATACATGCAGCTACTGTCAATTTCTTTAAATTGGCTATTTTCCAGCCAAAAATTGTGACATATACCTTCACAAAGTTCTACTCTCAGGCCACAAATTAGTAGGCCTGGTATAGATTTTGGGTTGAGAGTTCTCGGTCCGAGCCGAACCATAGTAGTGGAACATTGCCAATTTAATGAATTAATTTGAAGTTACTTAGCTGCGGCAAGTATTCCAGATTCAATTAAAAACCGGCCTGGCAGACAACAAATCTTTCCTGCCAGCAATCTTTCCTGCAAAGTCTGCAATCAACGAATGAATTAGTATTGAAAGCAATAGCTAGCGAGCTCGATCATCTGGCACAATATATATGGAGGTCCCATGGATCAATCCATTAGTTTCAATTTAGGAGTTCCGAACCAAAGTTCCTCTGTACAGATTCATTTTAGATGACTAGAGTAGTTCTTGATTCTTTGTTCACACATTGTGGCAATTATTTTGGAAATAATACGATTGACAGTTTTCCAGAAGCTCACTCGTTAATACATTGATCAGCTCTATACATATATGCATGAAAGGCTTCAGTTGGTTCAATTTGCAATTCATGGGTTCCTCCGTCAATAACGTCAATTCGGTAATTATTCGCGATATTCCGTGATCCAATATTTTACTGGATCTAATTTTTGACATTTCCGACAGTTTGTTGTGCCAAATTCGTATGCAATTGCATTTCAACACAAAATTTTGCACCGCTAGTCCGCTGCACTCCGATTTTTAGCCCATATTCCCTCCCGACTCCCTAACTCATGATTGTCACCTTCTTCCTTGGATGAGGCCCACAAGGCCATTTTAATTAGATTGTGAACACCAATTTATCGAAATTGACGTTCGATGTTGATGCTCACTTCTGAGCTGAATCTGAGTGTGACCAATCTGGAGCACATAAGATCTGTGATTATCTTCACGAGTTACTAACGGTATTCAACCACCAAACCAGTACCGACATTCAAGTACGGCGCTCCACTGGAATGAACTAACTAAGAAGCTTTTGTTTTCCTAGGTTTATCTTATGTGTTTAACCCTTGAACGCCGGGCTGGTGACTGTGGAAATCAAGCATTTTGGAACCGTGTGACATCATCTACTTTAAAAAAAACAAAAATACTCATTGGGAGTCAAACTATTGTAGAAGATCTTCCCTTTCCACCCTTAATTCCGAGGATGAATAGTTGCAATTCTGTCCTACATAGGAGGATTCCTTGTCATTCATCGGATGAAAAATGTCCACCTTGGCGTTTAGGGGTTAACTCCTAAAAGTTCAAGGCCTTTTTAGAATCTTTGGATTTTGCTCAAAAAGTAAACCAAAATATCCAAGTATTGATAAGTTTTATCAATTAAAAAAAACACCTATAACCTCATGAAATCAAATTAGATCGATGTTTTATACCAATGTCACATGGGAAAATAAATTTATGATTTAAAAGACTAAAATGTTTGATCACTTTGATGAAGATGGTGTTAAAATTACAAAAGTGATTTGAAGGCTTTCAATCCTTTGTTTACCTGTAAAATCTAAAAAACTAAAATTAAGGTCATGAAAAAAAAATATGAGATTATAGGACATAATATGTAACTATAATCAAAATATAGCTACTCAAAATCTATTCAAGAATTTTTTAAATGAATTTCAAATGTGATTTTTTCCCCAAGTTCAATGTATATAAATCCTTAACTACCTAAACAACCATATATAGTTGATCCAACATTTGAGGCTTGTTTTGGTGTAGGCACTTGAATTCCTTTTATTGTTCTAAAATTTTTCATAGGCAATATTGAAGGTTAACTATTGGAAGCTTTTATTTTTCATTGCAAAAGGTATATGCTTGATTTTTGAGAGGTCCTCCACAGCATATATGTTCCATTAATGGAAGACTAAAGCTTGCCAATTTCACTTAATTTGGGATCTAAAAAATTTTAAACTGTACTTATTCATTTTCTTTGAAAATGGTTTCAATGGAAAGATTAAAGTGTTTAATTTCATGATTTTCACCATTAATCCCTAAAGAACCAACCTTGTGTTTTTGGCAACATAACTTTTTTGGGCAGGTACATGTGAGTGGAGATTTGACTCATTTAGGCTGAATTTTTTTGACAAGGTGTGGACGAGGAATATCTTCCATGCATGCTAAATTTCATTTCATTTGAGTATACAAGTAAAAAGTTATGATGCAAAATGTTGTTTATTTCTCAACTCGGGCAGCTCGGGCAGATCTGAAAAAATCACTTTTTTCAAAAATAAAAATTTGAAATTGATTTTCTAGATTTACATATATGGGAAAAGCTTTGAATTAGTCCATTTTGATCAATGTGATGAAAGTTATGAGGAATTTTAGTTTGTGGGCAGTTAAAGAATCTCTACTCTACAATAAACTTTGAAGTCCTTTATTTAACTCAATTTTTAATATTTTTTGAAAAAAATAAAATCATAGGATGTAGATTTTTTATTAAAACATTACAACCATTGGGATTGTCATTTTTCAATTCCATAATTTAAATTTTGACAATATAGTATTTTGAATTATTCTCTACTTCTTTCTACTTACTATTTTTTTCCTATATGTTGTACAATTCCAAATGATTCGAAAATTTTCAAGAACATAGCCAACTTGCCTTGAAGAATGAATCCAAAGATGCACCACCATTTGGGACATTTTTTCATACAAATGTGACCTTCTGAAGTGCTGCTGCCCGATTTTTGGCAGGGCAAAAAAACTAATTTTTGTCACTTCAAATGTTAATATCTTCCAATCCACATGGTGGAAATTTCTGAAATTTTTTTCACATCTTTTCAAAACAACTTACTACAAGATCCTACGGTTACATGTGTTCAAAAATGTTTTTTTTCTTAAATTTGGTTTTGTGCTAAAAATGGCAGTTTTCGAATGTTTTTGGTGAAAACATAGTCAAGGAACTTTAGGGGTTAAAAATTTAAACATGCAAGTGTTAATTTGTAGTTATGTGTGATTTTTACTTATAAAATAAAAACTGCATTTCAACAATTGCAAGGTGGATTGAGTTTGATAGCTCTTCATTTGAACTTAAGGTTTTTGAAAGTGCATTTTAGGGTGATTGCAAGAAACACTTGTCCTATTTTGTGTCACATAGTGTGTGCTAATTAGATTTCTGCCAATAACTTTTGTGTTTTGGCTCGAAATTACCCAAGATTTTTAGGAAAGGTACTCATGACTATCATACACCTTCCCTAATTTTTTCATAATTTTCAAAAATAATTTACTATCCAAAAATAGACCTTGATTCGATGTCACAATTGCCAATTTGGAGGTTTTTAGTACTATTTAGAACCCAAAAAAACAGATTTTGAGCTGAAATTTAGACGATATGGTCTTCTAGTAGACTTGTAGCTATTTAGGGAAGAAATTTTTAAAATAGTTAATTTTTTGTGGTGTAGAAGTCTACAAAGTGAGCTTCTTTTTGCTTGCATTTTGTAAGATATAAAATATTATTTTGGTGGGTTTTTTGGTGAATGACCATCTCCATAAGGTTGTTGCAAATGGCCAATTTTTATTTCGTATATTTATTTATTTATACTATTTTTCCTTAATTAAAACATCAAGATATGTATTTTCTTGAGACTTAGCACTTTTCTAGTTCTCCTACTTATAGAATTTTTCTATGCAATTCCTTCCATGGGTACCTTCATCTTAAAGGTATATACATTAGTCATATTTCTTTCATTTCAAAAAATTAGTTTTTTAGTTTTAAAGTACTCCTGAAAGAATCAACAAAACGCAACAAAATTGACAAGTGTTTCTTGCAACCACTCTTTAGTGCACTAATACTATTTTCTAGTTGTTCATGTCACCCCCAATCCCAAGAAATTCTTATATATATGCAAATTTCTCAAACATAGTGGGGATTAGGGAATGGTAGTTTATTAAAATTCTAAAAATAAGATATATAAATTTCTCTTGTTATAATCTCACAACTTCTAAACAATTTCACATTCAAAGTGGTATGCACACTAACAAGAAAGCTCTTTAAATATCTATACAATCAATTTTAAAGAAACATTTGCTTCATTGGGGATAACTACAATTCTACAAACCCATGCTTTTTTTTCATAGGAAAGACACACTTAGAAAGGCTTGCGCACTTAGTGATTAAGTATTTTAGGCACATCTAAACTTGTTCAAGACTCCAAGAGGCTCTAATAGTCTAACACTAAAAAATCAAGATTTGCAAGAGACACCCTTGCACAAAATGAAAAAATCTTGAATCTTGAATAGAAAAATCGTAAACACTTATTTTCTAAACAATTTAATGCATGCTTAAAAGAGACTTTAAAAAATACAAAAATATATTACTTTAGTATGAATTTAGTGAACTTCAAGGTTCAATCATTTAACATCAAAATATCATGCTTTCCATTTTTAGGGATTAACCCCTAAATACTCAAGGCTATTTTTGAGTTTTTTAGAGTTACTTTGTTTATTAATTTAAAACAAAATTATAAGCTTTATCACTTTACTTTTAATTAAACTATACAATCTTCAATTGGATGTGTTGTGAATCACCTTGGATATGAAAATTCAACAACTGGATCACATATATAATTATGGATTATAAGATTATAAGATTTGTTTAGAAGAGGGTTCAAAATCTAAATTAAAGTAAATTGAAGTCTTTCAATCCTCTTTTTTTGATGATCCTCATCAAATCTAAAATTGAGGTCATGGAAAAAATATGAGATTAAGAGACATAACATGCATGTACCATGATTAATCATGACTTTTCAAAATTATTAGAGAAAACATGAGGCTTCTTGATGGCTATCAAGTAGTGACACCTTTTACTATGCCCAAGTCACCACTAGACCTATAAATCCTCCCTCAAATATGTCTTTACCTTGTGTGACTTTTGCAAGAGTAAAAATGTACATTTCATTAGATTCAAATTCAATTTAGTCCATCTAGGTTGGAGCATGGGAAACTTCAATGCATCTTAATTATATAGGCTATAAGAGCCAATTAGAATGCATAGCATTGAAAAGTTCCAACAAGGTACACCTCAACTTTTCAAGTACTCAAGTTTAGAGCCATCTACTATAAAGTGACAATCACCACACTCCAATGAAAAGTGAGCAACAATAGGGGAAGAAATTGATTTCATAGAAGTATAAAATAAAACGTAACCTTTGAATGGGTCCCTCTAACCCCTCAACGCCCCATTGAAAACAATGTGCTATAGACCCCATGAGCTTTTTAGAAGCCCTCAAGATAGAGGATTTTTTTCTCTATTATCTCTTCTATAATCTTTATAAATGAATTTATAATGTAATTTCTCCTCCAAATCAATGTATTTGAGGTTCATTTCCAAGTGTCTACAAGACTAGTTAGGAAATCAAGATTTGCATTATTTGGATTCTTTTGCACAAATCTTGGAATAAATAAATCATAGAACAAAATAATAAAAAAATATCATTTCTAAATATGAAAGGTGCAAAACTTTAGAACATTTGTTTTTTTTTCATATTTAACCAACTGATCCTATACCAAACTAATTATATGAAACTATGTAGAAGAAATTTCAAAAACTTTGACCATATAGATTATTTGCAAGATACTTGCATTTAAAGTGAAAGAAACAAATGTTTTGTCTTTTTGCATAGTACCCTTTGATTGACTAGATAAGGTTTTAAGGCTTTGAATCTTATTAATTAAATTTTTTTTGTACTATGGATTGTAAAATGAAAATTAAAAAAAATATGTTTCGTAAAATCTCATGGGGGTTACTATGTTAAAAAAATAAGGATATAGGTGTGAACAATGACTATTTTATAGGGGGATATGAATTATTTTTTATTTTATTTTTCATATGCTATCATTATGTAATTTTCTAATAGGACCTATTATTCCACACCCTATAATTCATTAAAGATGTCCAATGCCATTTTTGATACCCTATATTACTCTAAAACCAATTATAATTATTAGCCCCCATGTTCTTAAAAATACCCTATCATTTGTTCACACATGGGTTGCTACTCCAAACACTCACTATCCCCCTTGCGTTAAATTGAATTGAGAATTTGAAAAAAAAATTCAAACGACATAGTTAATTTTTATTCTTAAAAAAAATTATTAAAAATGGAGAAGTAGGTAATAAGGTATAAGATAGAAGGAAAAATTAAATGGATAGTAGTTCTAAAATGTAATTTAAACACGTGAATTCCAAGTAGAAGATCATTCTAGAAAGAAAATTAAACCATGTGGAATTTTTTTCTGAAAAATTATAATAATTGAATTCAAAAATGAATTTTACAAGTTATCTTTTGAAGAAGATGGTTTAATTGCCTAGAAATTAAAACTTTGACTCTATAACTTTCTCATCATTGGTTTAAATAAAATAAATCAAATCTTTCCATATAGACAAAGATATTTCTATGACTCTTTTTTTTCAAATTTTTTAAATTTATTTGTATAATATGAGTGGATGATAATTCCTATCATGAGAATAGCATAATGTTGCTCTTGGGCACTGATTCAAATATAAAATAAAATCCTCCAAAAGCTAATGATTGTGTTTTTCACTTTTTCTATCATATTCAAAAAAATATTCAAAAACCACACCAAAAGTTGAGATTATAAGAACTTAATCAAACCTTAAAGTGTTCCTTTAAGAGTTAACATATAAATGTGACATATTGATATAACTATAGAAATATACAACTTTTTATTTATTTTACAACCCAAGATTGGTAATTATGTAGAACTTCTCGATATTGGAAAAGTTCACAAAATTTACCTTCATTTAGGTCGCCCCTAATTTACAATTTTTCTCATTCTCCTAGGTTTTCATTTGCTGGGTGTTGTTACGCCTTCCAAGCCCCATAGTCTTCCGGAAAAGCTTCCCAATGGCGAAAGTTAGTCTTCGACAGTTGTTTCTGTTGACGCCCGTGATGTCGGCAGCGAGGCTCCGTTTGGTCATCATCTACCAGTGCATAATACGTACAAATGTGGGCCGGATACATTTCATGACCAACCATTTGTACGTACCTCGAATTGACCAAACAATACTATTGACCGTCGAATTGAATCTTTTTTGGAAACCGCGCTCACTAGCTACTCCTCTGACAGCCAAACTTGGAGGACAGTAAGTTCCCCTGAGACCAACTTGAATCAATTAACGGCTTCTACTTCGGGTCTTTAGCGTGGTTCGCGTCGCCAGGCCTCACTGGTGCCGTTCAACACGATTGTTCTTCCATTCCACTGACTGTCAGAGTATGCACTCCCTTCCCTTGGAATGCGATTTGAAGCTGCGTTTGAATTGATCTACCCTTGGGTCTGTCAAGATCAGGTGTTCTCTGACAAAGTCCGCCTAATTTGAACAGAGATCGCTGCAGCATGAAGCAGAACGTATTAAAGAGCTTCACACTTTCATTCTGACTACCACTAAATGCTCACCTGAGTGATCGACCAATACAACCTCAAGCCTGACTCGGAAGCAAGTGATACATTGAACTAGCTTGTACATGCACCCGCGACGGAGCAACAAATTGACACTTGAAGTCGAATTCTGATCAGTTTGAGAAGTATTCTTTCTGACAAAAGTTCCAGCTAATTCAAGCTTCAAGACCGAGCAGTAGATCTCCGAGAGTTTGAAAGTTTCAGTACGAGAGTTAATTGCAATGGCGGTGATGGGCGATGGGGGATCATCAAAGTGGAGACCTCCGTCGAAGGCTTCTCCCATGGGCGACGGAGGATCGTCCAAGTGGAGACCTCCGTCCAAGTCTAGTCCCGTGGGGGATGGCGGCTTCTCCAAGAGGAAACCTCCATCGAAGCGTCAATGAAAGTTCTAGCACGTCGGGATCATAACAACTGGTCGAGATCATCATCGACTGTCGACAAACATATGCAGCTGAGGCAAGAATTCCGGATTCGTTTAAAACCCGGCCAATTCTTTCCTACATGGCAGAAAAATCTTCAGTCATAGAATGATCGAAAAACAATTGAATGTCTGAATTGGAGAGCGCGTCCAGGACATGCCGAACACGGACCGCGGTTCCATGAATCAGGAGATCTCGATTGTATTCTATAGGTTACAATTCATTAGCTTGGAGCCTCCGAACCCGAAATACTCTTCAATTTGTACAGATTCATTTTAGATGACTAGAGTAGTCCCTAATTCTTTAATTTATTCACACATTGTCACAATGATTTGACAATTATACCGCAGCCGTAAAGCTGCTCAATTGACACATTACACAGCTGACTAGCTACATACTTATGAATGGCTTCAGTTGATTATGATTGAAAGATTTGTGCCTGCGTTTCAATTGGTTCTTGGTTGTTAATGACTTAATGCTGAGGCTCATTTCTCAGTTTAGTCTGAGTGGATCAATCTCGTGCACATAGGATCTGTGAACACCTTTAGGAGTTACTAGAATCACCCCTACAGCAATGTTTGGAGCAACTTTCAAACGTTGTTGATTGCACAAAACATGATTCCAATACAGACATTCAGGTGAACCTTATGTTGCATCTAAAGGTTGTTCAAAGTGTTTCCTGAAATGATTGCATGCTTCCTGAAGCATGTTCCAAAGTTTGTATGTTTGGTGAAAAACGTTGCTCAAGCATGATCTGAAAATCTGAAATGTTGCATGTACTAGACAAAAGTATATTGCTGAATATCGTTAGTTGCCAAACCTTCCTATCCTAATACTACCGGACTAGAATCAATACCGACCGTCAAATATGACACTGCATCGGCAATTTGGCATAAACTAATTGTCTGATTCAAAATCTTCGTTTCCTTCATTAACGTTTTGGTGACACAAGTCAATGTACGTTCAAAGGATGATCCATGTCGAAAGGGTTCTAAAAAACTCCTAATTGATCGATCAGCAGGAGATTGACTTCCACTAGAAATTGAAGACTAATTTCAATTATATTCATTGGCAAGTTTTTTATTGCAAAAAAGAGATACACAAACTGTATAGATTTAGTTCACAATAGTACAATTTCTGAGCCAATTTAACCCGTGAAGGATCATTTGTCTCCTTGATGGTCATTAACGGCAAAATGGCAAATGCAATACTGTTTGTATAACGGAATTGGCGTTCCATTCTGCTCTACATCCTGATTCTAATCCTGTGGAAACTAATTTGCTTGTTGAGAAGCTGAAAAGCCCTGGAACTGATCTTCGTTAGCTGGTCTAAACGATCAATCTCAGATTGCAATTGAACGTGTGTGTCCGAATTACTTCTACTCCAAAATACACATAGGCAAGGCAGTCCGTGTTGAGTGAAGGAGCTCTGGAGACTCTAGCTGGGCAATTGCTCACTCATCAAAGTTTCTAGAGGCCCTAGTGAGAACAACATTGGTATGTTTCGGAGAAGCACTTCTTAAGTTTCGGAATAGTATGCCGTTCCCGTTCCAAACGTGTTACCTTGGCCCTAACAGCCGCCTAGCGGTACTCTGAAAGCACTAGTTCACTGCCCTGGTGTCCTTCACTTGACTGCTATTAAATTTCTTCATTCTTGCTCTATAATTCAACTTATCCTGGTAATTTCTTTGGAAGAAATTATGGAAATGGAAAAATAGAATTGAAAGAATTCGTTCACTAGTAGTCATTCTTGTTGAGCAAGGAACTGACCGGAGACTTTGCAGCAGAACTAGACCTTGCGGCATAACTTACGAGGAAATTTCATTAACTCTAGTTGTCGGGTACTCATGCTGACGAATAATGCTGACTGCTGTCAAAGAGGGTATTTTTTTGTGCCATTCACGGTATGCACTATGCAGGGTCATTAACTTGTTCAACCAGAACCAGGGACTGGATCAGATGAAAAGCGCATTTTCGTATGATGTCCCACAATCCTGCAACCACCAAAAGCTCGTGAATTTGGACATGAATTGCTTCGAAACAGATTTCAATCCCATCATCCTCACTAACTTGCCTTAAAGTAAAATAAAATTCATATATAGTGAATTTCATGAAAATGGTGGTATTACGGTAAAATGGCACAACATTCCATTAAAATAGTGCAGAATATGTTAGAAATTGCACTACATTTCATTAAAATTTCATTAAAATGACATGGAATATGTCTGAAATGGCGGAATAATATTGCCATTTAAATGAAATTGCCTATAATATACAGTATCACAACTGAAGTTTAGTTGGCTTGTGCCAGTGAGCACAATTATGGAAGAATTATACCTATGATAGGTCATTTCACCCTTTCACTCGATTGCATCATTGCATGATTGGCCTTTGGCCTTAGGTTGTGGTGTTGTATCTCTTTCCTTTTATGCATTGGACTTATCCATATTGTTTAGAGACCAATAATACTAATTTTAGTAGCATATTTTGAAATTCAATAAATCTCTAGTCAACCTTGGGGGGATTAGTGTGTTAAAAAAATAAGGGTATAGGTGCGAACAACCACTATTTTATAGGTGGGTATGATTTTTTTTTCACATGCTATCATTATGTAATTTTCTAATGGGACCTATTATTCCATACCCTATAGTACTTTAAAGATGTCCAATACCATTTTCAATACCCTATATTACTTTAAACCCATTTATAATTTTTTGCCCTCAAGTTTTTAATATATCCTATCATTTGTTCGCATGTATGTTGCTACTCCAACCACTCACTACCCGCCCAAATGATCAACAATTCCAAGTGAAGTATCCTCATTCTTTTGCAACTCCAAATATTTGCCACAAGTTACAATAGGGCTATAATTCTACACAACCTCTCATTGACCCCAATATACCAATCATTGATCCTAATATGGTAAAGCACTCAAACTCAACAATAGTTTTCAAAAGTCCCAATGGAAGTTAAAGAATTATTCAAAGCAATTAATGAGAGTTGAAACATTTTGTACTTAAAAGTCTTAGATCAATACTAGGTATTCCAATGATCACAACTTTAAAATTTCATAGTATTTTTTAACAAACTCTAAAAACTTTCAAACCAATTGCATTCACTTCGATTTGAATTTCCTTATATAGAGATATTTTTCACAAATTATGTTCACAATTGTTTGTCTAAAAAGTATCTATTTTAGATGTGATACCTCAATGCCTATTAATAAAGTCCCTTGCAATAGAAAGCTAGCTTTTGTGAATACTTCACATGCTCAATATATGAACCAAACAATGTGTGGTGGAAAACTTAACTCACCTATCACAAATGGAGAAATGTGTTAATGCCAATGGTTAGATAGACCAACTCATCTAATCTAATAGCACAATCTCACTAATATATAAATCACTAATGGAGTTCACGAGTGGCATCTAGCATAACAAATAAGACCTCATTCATAGTGAAGAGTTTTTTAATCTCTACTTTAATACACTTTATAACTGGCAAGTGAACATACTACCTTGTTTTAAAACAGAAGATTCGTGACAGCAGGGATTCTTCATATAACAAAAACTAACAAAATTCACCCTCATTTTGTACACATTTCCCACAACATTTACAATGCTCGTAAGTTGCCTCCAGGCCTCCCCGAACACACTCTATTTTTCAATTGGTGAGTGCCGGTAAGAGTGTCTTCCAAAGCACCAGCATGGTCCACCGTTCCCAACGGGGGAAGAGCCTTCGACAGCTGCTCACGCTGACGCCCGTGATGTCGGCAGCGGGACCCTACCGAAGAACGAAGCTTTCAATTCGTCATCAAGCAGCAGTACAGACAACTTACAGACGTGGGCCAGATTTCTTCAGAACTCAATCATGTGTCTGACCATGATGACCAGCAATTTGTGCGTAACTGTCGAATTGACCAAGTATAATTAATTACTGACCCGTCGAATTGAAGCTTTCTTGGAACCCCCGCCCAGGACTCCTCTGACTTCCAACCTTGGAGGAGAGTAAGGTCCCCTGCGACCAACTCGAACTAACTAACGGCTTCGACTTCAGTCGGCACGTTGTAACGCATGTTTCGCGTTGCAGGTTGCCCCCGCCGGCGCAGCGCCGTTCAAGAAGAATGTTCTTCCAGGCTACTGACTGTCAGACCATTACCCGCTTCCTTGGAAGCTGATTTGAAGCGGCGTTGGAATGGACCAAACCTACGGTCTGTCAAGATCAGGCGTCTGCTGACAAAGTCCGCCTAATTTGAACAGAAATCGCTGCAGCATGAAGCAGAACGTTTAAAAGACCATCACACACTAATTCTGTCACAACAATAACATCTGAGTGATCGACCAACACAAATTCAAGATAGACGCGGAAGCCAGTGATATATCGAAACTACCCAGCTCCCGGAGCAACAATTTGACACTCGAAGCCAGCTTAAGATCCATTCGATCTGTGGACTGCAAGCTGTTGCTATCTAATCCGATCCAAGCGAGTTGGCAGACCGGCCAGAGATTTGAGTCTTCCGTCCGGGAGTCAATTGCCACCATGGCCGTGACGGGCGATGGGGGATCATCGAAGTGGAGACCTCCGTCGAAAGCTTCTCCCATGGGCGACGGAGGATCGTCCAAGTGGAAACCTCCGTCCAAGTCTAGTCCCATGGGGGATGGCGGCTCCTCCAAGTGGAAACCTCCATCGAAGCGTCAGTGAAAGAAGCTCGTTGGTTCATGACCACTGCTCCAGATCATCATCGACTGTTGACGAAAGCAGCTGACTGAGGCAAGGATTCCAGCTTCGACTGATTGTAACGGCCAGTTCTTACTCTGAGAGGCATCCAATTCTTCAATCAAAGAATGAATGACAATTGAATGTCATGGCTAGCAGGACCAGCAGATCGATTGAATATGGACCGAGCTGGTCAGATTCGCTGAATGGGGACAGAGATCTCGACAATTCCATTTATTACAATTCATAAGCTCCGAACGAGCCTCAGCTCCAAACTCAAAATTACCAATTAGTTTGTCCAGGTTCATTTTAGATGACTAGAGTAGTTTCCTCATTCTTTATTCACACATTGTGAAAACGATTTGATTTGACATTAATATTACCACGGCTTTGAAGCTGCTCACTTGACACCTCATACAACTGAATGTATATGAAAAGCTTCTGTTTCTTGAAGGATTTGTGCGCTTCGACTGGTTCTTGTCTATCAGTGCTGAGCTTGTATCATCTGTGAGATAAGATGAGTGATAATCTGGTGCGCTGTGCGGACAGAGAATTCATCCCTGCAACAATATTGTTTTGTCAAGCCGAACTTCCTAACGTTTCTGATAACACAAAACGTGATTCCAACATTGACAATTTGACATTCCTTACTAAGCACTCGAGCTTCCTTAACTTTGCTTAAAGTGTTTGCTAAAAGCATTGCATGATTCCTGAAGCGTGTTCCAAATTTTGCATCCTTGATTAAAAACGTTGCTCCAGCATGATCGAAAAGACCAAAACGCTGAATTGTAGCGACAAAATATTGCTGAATCACGCTGCAAGACCCTCCGAATTCAAATTCTACGGGACTGGAGGTCCAATTATTTGAAGAACCAGTACCAATCGACCTTCAAATGTGGCACTGCATTGGGCATGAGGTAATTCAGAATTTTGATTTTCCTTAGGAATTAGGATTGACGTGCGCTTCTAGTGACACAAGTTAATGCATAGTCAAAGGATGATCCATTTCGACAAGACTTAAGGTTACTTTACAGCTAGCTCCAGAGCTCCTAATTCATCAGCACGAGAAAGACATGCAATAGCGCTTCTTCAATGGGCGTCCCATTATGCACTCCAATCTAATTCGAATATCAATACTTACTATTGAAATAAAATCACTGAGAAGATGAGAAGCCCTTGTTCGCTGGCCTAACGATCATCCTCAGATTAGTGGAACACGACGAGTGCGTCTGAATTCGATCTACACCCCCCAAAAAGACACAGCAGAAGTCTGCGTTGAGTGAAGGAGCTCTGGAGACTCAGACTCGGCTAATGTCGAGACAGCAAAGTCTCTAGAGGCCCATGTATGATCAACAGACGATTCGGAGAACATTTTCCCGAGAAGGAATATTGTGCCGGACGTGGGATTCGCAGGCTCCCGTTCGACACCGACCGATCAATCGCGATCCGTTGCATGTCCTTCCCGGTCGCCTGATTCTCGGCAGTCGCCCACTGCCCTGGTCTCCTTCAGTTGACTGCGGTCGAATTTCTTCATTCTTGCAGCGCAATTCCGCTAATCTCTGTGATGCTTCCAATCATTAATAGAAATAGAGAATTAAAATTAAAAAGAAGTCACACGGAAGTACGTATATGCAGTCATCCTTGTTGAGCCAGCTGATGAACTAACCAGAGAAGTTGCAGTAAAAATAGCCCTGGCGCCATGCCGCCATGTCTAACGAGGAAGATTCATCAATTCTGTGGGGCAGGACTGTTGTCACGTACAAATTGCAACTGCGGTAATCACGGTCTGCCAAGTACCGAGCATGCTCACCAGCCGGACAGAGTGGACAACAGAAAAGCTCGAATGGTGACCCCACAATGCCACATCGACCAAAAGGGTAACTGACATGCTCCTGCAATCGAGGCCTTGCAACCACTGCGAAACTGTGTAACGAACGGATATTTCGTTAAAATGGCGGTATTCATAAGCCAGTTTTCCATTCATTTTCTAGGACTGGTATAGATTTCAGACCGCACGGTCTACACCTAAAAGTGCCAAGTTTTTGGAATACTGCCATTTTAACGAAATATCCATTAACAGTACTTTCGTCCAGCTACTGCTGACCATGACCAATCGGGTGATTCGGGTTCACACATTAGCACTCGCATTATTCAGATAATGCTCATGTACACCTATGTTCAGGCTCATTCAAGTATCGAAGCATGCTTGTAACTCAAATCTTTGAGAAATAAATTCCAATTCCTTCATGTTCTTTTTCCCTTACAAATAATATTCAATCTTCGGTCATAGAATGGACAATACCGGTCATTTCAATTCATACCATGCACTATTACATAATTTAGGTCTTTGACACAAATCAAGCTAACGTAGTATGTGCTGCTGAATCACCCCGAGTTATGAAGGTATTCACCCCGTGAGTCTTCACAGAGATATTGAGAAATCCACTGAAGTTCAATTACTGGCAATAATTAACTGATTTGGCTCATGCTCTATTTTCGCATCGCTAGAACTCATGGTTTTCCAGGATCAGTTCCCAGTCGACAGCTGCGCATGCTGACAGACCATGATGCATGAAGCGGGACCTGGCCGAGGATTTTGACTTCAGCATGCAATACGGCATCAGTACAGAAATGGGGGCCGATTCAGTACATATTCCGGGGACGGGCTTGGTCGTTGTACTCTCCTTTCGCAATAAAATCTTCCGATCAACAGCTCAAAAAAAATTGGGGTTCACTTCAACTCGTGGCGGCAAATTATCCACGCATTAACTGTCTCTGACCATTGTGACCGAATATAGGTAATTATCGAATTTTCGTCTCCCTTTCCTACGAAACCGTCGTTGCCCTTCCATGTACCATTGGAAGAAGTAACTTCCGCCGTCAACTAGAACGGCTTGCAAGTTTGGGTCTTCTTTGGTCGACACCTTCCGATTAATAATTATTGCGTTGCTTCGCCAGCGCTGGTTTACACGAATATCAAATCTACCGCAGTCAGGGAACCCACTTCCTTTGAATGCAATTTGAAGCTGCATGCGCTTCATTAACCTTTGGTCCTTCAAGATGTCCGCTGACCGAGTCCGTGTTATTTGAACATTCTACATCATCCTACATGAATTGGAAGTATAAAAGAGCACCACATTTACAAGGAATGAAACAAACATTCATTCTTCCAAAACAATCTCAGCTGAGTGATCCAGTGACACAATTCGGAGAGGCTAGCTGCAGCAATCTATACATCATTCGACCTTTGCTTACACCCGTTGTTCCGATTTGACACACATATTTAGCTTCTAATCGATCTGAGTGGCATTCATTCTATGAACTGGAAGTGCGATCGAGCTAGCTAGCTGATCCCAGCTTATAGAGCCTTCTGTACTTTAATTCAAAACAGCTTCGGATCAAAAGTCTGCTGAAGTTCTCAGAGAGCAAGCTAATTAATTGCCATGGCCGTGATGGGCGATGGGGGATCATCGAAGTGGAGGCCTCCGTCGAAGCGCCAATGAAACTAGCTTGTTAGGATCATATGATGACAAAGTTTTGATTAAGATCATGCATTCACGACTGTCGGCATAGGGCCACAGGCAACGACAGCAAGAATTCCAGCTTCGTGTGAACAACCCGACCAATTCATTCCCTTCCTTGCTTGCGTCAGATTCTCCAATCGAAGAATCATGCGAAGTTGAATGCCAATGTAGCAAGCTTTTCCAGGAGAATATGGACTAAACGCGCGATGACTTCACTTCATCGACCTCGATCATCGAATTTCGAAGGAGATCTCGATCATTCCATAAGTTACAACTCATGAGCTCCTAAGTAGTTTGCAATTCTTTTGTACAGATTCATTGACAGCAATTTATACACAAACTGATTAGAGTACTTCCAGACAGTTTCTTTATTCATGCAGCAATCGATTTCAGGGCGTTGCAACAATGATTTGACACTAGTATCACAGCCTCGAAGCTGCCCACTTATTAATATACACATTACTTAGGCAACTGTTCGTTCGAAAGTAAAGGCCTTCGATTGATTGAAACACTTGTCTCGGCGTTGCATTGGGCAGCTGTCTGATTGTCATGCAAGATCATATCGAATGTTTGTCTTTAATTCGGGGGTAACTGAATCTATGATCAGTGTGTTGCATCTAAAATCTATACTGTCAACATCATCTCGAGGAATCCGATTGAGGAACCAGTGCCGAGCCAGTGCCGAGCTTCGAACACGGGACTTTAATTTTTGGATGAACAGATTCAAAATTGTTGTTTCTTCAGTTCTGAGCGTATGGAGTTTCGGTGAAACTGATATTGAAAAAAGCCTCCATTGTGAAAAGGACAAATTACAACCTCTACTTGACTAGCTGCAGGAATTGAGTAACCACCTTAGATTTAACGCTAGGCAAACGTTCAACGTACTTCCAATCGGGTGAACTTAGGTGAATTTTGGTGTCAATCGGTAGCTAGACAGTAGGGGAAGCAACTAATAACATTTACTACAAATCCACCCACCATGCAGGTAATTGTCAATGCAATAGCTAATGTATTCTTCCCAAGTGAGAAATTTGGTATTAATATTGATCTTATTCATTAAAACAGCATGTTTCAAATTTGGTATTAATATTGATCATATTCATTAAAACAGCATGTTTCAGAGAGGCTTAATTGTAATCTTCAAATGCACAAAGCTCAAAATAAATTTTAAAAACTTAAAAACTGATAAGTCTCTAACAAATATGAATTTCTAAAGGGGAATTGAGAAATGCCAATTCCTGAAAATTGTGCCATCGGATGTGTTGTATCATTAGTACTATGGGTTACAAAATGTAATTCTACCAACTTGCATTGTACTTTTGTACATAAACTTTTGTTTAAGCCCTCTGGTCCCTCTACAATTAACATTAGTTTTGTTAAATTGGCAAAATCTCTAGGTCATTGCAAGAAACACCAATATTGAATATTTGTCACACTAAGAATAACACACAACTTTCCTTTGCAATAACTTTTGAAACATGACTTGAAATTATTCCAATGGAGACTAGGAGATGAGTGTCTTGAATGTAATCATAATATCATATCCCATTTTTTCAAAAATTAGAAAAGAATCATTTTATATTTAAAAGTCAATTTTGCTAATTTGTGACGTTTTAAGTTTTATAGAATAAGTTTTTAGTACTATAGAGTACCATGAATTAATGATTTGGGTCATTGCATAAAAAATTCAATGCCATTTTTGGCTCAAAACATCTTTGATACTATAGTATTGTAACATGTTGAAACATGTTGAAATAAAAAATTTAAAATGAAATAAAATATGGATAACTTTTATAGCATTGAGAATAGTTCATTTTTAAAAATTCAAACATAGAAAAATTTATCTCTAAAAATTATGAAGAAAAATAATACAATAAAAAATACCAAGAAAATGACACTTTCATGAACATTTGATTTTTAGAAAATAGTAAAAGAATTCAAAAAGAAAAAAGAAAAAATCCATTTTTCCTAACTTAAAGATGCTCCTTCTCAACTATTTTCATCTTTGGGAAAAAAATTGTGTTCTCTACACCTATACAAAAGTAGTGCACTTTGAGCACATGTGGAAGATGGATAGTTTACAATTTCAACACAATATTCATTAAAATGAGAGATTTCCAATGAAATGAGAAGTATGGAGCACTTGTTTTGACACACAAATTCACGCAAGACCCCTCTAATCTCATGGAAGAGTACTGAAGAATGTGGCAGAAGGTGATTCTATTTTTAGAAACTCTTGTATGTATAATCACATTTGATTGTCATATAGAACTCCTATACGGATTTTGAGTTCCTATTCACGAAAGAATCGTGACAATGCCTATAACTGTCGTGAGTATGATTCACCCCATCATTGAGTTGTAAGTAACTGTATATCTGCACAATGCTTACATGTATGTATAGACTTTGTATCAAAAATATGAACAACATCTATATGTCCGATTTACTCTTCAGTAGTTCCATGGCCTTCATAATTTCGGGTCCATGACTGTATCCATTATCATTCTTCTTATATTCCCTTAGCCCTTGAAGCCGTTGGAGTCGTAAGATCTTTCGATTCCAAGCGTCGAAAACCGGTGCAGCATATCTATTGGGTGGCACTCCATCATGCGTCTTGGTCTTCCATACACCTAGACATTGTGCTCGCGGACGAGGAATAGGAGGCCCATGAGATCGGACAAGGAGAACTTGTTTGCATGCTTCCATTGGTAGGGGATTCTTCGTCTCCATTGTAGTATTTGGAATTCCCACGTCTTCATACAACTTTCTTTGTGGCATTCTCTCCGAGGCAGATGGCGACTTTCTGGAAGCCATAGGATCTTTGAATTTCAAAGGAGAAGGTGAGCATGATTTCGGCAGCTGGGGAACTCCATTAGATGGACTGTCCACGACCCCGTCTTCTATGGGCCTGATTGAGAAGTCCATTGTCAAATTGGCAGTGGCCGCCGAGCAGAGGAAGTTCCTTGTGCTGAGAATAGCGTTCTGGCCGTAGTCCAGGACGGAGTCCATTGATGCCGCACATGGAAGACTAGCATCTGGGAATGGAGGAGGTGCGTTGTCAAAACTCTGCTATCAAGCGGCGCTTAGAGTTTCTCCACATAAGAAGTCCAGAGGGATTCACAACTAGTAATACAAATGAGCAGCATGTAGTGCACTTATCCAATAAACATAGATAAACACATCAGGTCGAAGCAACCTGAACGACAACATTGAGTCTCCCATTGACAAACATCAAATCAACATTTATTACAGAAATTGGATTGGACAAACTTGAAACGAACGCGCTTAATGACTATATACAAATAAGGTCGATCCGACCTAAAATGCGCAAAGAATGAAATGTCCCGATCTGACTTCCTAGTAGCTCAAATGGACCTGATCTCTGGAAACAGAAGTATCCTATTTCAAAGTCAAGAACACTCTGACCACTTCCATAATCCTATTATACTCTCGACGACTCCGTTCGTCGCAGAGCATTTTTCGCCCCATTTTCCCCTTCCTATTCCCCCTGAACGATTTTAGCCCTTGATCTCTAGCGTCGTGCACACGCCTAAACCAAGGAAGAAGAACGTCCAAAAGAAATGAGTCCTTCAGACCATTCCCCCTGTGACTCCAAGTGTCCAGGAGTACGACATTCTCTGCGTTGTTCATGACATGCTTAACAGGACTGTCGTCCATTGCAATGGTGTTCTCGGGTGTAAAATTCCCATGTGAGCCATTGAACAACGTATCAAGGTTTTTTAGGAAAAGTTCCTTGCTCGTCTCTGGCTCTTTGAACATGGTGACTTGACCTAAACCATCCCTGCACTTGAGCTTCGTGCATGAATCCTGTCCTAGTACGAGGAAGGGCATTCCCAGATCTGAGAAGAGATACGCACAAACTTCTTCTGTGGTGGACTTCTTCAATGAGCTCCACACCGAAACGAAAGCTACTTGGCCTAAGTCACGCAGGAAATGTGCGCACCCTGGTCGGACGTACACAGCCTTCGGCCCCACAACTGCAGGAATCGTGGCGGAATGGGGCTGCGATGTGTCACCGACGTGCCTTGCCCAACCCTTCACTTTAGCATCCTCGCAGACACATAATAATCCATTCAGGTCCAAGACGACGTTGAGCCATTTCTCGGTCACCCTGGACCTCAATGGAACGTTGACTTCATTCAACAATTCTCCACGACAATATGGAGGATCTGATCCCTGCTAACAAACGGCCACATTCATAGCCAATTATTATCCTACGGGACGAATTTTGGACTTCACGCGAAACGAAATGGCAACCCACAATCCAGGATAAAAAACCAATGATAGAAAAAAGGAACACCCCTAACGTTGAATGACATTTGTACACAAGAATATCGAAGGCAACACAATGTACCTTTTGTCGAGAGGACACTTCCGGCTCTGATAGATCTCCTAGCGCCATAGTGATTGGATCAGGAATCTTAACCTCCATGAGCACATCATCGGGAATGGAGGTGTCATCATCTCTTGGACACAGTCTTATTGCGGTCTTATCCCCCGGTTGCGATGTCACTGCACCTAGCGTTGGAGATAAATTCATCTCCAAGGAAATGGGAACAAGTGACGGTGGAGGAGGCAAGTGAAGGGTTGGGGCAACAGAGGATGAAGGCATTTTCAACACATTGACAAGGCCTGCAACAGAGGAATATATAGAGAGGCAATTTGTAAGATATCGAGAACATACTTCCATTCAATCGCATTGGAATTTAAAATACACAATTGATGTTCAGAAATTGATGTTCAAAATGAAGAATTCATGGCGATAATTCTTTCCACTATAAGTCCTGTGTCAAAATGGAAGGCCCCTCCGCTCCTAAACGTCTTCGGCTACAAAAAAATCTATATTACAAATCAGCTCAAGTCGACCTAACTATACACTTGACATCGAGTGATTATAAATTACAACCTGCTAGTGCATTGGTGCTAGGTGAGAGCTCATTCTGATCGAGGTCCGCATCCAAGCCTTCTCTGAAACTAAGAACATCCGCACCTTCAACAGGTGTGGCCGTTGGGGGCGTTGCATCCACCTACGTCTCTTCAACCTCACGCCCTGCTGGTGGAGCTGGAGTTGCGGGGCGATCTTCCTTTGGAGGAGGAGGAGTTGGGACAACAAAGGAGGTCAGAGTAGAACCGGGAGGAATAGCACTCAGATGAGCAAGACTGGATTCCCCGTTGTTGATAGAACCTATGAGGGGACCTTCGATCATCAACTGGCCAGATTCTGTGATGGTGGCAATGATGCCAACGGCCTGATCCTTGCAAGCTGATTTTGAATGGCGGAAGACTAGTCATCTTGACATTTTATTGCCGCTATGATGAAGTTCTGGAACATGTCCATTCGTTTATTTGTTTCCGCATACAATTCTAGAGAATCATCTCGATCCTTCACTTTGTCCACTTTGAGCTGCGCTATCTCACCCTGAAGATCCACATCGCGATAGGTGGCTCTTTTCCTTTTTCTCTCACCCGTGGTTGGAGGCGGGGTGCTAGTGGGTTGCCTCTCCACGGGGGGCCCTGACGAAGCAGACGACCCTCGAAGGCTTTGTGATAGCCGCGCTGGTGGCGTACATTGCTCCTCTTGCACGTCGTCCGCATCCAGATCATCGTCATCGGCCTCTGTGTCGGAGGATAAATCCATGCTCTCCCATTGCGATGCACCCCCCCGACCTGAAGGCGTGTAGGATTGGTCCCACACCGACTTTCCCTTTCTCCTGCTCGATGTAGATGTTGACACACCTATAGGTTTCCGACTGAATCTGGATTCATCGACAAAGTACCCGTTTGGCTCGAAGTCCTTAATGTCCAGTGACTTGGCCATTTCCACAATGTCAATCCACATTGCTGATTCATCAGAGACTCTCACAGCGTAGACATTAAGGCCGCTCATCTGAAAATCACACAAAGGGAAACAATAGGATTCAGTTCAATAAGCACATCAGAGGTCGACTCGACCTAAACAGGTAATTATAATTGAATGTCATTGACAAATTGTGATGTTCATTACCAATGAGAATAACAGTATCAGAGCCTTCCTTTTTAGATAGTAATGAAATTAGCATGTTTGATTGCTCTAACTCAAAATCACAAATGCAAATTCAGGTCGACTTGACCTAAAGTATCATACCATTGCTGCGCATGTGAACTTGGCGCCGGCAAACAAGGACATAACACTCCTCCCCCGTAAAACAAAACCTTTTCAAAATTCCGAGGTAGAATTCCATCCGCAGCTCCATATTATTAATTCTATAACGTAGCTCATTATAGGCCCTTGGCTTATTGAACATGTCAACATTCGGTGATCTGTAAGCAGGTTTTGGGGTCATGAGAATAGCATTGTTAGGACTTTGTAGGAAGGTAAGATAAACTTTCTCCACAGCCTTACTATTGTTTGGGGAGTAATCTCCCATCCTCTCATGCCGTGCTAGCCAATAGTTAGAGTAGTCCATTTGATACTCTCTGAGCACCTCATTGCTCTGCACGTAATGTAGAGCTTGGTTTTGCTCGGTTAAATCCGAGTAGATGAAGAGCCATGTCCCGATCTCCTCCAACAATGGCTTCTTCTTCTCTTGAAACGACTTAAGAACGACATAGTTGGATTGCACTTCAGCTTGTTGAGGACGCCAAGAGTGTATCTAAATTCAATCACTCCAAACCTTATATCCTCCACTGTATTCTCCTTCCATGCACCTCTTGGCCAGTCAGCATGCATGTCATTGCTAATATCGTATGGACGATAATGAGCAACGGAAAGCAGCTTCACAAAGTTCGACCTCCTCTCCAGAAACACTTTGAAGAATTCAACAGCATAGGGTGACATTTCCTCGGCCTTCTTATTCTTCGACTTCGTTTGCTTGGCCTCCTTCCAATAATCATTGCCGGATTGCTCAAGTAGCACATTCATTGTAGTGCTAGTGATGTTCCGATTAGACTTGAACTCTCGCCACTTCTCAACGTTCAACTCATCAAATGCATTCAACAGACCAAGTGTCAGGTCCAGAAGGTGAAGCTCCTTCTTCACCAAATACTTCCTCTTCCGCCGCTCAACCCACTCCTTGCAAGTGTAGCAACTCTCAAGCACTGACGATATCATTTTTATCGTCACCTTTGGGTATGGTTGATCTCACTTTCCTGTCTGCTGATTAAGAATGTGCTTCACAAGTTTCGCAAGATTAGCTAGTGAGAGATTTCCTAGCCACTTGAAAAATTCATATGTGAAATTCCCGTTTTCAGACTTCCAACCCGGCCTTTCGTTAAATTTTAGCAGCGTATCTGGATCTATGAGCTCTTCGTGTGAAGCACTGGAGATGACCTCACTCCACAAATTGAAAACATTGTCGGGAGCAGTGATAATCTTCAATTCATTCGTGATTTTCAGCTTCTCCTCACCACCCTTTCCACAAGTGGCTTTCTGAAACTTCACGACGTCAAGCATAGCGAAACGCTTGTTCATGGCCTTTGTAAACTCCTGTACATAGTGCAAATCAGGTCTCATAAGTCCAAAGCCAACTTAGGTCGACTTGATCTAAAATGCATTTATAGTCCCCATATTACATTAAACAAATTACTCACCTTGAATCTCAAGGAGTTGGCCCTGTTCTCTACATTGCGTCTTGCATTGGAGAGAGTGCCAACAAGTACAACTTCCTTGGGATTTTTGTGCCTCCCCATGTTCTCCCACACAATTCTCGCGCCTAGGATGTTTGTCGACCAAGACGGCTTCATCGCAACAAAATGATTTACTCTATTGTAGTATGCAAAGATGGACCTCAACTTCTCATTGTCATTTGACCAGACCACGTAGCAATCCCAGTTCCAAAAGTGCTTCACGATCTCCTCATCCAGGTTCATGTCCACCATCATCTTGCTGGCAGTTATACTGTGCTGACCATTGATGAGGTAAAACTCTCCCTTCTTGATGGTGTCCCAAGATGTAGGTCCCGGCTTCACAGTCTGGCCGACCGGCATGACACACAGTGTTTGCTTCGTAGATTTATCCAGCATGTGCACTAAATAGTGCAACACATCTGCTACTAGCCTTTGCTCGTGACTGCGGATGTTCATTTTCGGTGGTGCGGGAATGAGTTAGTCTACAGAGATCGACTTCTTTTCGTTTATCTCAAAAATGTAAGCATCTATACAAGAGGTCCAATAATTCTTGTAGGCCTCTATTGACTGTTTGTAGTCATACTTGTGCTTGGGGTCATGTGCCTCTGGCACGTCTGTAACAGCAGACGTGAAACTTTTCTCTCCGGCAACTGAAATTGAAGGAGCACCTTCTCCTCCTCGTCTCCCCGAGGAGGAAGCTAGGTTGCTCTTCCTTGTTCCCGTGGGAGGGGTTGCGGCTTGTTTACTTCTCCACGTACCACGACTCTGTTGCGTCCCTGGAGTTCCCATAGATCCCTGGCCCTCTCCTTGGCTTGGCACGTTGTGCGATACTGAGCGAGAGACCATTTCCTTACGTTTGAGGTCAAGCTTTGCTGTCAATACTGCAAAGTCAACAAAAAGTGTCCGCAATCGATTGCACAATTGTTTTCCACTAAACGGCTTCCTGGCGGCATTCCTGGAAAAGTTTGAATCGACCTTTCTTTCCAATTCTAGAATTTCGGTTCTGTACTCCGTTGGCTCGAGAGATTCTAGAAATGGGGTTATATTGAAATCGATTTTTGCTAAGTCAAGCACAATTGTGAAGTGGTACTACTCCTCGTCCTTCAACCCCGTTTGCGCAATGACACAATGGATCTTGATTATTGATCCGACGTCTTGGGTGATGTCTTTGATCTTTTTGTCATAGGAGATTGGATAATATGGTTCACTATCCTTATACTTTGCAGAAAAGCAAATGAGATTTTTGAAGGGAATCATCTTCAGGCTCCATTTCTCCATCTTCTCTGGTGCTTGGAATTCCTAGTAATCCCCATCATTTTCGAAATCGTCCCCATCTTCCTCGTCCCGCGTGATATCAAGTTGCTTGTAGAAGGCTTCAAGCTTCTAAACCTGCTCTTCCATTCTGCTTTCAATTGTAAATATCGTATTAGCTGTACGCTCGTTTAGGTCGACTCGACCTAAATCGTCTTAACTTAGTTAGGATATCAGAGAATTTCGGGACATTGTTATTGATGTCCCTTATTATATTCAGGATTTTAGTTCTGTGCATTTTTGTTTTGTACTAGTTAGGTCGACTCGACCTAATCGGTTTTTATGTCTGTTATATTTATTTCGTAAGAAGTTACTTTACTTTTTAGAATACGTTACAAATCTCAATATATTTGAACAACCTATTTGGTATTACGTATCTATGTCAGTTACGGATATTTACATTATGAGATTCTTCATGAGGACAATTTAGGTCGATTCGACTTGAGTTGTTAAATGTTTACATCTAATTTGGAATAATTGTTATCATGGTTGTTTCGGCGGACAGATCGACAACACGACGAACACGACGTCCAACACGTCAAGTAGACCCTCTTGTTTATCTAATAGAGTCAAACTTAGCTTTGACTTTTTTTTAAAAATTCACCCTGCCCGTGAGGCCACCTAGATGCCATGTGGCACACGTGTCTTCTACATGGCATCCTAAAGGGGCACATGTGGGTCTTGGCGACCTCGGGTGTGGGCGACCATGGCTGTAGGCAATTATAGATAGGGCGACTTCGGGTTCACGCTACTAGGCGACCGCGGGTGCGATGTACTTGGTGACTTGTGAGGCAAAGACATGAAGTCGGAGCCTAAAGAGAGTAATGCCTCACAAATACCCGCAGGCGCCCCAAAAGACCCGTAGTCACCTCCTAGGGGACCCGCACACGCCTCAAAAGACCTACAGTCGCCCTCTAGAGGACCCGCAGTCGCTCTCTCCAAGACTTGTAGTCGCCCTCCAGAGGACCCGCAGTCGCCCTGTGCAGGACCTATAGTCGCCTCAGGACCCGCAGTCGCCCTGTCCAAGACCCGTAGTCGCCCTGTCCAGGACCTGCAGTCGCCCTAGGACCCGCAGTCGCCCTGTCCAGGATCTACAATCGCCCCAGGACCCGCAGTCGCCCTGTCCAGGACCTACAGTCGCCCTGTCCAGGACCCGCAATCGCCCAATCTAGGACCTGTAGTCGCCCCAAGACCTGCAGTCGCCTTGTGCAGGACCCGCAGTCGCCCTGTCCAGGACCCGCAGTCGCCTTGTGCAAGACCCGCAGTCGCCTTGTGCAGGACCCGCAGTCGCCTTGTGCAGGACCCGTAGTCGCCCTGTCCAGGACCCGCAGTCGCCTTGTGTAGGACCCGTAGTCGCCCAGTCTACGACCCGCAGTCGCCCCTAGACCCACAGTCGCCTTGTCCAAGACAAGTAATCGCCCGTGGACCCGCAGTCGCCCTATCAGACCCGTGGTCACTCCCCGAGATCTGCATGTGCCCCTTGCAGACCGCGGGTTCAACCAAATTGGGCTCAAGAACAATAAGACTTGAACTCGCCGTCACCCGTGGTCGCCCAAAACCTGAACTCACCCAAGACCCGAGGTCGCCCCCCACCCAAAGTCGCCCCCAATTCCACCAAATTGGGCTCAAGAACAATAAGACTTGAACTCGCCCTCACTCGCGGTCGCCCAAGACTCGAGGTCGCCCCCCACCCGAAGTCGCCCCCCATTCCACCAAATTGGGCTCAACAACAACAAGACTCGAACTCACCCTCACCCGCGGTCGCCCATGACCCGAGGTCACCCCCCAATTCACCAAATTGGGCTCAACAACAACAAGACTCAAACTCGCCCTCACCCGCGGTCGCCCAAAATCCGAGGTCGCCCCCCACCTGAAGTCGCCCTTCAATTCCCCAAATTGGGCTCAACAACAACAAGACTCGAACTCGCCCTCACCCGCAGTCGCTGTGAGCCCTCAAGTTGGCACTTAGAACTCAGGGTTTTCTTTTTTTTCATTTTAGTCAGTATTTTAGCATAATTATATGCAAAAATGCATAAAAAGAGTGTTTGAGTGGTATTTGGTAGAAGTCCCTACCAATACAACGAGGGGTCATCTTAGAAGTGTAGAGTATATACAATACTCAAATTTCATACTTCTAATGCCTAGTTGAGAGTCTGAGAGGTCGATTAAGTATTTCCGAGAGAATTAAGGGTTTGAGTGTTAGCCAGTCCTAGTAGTTGTCCATGTTAAACTAAGCCTTACAATTACATGTGACAAGCTGGCTAAGTCTATTTTAGGTCTAGAGAGTCTAGTATAGGTCACCATCCAATTCGTAAAGAATTTGGATTGGTAAAGTTCTTATTTGCAGATAACTTATAGAAGAATTATCCAATCTGCAAAAGAAGTCATGGGAGAGCGACCAGAGTATGAAGAAAGGTACTTTTACTCTAAAAGCATGCCAAGAGCCAACATTGGAGCCGGTTGTTCCAAGATTCCCCGATACAAGAATAATTTCCCCCTCGGGCGGAAATTAAAAGGGAATTGCTAATTTTAGCTTCCCTATGAATAGTGCAAAGTGAAATGTAATGTTGCACTTTGGTTTTGGGAGTTTCCTAGAAGCTACCCAAAAATTTTCGGAATTTTCCGGAACAATACAATGACTCCATGGGAAGTCAACTGCCTTTAGATATGGTCGTAAATTCCTAGGAATTACCCATGTTGCAGTAAAATCCCACTAAAAATTAGGATAGAGTGTTGTGTGCTAATAAAGCGCTCCGCAAAGTTTGAAGACATTCTGACATTCCTAGGTACCAGAATCGGCAACGACAGTGGACTTTTGAAGAATTTACAACTTTACGGCGGGTTGACCAGCATACCAGGAGGTGGCGGTGTCCAAATGACGTGAATGAGGGGTCTTTTCTTACTCCCACGAACCTTTTAAGTATCCCTAGCTAGATGGTTTCCTCAAAAGAAACAAATTCCAAAAGTTAGGGTTTTCACCTTTCTTTGGAGTTACCGTAAGTTGATTTTACATTTACGAAAGGCTGGAAAGAAGGGGGTAGGGGGTCCTCTAGGCTAATTTGGGTCTTCTAAACACAATGGCGCAATCGTTTTTCAATTTGGAGTTGTTCCCTAGAAGATAGGAGGGGTCCAGCAGTAGGTTTGACTTTTTTATAGTAATTTGTGGTAATTCAAAGTTAATTTCGCAAATATCTTTTGGAAAATTGAAGATTGGATTTGGGTAAGACCTCTTTTCTTGCGTAACAATCCATCTTTTGTTTAAAGAAAGACAATTTAGAAATACTTTGGGTTAATTAGCAAAATATCTAGGTTAATTAGGGTTATTTTCGAAATATCTTTGGGAAAAGATCTTAGATTTGATTTAGCCAAGATTTATTAGCTAAACGGAGAGGGTTCTAGATAATTCCTCCATTAAACAAAGATTATTTTGGAATTACATTAGGGTAGTTTAGGAAATATCTCGGGATCAAAAGTAAATGTTTTTCCACCGACAACTTACCGAGGAGGGCCTGGGACAAGTATAAAAGGCCCTTCCCTCGAGGTTGTCGGTACCCTCACCCTCATTCTTATATCTAACCTTTGCTTTCGTGCTACCAACGTGGTCGGAGCACTGATCCAGGTCGAGATCCGACCTAAGTTTCATTCTAATTCTTGATTTGTACACTTTGAAGGATGAGAGGGTCCCTTCAAAGTGATTTCTATTTGATTTCGTTAAGTTCTTGAGGCTAAGCCTCCATTTTCTTTGAATTGTGAGAGTTTTGGCAGGAATAGACCTCCAAACTCTAATTTTGTTTAAGATTTCTTGAATACTAACAAATTGTGCTCATTACAACAGAATTTGGTATTAATATACTTAAGGCGGTGAAGCTTGACTTTACCAAAAGTTTATTAAACCAACCCTGGCCCAAAACTCATTGTATAACAAAGATTGGGACTTTAATTGCTAAAGTTCGGTTTAAACGCTGTCATGCGTACCTCCTTTAGTGATTAAACTTGGATAATTGGAAATTTTAGAGAATTAATCTTTAAAGTTCGGTTTAAACACTGTCATGTGTACCTCCTTTAAAGATTGACTTTCAAAATACTAAAATTTGATCTTTGACACCGTGTATACCTGGGGTTGCCCCCACACGGCGAAGCTTTGACTTTAAAAGATTTGAAATTAACACTTGGAAAAATTTCCTTATTTGCATGTTTGGAAAAATGCTCTGCAGGTGTACTAATTAGGAACGTTTGATTTAGTGAAAAAGATTAGAGAAAAGTAGACAAAATTGCTTAGTAGTAGTTAGAGAAAACCAAGAGTTAGATTAGTTTCCCTGAGTCATTAAAATTATCCTAGAAATAGAATTCAATTAGCTTAGAATATTTAGTTGTTTAGTTTGAACCTTTTCCCAAAAATCCCAAAAAATTAGAATGTTAGTTAGAATTTAAGAAGTCCCCAAAATTCCCCAAAAATTGATTAGTCTTAGAGTTAATTAAGTCTGAAAATTAGATTAGTCAAAAATCCATTAGTTTATTAGATTAGTGAAAATCAACATCATCAATAAAAGTTTCCCAAAACTAATGATCAAGAATGAGTTATAAACTAGTACACCAAAGTCGGTACCATTAAACCAGCAAACCTGAGAGTTGATCAAGAGGACCAACAATCAAAAGGGCGAAGACAGACTGAATGAACGGAGAAAGACTCGGCTGAACGGAGACGGGACGGGGTTGGGTTTTATAGCCAATCACGTTGTGCCACGTGGCGAGCAACCTGACCGGGAGTAAGGCCAGTGAGTGGTGACAGAGCCAGCGAAGTACGACAGGGGTGTTGACGGAGACTCGGGGAGCGAGCGGTAGCCGGACAGATGGTGGCAACGAACAAGTGAGCAGGAGGGGCTGTGCAGGGAAGCCAGAGCAACCAGAAGCAAGGCAACTGAGCGATCGGGAGTCCAGCAACTGCTCTGAAGAACTGCTGGGAGCGATTGGGAGTTGGAAAGTCTGAGATACCGAATCAAATTAAAATTTAAGGTAAGGTTCTTGAATGTTTGGAAATTTTGATAAAAAAGCTAACACTCTCAATAATTAGTGAGTACTCATAGGAACATCCACAACTCATAACACTCTCCTTCAAACGCTTAAAACACCAAAAACAATGAGAGTTGAAGAAGTTGAAATGAAAGGTTAGAGACGAAAGAAAGAAGAAGAAGAAGAAAAGGAATCTAGATAATTAATGAAGTGAGAATTGTTTGAATTTGATTTTATTCTAATTACTATTCACTAAGTTGTTGGTTAGTCATTGATTAGGATTCTTTTAGGAATTAGAAGGCTAGGCTTTGGTTAGGTTTTGTTTTGTTAGGCTTAATAAGACAAATGGATAAAGACAAAATGCCAACTAATATCTTTTGAAAGATTAGGAAATTACGAAATAATTAGGATTTATTAGATTTGATTTGATTTAGTGGATTTAAAAGGTTTTGAGGTATTAAAATAATTTCTAATTATTTTAAATACAACCAAAATTAATAAAATCCCATAACCATTAGTAGGAAAAGAAAAATTGAAATTAAAAGACAACATCGAACGAGGTTTAATTTCAAATGGCGTGATGAATTAGTGAAATGGAGGATGGAGCGGGATACTACGAAACCATTCACCTCGTAATTCTCGAGGACGGTACGATCGATCACTTCATAGGAAAGGTACGTTAAATTCTTTATATTTCATTTCTTTTAAATTCCAATTTGATTAAAATCTCACTTGACAAAATAAACCATTGAAACCTTTAGGAAAATTAGAAAAGAAAATTAACCTTTAAAATTAAAATTATTCGTTTAAGACTAAGAAATAATGAATGAATGAAATTTAACTCATTAGACTTTTTAAAACAAATTTCATTCATTAATAATTTTTTAAGAATTAATTTTCAGTGTTTTACCTTGTTGGAAAGGTAATTTCTGAATTTTCATAAAACCCTAAAAATACTAATTTAGTTTACGACAGATTAGAAGATAATTAAAAAGAATTTCTAAAGAATCTTTAAAGAATCATTTAAATTAGGAATCAATTAGGGAATCTTTTGAAGATTCCAGAACCTCTTTTCATTTAAAAAATACTTTAATTTTAAGTGAGAAAAGGTTGGATGAAGTTTGATTTCAATTTGGATGAAATTCTTTAATTAGTAGTCAAATTAGGTTTAGTCTTAGAATTAGGTAACTAACATAACTAAAAACTTAACCCTGAAATTTAGATTTATTTCGAGTAGTTTTACTATTTTTAATTTGTGGATGAAGGTTGTGATGTAGTTTAGGGATCAATATTTCATCCATTCATTTCTTTTATTAGAAAAGTCAGAATTTAACTTGCTTTACCATTTTGGAAAAGGCAAATTACATTCTATAAAGTAGGTTAGATTGATGTTAGTTTGGATTTATCTTTTGATTAGTTATTTGATTTAGTTAACCATAGTTTAGAATTAGGATTTAAATGATTTAAGTTCAATTTGGATATTTAAAAACAAAGTGTCCATTGCTTGGAAGGCGCGAATTGAACTTAGATTCAGAACACCCTAAAGAAATTAATTTAACCAGCCATTAGAACCCGTGTGCACGTTTTAACTCGAAGGGCAGAGTTTAAAACACTCACAGTCGCCCAAGACCCGAGGTCGCCCCCCACCCGAAGTCGCCCCCCAATTCACCAAATTGGGCTCAACAACAACAAGACTCGAACTCGCCCTCACCCGCGGTCGCCCCCCATTTGAAGTCGCCCCCCATTCCACCAAATTGGGCTCAACAACAACAAGACTTGAACTCGCCCTCACCCGCAATCATCCAAGACCCGAGGTCGCCCCCCAATCCACCAAATTGGGCTCAACAACAACAAGACTCGAACTCGCCCTCACCCGCGGTCGCCCCCCAATCCACCAAATTGGGCTCAACAACAACAAGACTCGAACTCGCCCTCACCCACGGTTGCCCAAGACCCGAGGTCGCCCCCTAATCCACCAAATTGGGCTCAACAACAACAAGACTTGAACTCGTCCTCACCCGCAGTCGCCCCTGACCCGAGGTCGCCCCCCAATCCACCAAATTGGGCTCAACAACAACAAGACTCGAACTCGCCCTCACCTGCGATCGCCCAAGACCCGAGGTCGCCCCCCAATCCACCAAATTGGGCTCAACAACAACAAGACTCAAACTCGCCCTCACCCGTAGTCGTCCAAGACCCGAGGTCGCCCCCCACCCGAAGTCGCCCCCCAATCCACCAAATTGGGCTCAACAACAACAAGACTCAAACTCGTCCTCACCCGCGGTCGCCCCTGACTCGAGGTCGCCCCCCAATCCACCAAATTGGGCTCAACAACAACAAGACTCGAACTCGCCCTCACCCGTGGTCGCCCAAGACCCGAGGTCGCCCCCATTCCACCAAATTAGGCTCAACAACAACAAGACTTGAATTCGCCTCCACCCGCGGTCGCCCAAGACTTAAACTCACCCAAGACCTATATTCACCTCTATCTTAAAGTCACGTCAGTGCAGTAACCAACATACCACAAGATGTGAGCCATCTCCAACTCTAATGAAGTCAAGCTTAATTGCATCTTCCATACACTATAATTGACATGTCCTTTAATGCTCGTACTTAGTTAATACTACAGAATTAGTCTATAAATACAGAAATTTTAGTATGACTAATTAGAGAAATTGAAGAGGGTTTTCCAAACCCTAAACCCTAACCCTATACCCTAAACCCTATAGAAAAACTATGGACCTTCTCCATGTATGTGAGTCCAAAAGTAATGTACTTCTATTTTTTAGGATGGATAAAATGACACACACATGTGAGTTGCTTTTCATTATATGTCGTAAAAATGTTTGAACTCCTAAACCTTGTACTTGTAAGATAAAAACCATTCAAAGTGTCATTTCCTAACTTTTTAATCTTCAATAAATTGAATATTCATTCACCCCTTCAAATGTTTTTTAAATCCCCTTGATGTATCAAGGGGAGGACTATATTGAAATTCCTATGTTGGAGGATGGAAAATGAAATGATGAGGAGAAGGGCTTCCCCAAGTCTCCATTTCGTAAACCACTTCTTATGTAGATAAAAAGATTTCTTCTTTGTGCATCCCACAATGTTAGTATTTTTTTTGTACATGGTTTCCTCCAAAAGGGAAGGTCTCCTCTCAATATACTCCCTCCAAAAATTAAAATATGAAATGGTCATGTTGAATTTTACATGAGCATGAGGAAAAAAAAAACTATCAATTAGAAGAGCTTCCCCAAGTCTCCATTTCTTAAAACCACTTCTTATGTAGATAAAAAGATTTCTTCTTCATGCATCCCACGGTGTTAGTATTTTTTTTGTACATGGTTTCCCCCAAAAGGGAAGGTCTCCTCTCAATGTACTCCCTCCAAAAATTAAAATAGGAAATGGTCACGTTGAATTTTATATGACCATGAAGGAAAAATAAAATGTCAAGGAGAAGAGCTTCCCAAAGTCTTCATTTCTTAAACCACTTCTTATGTAGATAAGAAAATTTCTTCTTTGTGCATCCCACGATGTTAGTATTTTTTTTGTACATGATTTCCCCCAAAAGGGAAGGTCTCCGCTCAATGTACTCCCTCCAAAAATTAAAATAGAAAATGCTTACGTTGAATTTGACATGACCACAAGGATGGATGAAGGAGAAATGAAATGTTAGGAAAAAGGGCTTTTCCAAATCTCCACTTCCTAAACCAATTTGCTTTCTTTATTACTTAATTAACTTTTGATCACTTAGTATTGAATGCCTTAGTTTTAGGATTTTCTGGAGTTATTCCTCAGAAAAGGGGGGAGCGGTACTTGAAAAGTTTGAATGCCTTCCCTCCACTTTGTAAGGGGGGAAACTCAAACTCATGTTTTCTGGCGCCCCTAACTTGCGGTCGCCCCATACGCAGCCACCTCCATCGTCATGAACTAAAAGACTTCTTGAGTCTGAGACCTGCAGTCGCCCCATCAGCCGCGGTCACCCAAGAAATGACCTGTGGTCGCCCCCCTAAGCCCCCTTCTACCCGCATTTGCCCCCCCTAGACCCGCACTCACCCCCCTAGACCCGTAGTCGCCCCCTTCTACCCGCACTCGCCCCCCCTGGACTCGCACTCGCCCCCCCTGGACCTGCACTCGCCCCCCCTGGACCCGCACTCGCCCCCCCCTCGACCTATAGTCGCCCTGGATTGGACCTGTAGTCGCCCTGGATTGGACCTGTAGTCGCCCCGGATTGAACCCGCAGTCGCCCTCATTCTAGGACCCGAGGTCGCCCCATCTTACCCGCACGCTCCCCACCTGCACTCGCCCCCCCCCCCTCGACTTGTAGTCGCCTTGAATTGGACCCGCAGTCGCCCTAGATTGAACCCGCAGTCGCCTTCATTCTAGGACCCGCGGTCGCCCCACCCGCAGTCGCCTATGGTGACGTGGTCAAAGCTTTCCACGTCACTGTTGACAACCCGCCACGTAAGATAAAAATTTTGGCTGCCTTGCCCGAAAACCCTAAACCCTAATTTCGCGCTCGTCAAATTTGTCTCGTATATGTGACACTCGTCTTATACGACATGCGACATCAAACGAACAACTCGACACCCAAACCCCAAAACACGTTCGACAGGACAACCCTGATTGTTATTTAGTCGTTTTGGTAGTATTTCATATTTGAAAATATTACCGTCATGGAGCAAGTGCATTTGTGTCATTTTAGGTCGACTCGACCTAAATTGTTCTCCTTTCAATATGATTGAGGGTGTTCTGGTACTCAGCCTTCCTTATTATGTATGATAGGTAGATTGCGTATCATCACGACCGGGGAGATGTGTGGCATTTTAGGTCAACCCGACCCAAAACGACGCCCTGTTTTCGCAGCTATGTGATTAAATTTCACGAATGAATTTCCGAAGCCTCTACAAGAACAATCGACCTAAAGTGACATCGACCTAAAACACATTGGTGAAAGGATTACCTCGGCTAGTGAAGGTCAATCTGGTTCACTGCAAGCAAAATGTGAGTGAATCTGCTGGTAAATCTACGAAAAACAAATGTGTTCTTGAATAATCTGCTTCCAAGCAAAATTGTCTTGTAGGTTTTTCGTAGTGGATGTCAAATTGTGGAGAATTGAAGGCGAAATCAGATTGCTATGTTTTAAAAACACACTCTCTCACTCAGTGCATTGCAATCTCATTTTACACTAAATTCAAACGAACATTGTATAGCACAATGCAATACTATAAGGTTGCTATGCATTTGTGAATCTACTCTAATACAATGAACTACCAAAACCCTACACCAAATGCAATGGTACTTTGAACGTATGTCATTGCATTCAAGCATTTCATTATCACATTCAAGAAGACATTTATACACATTCAGACCCCCATAATCAAAAACAGCAAGATGCAAAGTACATAACTTCAAAGTACAACCCAAAACAATTGAACTATGAAAGTGGACTTCAGAATCCCTAAACCCTCAACGTAAACCCCAAACATACAAATACAAATGCTACAAATACTAACAAAAAAACTTACGAAAGCATTACTGCAAATTTGAATGACATTCAAAGCAAAAGAAGTAACAAAACAAACCTGTGCAATTCGGAGAGACCGTGCAACGACACCAACAGCAATACCAACACGAGGAGCAGGAGCAGGAGCGTGGCGAGGAGGGAGCAGGAGCGCGATGAGGAGCAGCAACAGCGCGACGAGGGGAGAAGGGAGAGCAAGAGCGGCGAGGGGAGAGGAGGAGCAAAAGCGACGATGAGGGGGGAGCACAACACGACGAGGGGGAAGCACGAGCGCAACGAGGAGCATGAAGGTTTCCAAGAGTAGGAGCGCGACGACAAGAGCCCCAAACCTTAGTGGCGATGCCAAACTACCTGTACCCGCCCAGCCATACCCGCCCAACTCATACCCGCCCAACCCATACCCATCCAACTCATACCCACCCTCTACATACCCATCCAACTCATACCCACCCTCTACATACCCGCCCAACCCATACCCACCCTCTACATACCCGCCCAATCCATAACCACCCTCTACATACCCGCCCCATATACCCGATGCCCCTTTACCCACGGAGAATGTACCCGTACTTCCATACCCATGAAAACATACCCACCCCATACTAAATAGGACATATGTACATTCAATGAGGTAGATGGTGCAGAAACTACTTGTTTAAGAGCGTCTTTGCTTCTACAGTCCAAAATTGTGGTTTGAACAATTTAGATGAATTTTAAAGAGTAATAAAAGAGAAAATGATTTGAGAAGCAATTTTTTTCATAATTTTTGCTAGTTTGTTCAATTAAATATGATTTTTTAAACAGAATTGCTATAGGGTGCTATTTATGTTCTTAAAAGACATCAATAAAAGTGAAGCATTTGTCCTTGAATGGTGCAATGAGACCTACCAAATGTGAGTGCCTTAACTTTAGGTGGCCTCCTTTTGGTTCATATATGCTCCTAGGAGGATACAAAACTTGGCACACATGCCAACTTTTGCAAATTAGATTATAAAATTAGTTCTGAAGGTTTGTTGATCAGGCTCAGACAACTCCTAAACCTCAAATGAAAATTTTATAAGAGCCTCATTAACTCTACGATTGCATTTATAAATTCTCCAGGTATGGTTGAAAATTTCACCATTCTCAACTCCAAAAGTGCTCTACACCATTTCAAATCACGTCCATGTATGAAGGACATCATCAAAGGCACAGTTTCCACAATGTCAGAAGAACACTTCTTGTTCTACCTATAGGACAATTGTTAGAACACGCAGAGAATTACCACCATCTACCATACTAAAATTCGGTTGGCTTAACATTTAAAGAAGAAAGTGTCAATCGTGGAAATCAACCTTTTCAAAACCATATGACATCACCTCATTCAAAAAAAAATAATGCTTTACTATAGAGGTTAAAACATATTAGAATGTCTCTCCTTTCTATACAAAATTCCAGGAATGAATAGTTGTAGTTTCGTACTACATAGACAAATTATTTGTCATTTATGAACCAATACACGTCGAACACGACGTTTACGGGTATAGAGGTAGTGGGCATTATCGCCTGGAAAGTTACTTTACATATACTAAAGTGAAGAGGAACTTCCAATGTACATATAGGTGCATTTGTAAACAGGAAGTTTCAAGAGTAGACAATAATAACTATACCAAGTACTAAATTAGTAAATTTCTATATAGTAGTAATAGTAAAAAATTGTATACGGTTCAAATGTACAAGATATGAGGGTGATGTCACCTAATTTCAATCTTCTATATTTTTTGTGTAATTGAAAGGATGTGGGTATGAAATTTACTTTAAATAATAAGCAATCTTCAAATGCATTATAATTCTTTATATTTTTTCGTAGACATGCGAACATATTGAAATAAGAATTATGGGAAATATATTTAAAAGGTAGGCAATTACGTCAATTTAGTGAATAAAAGAAACCCTTATGTCACGCTTCCACTGTACTACGTAATCTTGGAAAATGCTTACCAATGAAGGTTGCATGCACTTTGGTGTAGGGCATTTGTAGTGTTACTATTGAAGTCATGCATATAAGTTCTTTATAGGAATTACAAAATAAGTACATTTCACTTTCTTTTATTTTGATAGTACTAACCATTGAGGAAGTTGCTTTCTAAATTCTAACAACATAATTACTTCCTTGGAATAAATAATTTTTATTTCATTCAAATGAATAGAAGAATTACAAGCTTAGTTCTTTTTCTATGAAAGGGTCACTCTCACTACAATGATAAATGTAAGGTAAATTTTTACAATAAGCACAAATTTAGAAATAGGAATTTTGTAGATATTATAGTAATGAAGTAAGAAGAAAGATGTAGAGTGGCACATTTTCAAAGGGAAAAATAAAGAAAATCTAAACCCTAAGCCCTAAAAATCTGAAGTATTTCAATTGGTCATTTACTTCTTCCTAATATTGCACTCAATACAAAATGGTCCTTCCAATAAATCATCATAACTACATATGTGGCACCTAAAGCCATGAATGATTGGATTCTAATGGAATGAATGCAATAGTGCAGTGCAATGATTCATTTTATGTTATCTTAGACATATGTAACCTTCTATATGTACATGCAATTGTTTTGTAAATATAGAATCTAGTCTTGCTAACATATTTGCTATAACAAACAATAATATAAAGCCATAGTGCTTCTAAAAACATGATTCACATGTTACTCATGCAACCACTTACATATCTAAGAGTATGAAGAACAGGGTGTTAGTGAGTACAACAAATTTTAGTTTTATTGTATGTAAACAAGCATTTCCCAATTCTACTAATTCTAGAATGTTTTGAAGCCTAATCTTCTATGTGCATCTCAATTCATGATAGTATTTAATTATTTAGCATTATGAAAATGTGAAATAACTTAATGTTTAGCAAAATTTGTTCACACAATTTTTTGGTTATTTACTTTGCTTCATTTCAAATTATTGTACCTTCACCACAAATATTAGAATACACCATTGTTCACTCATTCTAGTATTTTGAACTTACAATTGAACTTCATTATTTGAATGTGTGCATGAATGTCTAGTCCCTAAAAAACTTTTCAATGTACAAGCTACATTTTTTGAAGTGCCCATGCTTATACTTCATCTTTGTGTAGGATTCTATTGTAATTTTTTAAACATATACAATACAACATCAATGTTCCTATAACTTTGGAGAAATTCCTATATTTTGAAAATGTAGATTACATATTTCCTACAGATTTTCCTATGAATTCTATGTCTTGTCCTCTGAAACATTTTTTCTTTTAGTAAAGAACTATCAATATTTTTAACGCCTTCGGTCACTTCCTTTCACAGTTTCTACTTGAAATTATATATTTCTATAAGTTGTGTTCGTTAATTATAAATAGTACTTACATTCTATTATTTCCACCATTTTACATTGTGCATAGAGAAACAATACAAAGAATGCAAAGTTTACACCAATGGACATAAATTAAACCCTAATCTAGAATTTGGATGTCCCAATATGTAAACAAGTTTTGCTTAATTGCTTCCAAATCTTTTTTTAATTGGCATAAGAGAGTACAACTACCTACAATTGCTGAACACATGAATTTCATGTTCATTTGCCTTTCATGAAATAGGGTTTAAATATGTAAAAGATTTTCAAATAGCTTTAAAATAATCACTTCATTTGTGATTTCATTATTAGTAATTCATAAATTTTTTTCTTGTCTAATATTTGTTTGCAAAAACTATATGTTTCCTATAAGTATAGTCTCTATAATGAGAGTGTATGTGTAGTCATCTTTCAATTCTTAGGAATCTTCATAATATACTTTGAAAACATGAATATAGCTCTTACCATGTTCTAAAACTCTGTAAAGTACTCTTTATGCTTTTAGAACATGTACGTGTTACTATTCTATGATTACCTAAAGATACAAATTCAAATACTTCATATTAAATAAAATAAAAAATTCCAAAGTGAAGGCCCTACTCTATTTTTTTAAGTTCTAATTTTTTCCAATGAAAGAAATGAGGATCGTTTAGAATTAGCATGTTTAGTTTTCAAATTTACATAAAAAGGACTTCACTAAACTAAAACAAAATCTAATCATCCACATCATAAAATTTGACTTAAGAGTTGTAAGACAAAAATGTCCATTCATGACCTAAAAATCCACGAAACCTGAACCCTCCACTCCTAAACCCTGCACTCCTAAACCCTGAAAAGCCTTAAACCCTAAACCCTAAAACCCTAAACCACCCTCAACCCTCAACCAACCCTAAACCCTAAACCCCTAAACTGTATCTATAATTGTTACTAAAAAAACTCAAACTCAAACTGTAAAAGGTACACGTAATAGTGAAAAAGTAGCGTTGGATTCCATGGAGTTGTGGTCCCAACATATTTCTAGTTTAAAAAAGATTTGGAGTTCCTACTGTAATGGTAAGAGGAATGGAATATATACATGAGACGAAAATGGTTTTTTTCCCCGGGTAATGACAAAAATTCATAATACACTCCTCTACTTTAAGTACCATGTGCAGTCCATGCTGCCTTAAAATTAGCATTGAGTATATCCCAAAATATTGTTGCCTAAAGTAATAAGAAGGTCCGAGTGATCATATTAATGAGAGGAACTTCGTGGAACTGACAAAACTAAAGGACTTTCTCTAAAATAGAAAATGAATCTCTACAATACTGTTGACCGGAAAGAGGATAATAGATTTTTAAATAGAAAATAGCTGTCCATGCCTTTTTATAAATAAAAAAGTGAACGATGCAGTGGATTTTATAGTAAACAAGCAATATTGACAGCTAGCCATTGAAGAATTCGAACTTCATTTCTTCACTTGCCGCTTCTTTTTTCCCGCCAAGAAGTCGTCCACTTCCATGCATGTCTGGGTTAGGGTATTCTTTCTCTCATTTTCGATTTCTGTTTGCTCCTCCGCGTGCTATTTCTTCCTTTCGATTCAATTTGGTTCCATTTTCTGAAGGTTGCTTGCTGCAGTCCCCGTGGATTGTAGGTGTAAACAACTGCGTGAAGGTAGAGTTCAGCGTTTTGAGTAAGGTTTTGTGAACACTTTTGTAGTCTGCATTGAGGTTTTTTGTCAATTGATTCCAGGTTTTCATTTCTCAACGTGAGTAATCTATCACAATGAATTGTTCGTCTGCTGTTTCGTTGTGTTGTATGTCGATGTTGTTTTGCATTGAATTGACGACTGCTAGACTTTCTGTATCAGTGTTGCAATTTTCAGGTTTGAAGCTGGAGTGAGTAGCTTAGTCTTCCATAGCCCCGGTAAAACCGCCAAGAAATGCGGACACTTGAATAGAATGAAATAATACTAAGTCTTCCAGATATTCCGGGATATTTAGGTCGAGTCGACCTAAATGACCACATGCGAACAGTTCGATTCATGCATACAGATCAGGTCAAGTCGACCTGAAATGGATGAAGACTATAATTGCTACTTTAACTATAAGAGCAGTTGATGTTGACGGATCTGTTATTTTATATTTATTATTCAAATCTCCATATGAACGCTGTGCAGATTAGGTTGAGTCGACCTAACCTGCTCTATGGACTTAATTGATTTAATTGCAAAATGAGAATGCGGATGTCCATCAAAGTCAAAGTCCTCAGAAACTTCGTTTGTGCTTTTAGGTCGAGCCGGCCTAAAGTTCTCGTCGCTTTTAACTGAAGAACAAAACCATTTTAAAATTGAAACATTCCTGATAAATCACAGATGTGTCAATCATGTTATTAATGAATATTGTTTTTAAATTGTCTTTAAAATTAACAATGATGTACTTTGTTTTTTGTCTGGGTATCGATTTCGTAAATTTACAAATTAGGTCAAGTCGACCTAACCTGCTTTATTGATTTAAATGATGTTGTTGAATTGTTGGTAATTGCAAATAACGATAATCTTCATGTCCATTATAGATGGATTCCTCAGAAACTGATTGTGCGCTTATAGGTTGAGATGACCTAAACTGCACGTTGCTTTCAACCAATGAACAAAACCATTTCTAAATTGACACATTTCGGATAAATCATAGATGTATCAATTGTGTTATTAATGAATATGGGTTGAAAATAATTTTAAAAAGTTTCAATGATCTACTATTTTTATTGTCTGGGTATTGATTTGTACATTCTACAAATTAGGTTGAGTTGATCTAACCAGATTAATCGATTTATCAAGCTTAACAGATCTGAATATAACTTGGAGACTTTCGTTTTTAGACTTTTTAATGTACTTTTCAATGTTTCCTATTTAGGGTGACTCTACCTATTACAGTCAATTGGTATACCTTATTGTGTTTGTTTCATTCGAGAACATTCCTGTATAAATCGGTACCATATTATTTGTATGGGCAGGTATAGGTAAAATGAGTTGCAAAGACATCCCTTCGAGAGTATTGTTTAGTCTGATGATGAAGTGCAAGGGTAAGACACAATGGAGGTTGACATCCCAGAGTGCGAAGGATTTCCAAGATGATGCTGGAATACAAGTGTTGTTACTCTATACAACAATGCGGGAACTCTTGTTGGTGAAGGCATTTGCCACAGTGTGAACTTGGATCTAGTCCTCGGTGCTGATGGTTCCCTTGGGGACACTCATGTGGCAGTACACATCTCAAAGACTCATTCTGAAGAAGACATCCCCCAAGAGCGGGTACGTGTTTTAGTAGCATGGGATATTAAGTTTGTGCACTGTCATGGGGCAAGTTTGCATGACCATGCAATCAGGGATAATTACAACTGTCTCCAAGCGATTCGTGCAAATCCACCGTCATCGAAGAATAGCCGACCATATTCAAGTACTATTCGAAAGCCGCCACATGAGACATGCATCAAAATGAAAGACCTCCTCAATTAAGAGTCCATCAATATGGTGTCGAGCAAAGTTTGTTGTAGTGAAAACTGCATCCATGTCACGACCCTCATCACAAGGCGTGCCCGTGCCACCTTGGTGAGCAAGGGGGACATTGGGGGTGACTCCCCAAGCCTTGCAAGAGATGAGGTGAGGGGGACTAGGAGTCCCGAGCGATCAGAGCGACGTAGCGCTCTGATCCGGACGAATTTGGGGGCATGTGATACATGCTTGGAAAGGTCTTAAGAAGACGCTTTCAGCCGTCCAAAGAAAGCGTGATTTGGACTTGCGAGTCAAAAGTTATGGGCGTTCAAAGTTGGGGGTGTCCCGGTCGCGCCGGGAGTGCCCTGGCCGCGCCAGGAGTGTCCCGAATCTTTGGAGGGCGATAACTTTGCGAGTACTTGTCCGAATGAAGCAAGTGAGTAGTCCATAGGCATCTACGCGTCGCGTAGATGTCGAAAATGAGGTCGCATGTGCGATTTGGGTCCCGGACCGCAAAGTTATGCCGGGTGGAAGTTTGGGAGTCCCAAACTAGTGCGAATCGGGAGAAACGGGGTGGTCTTCCAAAACCAAAGGGTGTTTCGGAGTTCCCCTTGACATACAAGGGGGGGGGGCTTCCAAATCCCGTAGAGAGTACTATGAGGAGGGGTGGTCTCCCTCCTCACTCCCGGATGGTGCCATGGTGAGCCTAAGTGGCCCCAGGTGGTGAGGCTAGTGTTGGAGCCTCACCACCACTTGTGTGTTACCATGGAGTGCTTGTGCACTCCTTGATACCGGTTGGGTTGTGTCCCACTCCACACTAGGCCATGGTGTGAGTCCCGTTTGGTGAGTCCTGATTAGTAAGTCTCAAAATGAGTTGAGTTGGGCCTAGTGGGGAGTTGGTTCCCATTAAAGATCGGTTAGCACTGGTGGGAGTAGTGCCTCACCGAGTGCTTGGACATCAATGGAAGTTCCGCCCCATGTCATCAAATAACATGCCCGGTGTCTTGTGGGAGTTAAATATTGGAAGGAAAGGATTGAGAGTCACGGAGGAATGGGGAACCCCGTGACCTGAGGTGGAACCTAACATTGTGGATGCGTGGCATGTGCAGTGTTAGGAAAGCGTGAACTTTAGTGGCACTAAGGTGTTAAGTGTTTGGAAAGTAAGCTTAAGGTGGTAAGTGTTACTAAGGGGTGCGACAGTCCAGCCGTTTTCAAGAGAGAAGATTCGAGCTTTCCGGCTTCGCATGTACCAAAATTCAACGTTCAAGCATAGAGCGTATTTCAAGACTGAAGTACATAGGTAGATGCATTGTGATTCACGAGGGAGAAGGGTGGTCACCATAGATGAGATAGATGTGTGCATGCGAGCTTGGATGCATATTGCTGGGGTTCCAGAGTCTACATTCTACCGCTACAAAAAATATGCCATGAAGGATGGTCGGGAAGCCAGGGACCATAGTAATTTGGGAATGTTGAAGCTAAGGCAACAAACGGAACAAGCGTCTATAACTTTGAAGTGCATCTTAGAAAAGGAAGCGTATCACATGCCACATAAATCCCACACACTCAAATCAGGAGAAAAAATCGTGTCAAAAATTTTGCCGGCTACGTTTCAGTGGAAGGGTCAAATGGCAAAAATCAACAAAGTAAATGTGGCTTTCGAACTGAAGGAGGTTTCAACATCGAACTTGAGCAAGATCAGGTCTACTAAGTTCCCTGAGTATGATGTGAAGCAACTCGAAGACAACTTTGCTCGATGCGCTGTTTGTGACAAATTACGTGAGCTCGTGAAGGGTGCTCTTTCTGGATCTGAAAGTACTCTGTTGTGGTTGACGAGATTGGACAAACACCTTGCCAAGGCTTGCGCGCATAGGAAGCTCTATTATGCGAACCGATATTGGTCTCAAACATCTCCACATGAATGTCTTACAATCATGCACGACAAGATGGATCATGCAAAAACAGCTTCTCTTGTCTTTTCCCATAAAAGTAAGGACCTTGATGGTTTAACGAAGTTGCCTGTGTCCATCACTGGCATGATTGCGAATGGTCATGCTGATGTCCGCTATGCACATTATGGTTTGGATCTCTTTAAGCATGATTCAAATTACACCATTGGGTCAATGGCAAAGTTGTTGCGAGACCTTGAAGAAGCACCGAAGTCATCTTCTAGGAAGTTGTTTGAAAATGCAGGGGTGACATCTTTGTTTAAAGCAGTGCTCAAGGATAAGGAAATGTGTCTAGCATCACTACCCTCGCCACCAGAACCTTTACTTCCAACAATGCCATTACCGCCTATTCTAAACATGCAAATGGACAATGCCACCAAGGACAACAAAAATAGATATGTATATTGTTTTTGGTCTCTACTAGTCGCGAACAAGATCTTTCATGAAATGTATGTGAGTTTCATGATTGTTGGTCATACTCATGACAACATAGATGCTTTGTTTGGGAGATGGAGTATGCTTCTGAAGAAGGAGAGTTTTCCGACTGTCCCTGCACTCATGAAGTCGTTCATGGATGTAGAATCCATTTCTACTATCCCACATCTAATTGAAGAGGTGCCCGATTTCAAGGGGTTCATTGTTGGTTCATTTATTGATGGTGACAATATTCTAATTGGGCACACAAAGCCACAACAAGTAAAGTTCTACCTAGATTCAGATGGAATTCCGGTCATGAAGTACAAGTTGAAGTGCATTGATGTAGATTGGAAAGGGAAAAATGGTAGGCCCATTAAGTTGTGGAAAGAAGATGATGAAGGGCAAAGTCAATGGCCCCGTGGAGTACCGATGCCAATACAACCTATGGAAATGAAAGGCGCCAATGACATTGTGAAAGGTATATCTGGATTTGAGAAGTACTAGGAGAACTTGTGTAATGCATATGTTACTGGAGAATATTGAAGGCGGTATGAGCATTTGGTTCACTATTGGTGTGATGTAAGGGTAGCAATGCAAGAACCGTTACCAAGCTCTATAGTTTTGCGGGACGATTTTTGGCCCAAAACACGTGTTCAACGAACATGAGTGGATCAATTAGGGGATGATGGCAAGGACCGTGAAGAGTTTGCGGAGGATGAAGTGTATGTTGGGCCTTGATCTAGTCATCCAGAACCATCATTTAGGGTGGGGCGTGATTTGTACAATGGGTACTTTGTTGCAGTTCGCCCTACGGATGGTAATAGTCGACCTGTTTGGATTGCAAGGGCATTGTCAGATCCAAATAGTAATCCTAAGAAACCAAATTGCATCCTCATTCAGTATTTCCGTCCAACATCAAAAAGCAGGGAAGTTCAAGACAACTACACTAGATGGGACAGCGATAGAGGTTTGCATTGGAAGGTCAATGAAACTAAGCCGCCGGTTTGGGAGCACACAAACGCTCTAATGACAGCATGGAGTTCTACTATAAGGAAGGACACCATCCATTGCTTGATCAAGATTTCGGCTGTTCAAATTGAAGTCATCAACTAGAGTCTCGCATCATACACTTGATAACCAAAGATATGGTTGTGTATATGTACTACACATTTTGTAATAATTTAGTAGCACATCGTCATTATTCATGTAGTAATTGGAATTTAAATTTTATAGTACATGAAATAGGGTTCACTTGATTGATTTTATATTATTGTTTGGTATTGCATATATGTTAGCAAGAATATATTATGTGTGTATAGAACAATTGCAAGTACATATAGTATTATTATGTGTATTTTCTTATGGTGTTTGATATTCAATATTATTCAATGAAGTTGTTTAGATAATTATTGTTGTATATATGGCATTTGAAATTGTACATCCATTTCGACCCAAAGGATAGTGGGTATACCCACCTTTTATTTTGTTAACGTGTAAAGCACTTGTCACATTTTGGGTAGGGGTTGGGTTGGTTGTTACAACTTTCCTGCCTGCGAATCTCACTTAGCAGCACCAAGTCATGTGTACAAATCGTGCGCTCAGACGAATTCAATAGGAATTGAACCTGGACCACTTGAATGACATATACAACTCCTTACAACCAACCGTAGAGGTCATGACTTGGTGTTTAGTCTAGGACATGAACTTCACTTATATGAATCGGAGTTTTCTTCTCACAATGAACAAAATGTAATGCGGGGCTTATTAACCCTAAAAACTCTCATTTTAATGGAAATTCTACTTTCGAATTAATAAACTTAACATTTGTCAACCTAAATTGGCTAAAACGAAATCTTAGTTTTTAGCATCTAAATGGATAACATTATTTTGAGAGAGTCTAAACCTCCCAAAATAATGAATATTGTATTTTTCTGAGAAATCTCTTTATGGACTTGTGTAACTTTAGTAAAAGACTGCTTATACCAATTTTGAGCTTCAAATTCACAATTTTGGTTCTAAAACAACACTAAGAAAATCTAAAATGGCCAAGGTAGAAATCTAATCAAGGACCATTTAAAAATAGTAAACTAATTTTGAAAATTTTGAAAAAATTATTCAATGTCTACAACTATATCATGTACCTTCTTTACTAATTTCACATCAAACAAACAAACGAGGTAAAAGTTAGGAGCAAACAACCACCTATTTGAGGCCAAAAGGACACAAAATAGGACAAGTATTTCTTGCAATCACTCATCTAGCCTTGAAATTTTTGTGGTTTGGTCCCACAATAGGAGGCATGTTCTTTCTAAGTAGGGTTGTCTTGTTAGACATATTTTTGGCTTTTGGTGTTGTGTAGGACGTTTGACACTACATGTCATATTAGACAAAGTGTCAATACCTTGTCGCAATCCATCATGTAAGTCCATTGTTGACAACTCCAAAAAATGAAAATCTCACTATAATTATGAACCTAAATTTAGAATGTAATATGTATTCATTAAATTGGATAAATTTTGGATGATTTTTTTAAAGTCAACTAGACATCTTGACGTCTATTTGTCGTGATGTTGTGATGTCTAGATAGAAAACCATGCTTCTAAAGGGCGTCTAAAAAATATATTATTTTATATGTCCTCTATGTGCGAGCAAATAGGATTATAGGGCTTCCTTGTGAGCAGCACTAAGAACTAAACTTACATTGAAGATGGTTTCAAGCTCATTCCTTTGGTGAAATCTCTTCACTATGAAGTTCTCCAAAAATGGCCAATTTTTAGTTTCTTTGTAAATTGTTTATTTTATTTTTTACAAATGAAAACGTCAAAGTCTCTCATGATTTTGCATTTTTCTAGTTCTCCTAGATAGAGAATTTTTCAATGATTTTCCTTCCTAGGGTATCTTCTTATAGGGGTATACTTTATCCATATTTTTTATATTTATAAAAAAAATATTATTCTAATTTTATAGTTCTCCTAAAAAAATCAAAGTGGGATGTAAGTGGAATGTTCAAAATCAACAAGTCATTCTTGCAATCACCCTTCACAACTTTGGCAAATTTTAAGGTACATGATTTGAAACATAAATCTGCACTGCCCCTAATATTTTGAGCTTTGTGTACATGTATGTGAATGTCATTGTTTTTGGTGCCCAGAACTGTGTCAATTTAACAGAATTGACAATCCACAGATCAACAAGTCAAAGCCTTCACCACCACTCTACCAGAATTACAGAATGTAAAGAAATGAAAAGTCGCCAGGCTTCCAGTTTAACTTACTTTCTAAAACAAAGATCACAGAAGTAAAAACAGAAAATTCTTTCACCATGCAATGTGAATCCCATTTCATTCACAGTCAATGTGAATTCCATTTCATGCTTAGTCGTGTTAGCACCTTTCAAGCCTTGTCATGTAGAAAGAAAAATAACTTCAACCATTAAATGTTTAATGTACATGAAGAGTATGTTTGTTTAGGGTTCCATGTTAGACTCCAAAAAAGTCATCCAAGTGACAATCTTGTCATGTGTAATAAGGTAGAATCACCTAACAACTAAGCTTATGAACTGAAAAAGATTCTTTTGGGGAGAAAATTTACATAAAGATGTTTGCAAATGAAGTACACCACATTCAAGAAAAAATCAGGACTCTAGAGGGCCGTTAAGAAGTGACATCTTTAAGGATTTTATATGTCACCAATGGCCCTATAGAGTCTTAGTAACTATGTGCTCATCTTGTTTGACTTGTGCAAAAGTTAAGTTAGGACTTAATAATTAGGGTGCATCAGAGGTAGGTTTAATAATTGGGCGCATCAAAGTACAAGATGTTTAATAATCAACCCTTAATCCAAGTCTAATAATTAATAAATTTAAAGTACAAGTTGTAAGAAGAAAGAATGTCCACAATAGTCCAATTACCATCTACCATCTAGAAAAAATTTGATGGCCATGTGAAGGATTTACTTTATTGACATTTTGTGAAGATGATAAGCAAAGAGGTCATTTTTATTATGAAATTAATTGTCCATCATGAATCCTCAAAGGATATGGGATAATTTGAAGATGAGAACTTAACCAATCATTGTCAAATAAACATTGGAATTGTACACAAAATAGAATTTCAGATTTCATTTTGGCATAGTAGAATTACTATCTTTTAAACTTTGAACTAAGTTAATGTAAAAAATCAAGTCAACTTTCATCTACAAAAATGCATTTTAGAGTTAAAGACTCCAATCAAAAGTTATGGCCAAATTTTAAAGAGGGGTTGGAAAGGACATTTTTTTTCACATTTTCAAATATTTAATCTAAATTTTGTTTATAATTTTTTTTAAGTCTCTAAATCAAGAATGGATTTTCGTTGATGAAAATTAGCTTTATTTTTCACATTAATTAATTTCAAAGTTTTTTGAAAAAAATTATTCTACTATACCAAAACAAGGTTTGAAATTCTCAATTTTGAACATAATTCCTATGTTTTGACAATGATTGGTTACGCTCTCATGTTCAAATTATCCCATATCCTTTAAGGATTCATGATGGACAATCAATTTCATAATAAAATTGACCTCATCACTTCTCATCCTCACAAAACACCAATGAAGTAAGTCTTTCACAGTTTCACAAAGCCATCAATGAATTTCTTGATGATAGATGGTACTTAGACTTTTATTTTTGGACATTCTCTTTTTTTTTGACATCTTGGTCAAAATGCAAGGTGCATTAGATCACAAGGTGTTCAATAATTAGGATTAAGATGCATCATAGTTAGAATACACCTCTAGTATTTGGATTTTTCGACAATCATTAGACATTCCAACATAAATTAAACAGCAATAGGGAAAAATCAATGGAAGTTCAAAATAAAATATAATCTTTGGGGTCCTTTTGGTGGGCTTTTTAGAAGCCCTCTAGATGGTTCATTTTTTCTTTTTTGAAATGAATGCAATTGGGTTGAGAATTTTCATAGACCATTCAAATGAACATTTATTTATTTATTTATTTATTATTATTATTATTTTACCTAGCATTTTCTTCTTGGATATCAAGACCTTCCACTTTCTACCAATAGTAAGAGTATTATTTCCCAAGTGTTCAAGCAAAAATGGTTTATCTTAGGCTATAGATATCTAAATGGCTTAGTTCACATATGCTTAAATGAGCCCAATAAAATGAAACCTTCAATTTCCTCCTTATTCTTGTACTTGGAATAATTTAGGGACATTTCAATCCAAAATCTAAGAATTTTCAAAGTTAAGAGCATTAAAAAAAATATTAATTTACTCTAGACATCCTTGAAGAATAAAATGCCTCAATCCCATTGGTAGCCTAAATAAAATTCATGTTTCACTGATTACTACTAAAATCTTTTGTTGAGTTTCAAAATGTACCTCAACCAAGTTTGGTTCCAATGACAAGCTTCTTTGCCCTTTTTTAAGTGTTTTGAATTAACCCCTAAGCACCCAACCCATGGAGAGTGAAAAGGGGACTATAACCGGGTCAGTCCACTCAAACTAAGCTTGGAGATTCAAAAAATAGATCCATGAAAACTGACCATTCAAATCGTGAGTGGAAAATGCCTTGTACAGATAGCAAAAAATGAGAAATGTTTTCACCATATAAGTTAGAAGATTATAATAGTCAAACCGGAGTTGACTTTTGATAGAGGGCCAAAATTTTGGGTGGTTCGGCACTTTCGATGATCGTTGTCAAATGTAAAGGGGAATCAAACGTTGAAACTTAGAGAGGGCTTAGGGTTTGGAGGTATCTGGTAGATTGCAAATTCTCAACTTGTTCTGACACCAAGAGAGTCAACAAAATAGGCAATGAATGCAACCATGAGAGAGCAAGGGTGCAAATACAAACGAGGATTAGTGTAGGATGTTTATTGACATGTTGTGCAAGCCAGTCTCGACATTGGCACGAATGCCCTATGCAAGAGTGTAGAATGAACACGAGTCACCCTCCCATCTTGCACCAAACGACCCAACTGCTTGGCACCAGCCCTCTCCAGTCGCTTAGTATCACAGCATCAAACCCCACAACGCAGCTTTCGTGCCCGATTAGCTCTCGTTCACGTACAACTACTTGCTAACCATGTGCCCACACTCCAATCTACTGAGTACCTCACTCCGCTACACCTAGGTACACTTAATTGCCCAATACAAGGGGGTCCATCGGATGGAAAGCTATTTTTTTGTTTGGGGAGACAGATTTCTGGTGTTGGGGTGCTTAGGGGTTAAGCATTGCATGTACATTGATTAAGGGTATAAGTTAGAAGGTTTATAATGTGCCTATTTAGGAGTTGATTCAAAATTTGAGCATTTGAAATATTTTTTAGTATATTTTCCTTGAAACACAAACAAAATCCATATATCAAGGTGGAAAAAAATATAATTTAAGATGTGTAAATCTGAAATCTACCAATTCAGATTCCTACATGGAGAACATTTTGGAAGAATTTATTTAGAGAAGAATTATAGGGGATTCTAAACTTCCTTGTTAGTCACAAGGGAGAAAAGCACAAATTCTCCTACTTTCACAAGGGGGAAATGATATGAATTCCTTGTATCAGATATAAAATGCATGAAAGAAAATTAAAATATTGAATACAAATGTATATTATCCCCTAAACTGCCTAAAGGACTGAATGACCGTTGAATGTACACAAGTAATCTTGGGTAGGTTTGTATGAAGTTGTTTTCTAATGGATGTTCTTCAAATTTGGACCCAAGGTGTGAACATGTATCCCCAAAGTGGAAATATAATTTTTTTTCCGATCGGGTGCCTAGATCAAAAGTTGTGTTGCCTTAAACTTTTCTGGTAGCTTGGGCAACATGTGCAAAACACCTCCTCTATTTCTGAAATTTGGCAAGTATGTAACTTTTATGATATAAGATCCAAATGTCCAAAAAAATAACCATGTGTAGAGTACAAATCTCATTCTAGGAGGAGTTAAAGGTTGCTGGCCACATCGGGCAAGGTAAAAAACACTTTTTTTCCTAACTTCAAAAGTTATAATCTTTCAATCTATACAGTCCAAGTTTCTAAATTTTTTTCCATACATTCCCCCATAGCAATCTTGTACAAATTTGTACAGTTGAATTTTGAAAAAAAAACTTTTTTTTTCATTTTTTTTTCATTGCCTAAAAAGTGGCAATTTTTCACAATTTGTGTCTAAAATGTCCCTTAGTCTTTTAGGGGTTATAGCAAGGAAGATGATTACATACTTCCTCCTATTTATCTCTAAACCAATGCGTTGATGTGTTGTATATATAGCCTTTGTAATGGAATTCATAAGCATGCAATAGAAACCTTCATGGCTTCTTTGTTATCTTTATGGCCTTTGTTATTTATCTACACACATAAGTTACACAACATTTTTGTGTTTTTTATTGAGCCTTCTGGGACTAATGCTTTTCTAGAACTTCATAATTGAGTCTTTTTAGAGTTCATTCATATTTTACAATTTTGACCATAGCTCTATCAATCATGTTGTGTAGATGAAGCAATACCATTGTAGCTGTCATACAAGGCCAAAATAGGATTTTAAACAAAAGGGGCAACCCATTACTACATGAAAAAATACAGCCTTTGGTTACACGCTACTCTCAAATTCTTAGAAGTATGTTTTCAAGCATGTGTGTGTTCTCAATTTTTGGAAGTAGGAGGTGGGTGATTGCAAGAAACACTTGTACTATTTGTTGCATTTGGTCTAGTACTCATGATTTTTTTCTTGAGTACTTTAAAATTAGAAAAACAATTCTTTAAAATTTAAAAAAAAATATAGCCAATGCATTGTATATATATATACCTTTAAGATGAAGGTAAATAATGAAGGAAAGTATAGAAAAATTCTCTAAGTAGGAGAATTAGAAAAGTGCCAAATCTCCTCAAAAAAAGACTTTGATGTTTTAATTAATAAAAAATAGGGAAAAATTCAGTATTTAAAATAAAAAATTTCCATTTGCAACTCTATAGAGATGTTCATTCAACAAAAGAATCACCAAAAGAATATTTTATATGTTTCAAAATGTAAGCTAGCAGAAAAAAAAAGCTCCCTTTGGAGACTTCTACAAGTCTACTAGGGGACCCTCCCTTCCAAATTTTATCTCTAAATTTGAATCTTGGGTACGACATAGTACTACCCCCACCCACCCCAGAAAAAAAATTGGCAAGTGTGACATAAAATTGGAGGCTAATTTTGGACAATAAAACATTTTTGAAAATTTCCAAGAAATTAGGCAAAGTGCATAATAGTCATGAGTGATTTAGCCCCTAAACTAAGTCTCAATAATGGTTTTTTGGTATTATAGATATTTTGGGCAGCTCACTATGAGCTGAATTTTTCATTTTTTTCTTTGAAATTTTCACACAACATGTGATCAAGGAGTAGCTTTAAGGCCCAATAATTTTCATAACATTTGACTACATAGTTAAAAAGTTATTGTATGATATGCAGTTTCTTTCCCAACTCGGGCAACTCAAGCTAGAAAAAAAAATTCCAAAATAAAAATTGGAAATTAGTTTTCTAGATTTATATAAGGTAGGAACATCCATAACCGTCAATTTAAGCAATTCAGCATAGTTGGGGTCAAAATTTTCTACAAAAAATATTTTTTTTAGTGTTAGCAATTGAAAATCATGAATTTTCAAAAAAAATATTAGAATTTTTGGAGAATGCATCTAATTTCTATGAATTTTCAAAGTAAAACTCCCTAGGGCACCCATAGCCACACTCTACTAAATCTGCCTTGATTCTAGCACCAAAATTTGCCAAAATTAGAGCCCACCAACCACAATTAAGTATGGAGATGGTTTCAAGGTCCTTCGAAGATGGTTTCAAGGTACATTAGGGAACGCTTTGAGGGAACTCTACTCTCTAACTATGGGTACACTCATGGTTATGGGTGTTCCTACCTTACATGTGGAAAGCTTTTAATCATTCCATTTTGATCAATGAGGTGAGAATTATAAGGAGTTTTAGTTTGTGGGTAGTTATAGATTCTCTACTCTAAAATAAACTTTGAAGTCCTTCATTTAACTCAATTTTCAATATTTTTTGAAAAAAATAAAATCATAGGATGTATATTGTTTATTACAACATTACAACCATTGGGATTTTCATTTTTCAAATCCATAACAAAATTCTTAACAATTTAGTATTTAGAATAATTCTATACTTTCTACTCACTATTTTTTCCTATTTTGTTGTACAACTCTAAAATCTAAATGATTTGAATTTTTTCAAGCATGTAGCCAATTTGCCTTGAATAATGAATTCAAAGATGCACATCCATTTTGGACATTTTTTCATACAAATGTGACCTTGTAAAGAGCAGCTATCCAATTCTTCATAGGGACAAAAAAAGGATTTTTATCAATTCAAACATTAATATCTTGCAATCTACAAGGTGGAAATTTCTGAAATTTTTACCACATGTTCTCAAACTAGCTTACTACAAGATCCTATGGTAACATGTGTCCAAATTTTTTTTTTCTAAAATTTGGTTCTTGTACTAGAAATGATAGTTTTGGAGCGTTTTTGGTGAAAATGTAGTCAAAAACCTTTAGGAGTTAACCATAATTCTTGAGTTGTTTGGAGCCATAACACAAAGATTATGGCCAAAAAAAAATCATTATGAAAGGAGTGATGCAAAATAGGAAAAGTGTTTCTTGCAATCACTTAGGTATATTGTAAATCATAAGGGGAGCATTTTGAAGATCTTTGTGGAACTAGCATATTATATATTATGTTTGAAAAAAATATGCTCTCTCAATTTACATTCAAAATTTATGTGACAATGTTATGTCAATCCATTTAGCAAACATAGCAAATTTTGTGGCCACATGAAGAATCAATGTGAATGTCACTGGGCCCAATACTTCTTCAAGCAAAGTTGATATTATGTGAGCACAGGAGTGTGAGCCCATGAGCCTACAATACTACACACCTATGTCATAAGTGTATATACCATAGAAACCGTCTATTATTGCACAGTATATATGTTACAAATAATGTAGGCTCAATGCTCACAAGCTTGCCTGCTTGGGTACACATACTAGCTCCGTTGCTTCTTCAAGCCCCTATATTCTTTCTAATGCAAAAATTCAAGTAATTTCATATTAATTCAAAAATTTGTCATAGTATTTTTTTAGCTACAAGTACTATCACATAACATACTAGCCTTGAAAGATAGGCTCATAGGCTAAACTTTTGGCAGTAAATTATTTTTAGTATTCTACTAATGGAAATTGCAAGAAACAATTGTACTATTTTTTGTCACTCATTGCATAGTCAACAATATTTTTTGGCTATAAATTTTGATTTAATCCTCTAAAGGATCCCAAATTTATATAATTTTTTCATATTTATAAGTATAATTTAATATTTTTAAAATATTATTGACTATATGTCAACATATCATCTTAACAACTATTTTAGAGGTTTTTTGCATTGTTTTGCATCCAAAAATGAAAATGAGAAGCTAAAAATTGGAATCAAGGGTCATCTACAAAGACACCATATTTGACCAAAAGGTTTTCTAAAAGTAATTTTATCTCATCTTGCACATGTATTCAAAGTGTTTTATCTTTGTAATGACACATGGATTGTGAAGTTCTTTTTTTATCAAGATGTAACTAATTAATTAGAAGTCCAATGAGGTTGAAAATAATGTTTGCAATTTATTTAATATTTATGATTTTTTCCTATTTTCTTAAAATGAAAATATAAAAACTTTGTTTATCTTAAAATTTTCAATTTTTGTATTTTGAGCATAATGATCAGAGAATTTTTTGTTGGCCTAAATTTTTTTGATACATTATTTTCAGTTATGGTAATTTTTATAAAGTTTTTTTATTTAAAAAAATCTCTTTCAAAAGTTTTTTCCTAATACAACTATACAACAAATAAAACACAACAAATAGTACAAGTGTTTCTTGCACTATAAGAAACCCACGTTTTTTATGCTATTTTCAAAAAAAGTATCATGTTTTTTGAAATGTCATTGCGTTAGATGGTCAACAGGCATGGGAGTGTGAATTTGATGTGATGTTGCGGAAAACGTGCATGGCTAAGTTGGAAAACAAGCAAATGTTATTGTAGACGGACATGTTCTTAATGATGTTAGAAAAAACATGTTGATGGTTTTCTGTGACATCCAAAAAAACATAGACTGCCACGTTAGCAAGTAGACCCATTTTGACTATGAGTAAGTTAGTAAAAATTACTATGGTCTGTGGTAAAAAGTTGACCATATGTGAAAATTTTAGGGAAGGGCAACCACATAGCATGCCTTGCCCAAAAAAAGAAATGGATGGATGTTCACCATGGATGAAAAAGAGATGGTCTTTATACAAGTGGGTGGTTGGAAGTGAAACAAATAGTATGGGATATGTAAAACAAGAATAGTGTTCAATGTAAAATATTTGAGACGACATCTAGATGTCTAAAATAGTATCGAGATGTACAATGGTCAAGTTCCCATATTCTATTTATCCCATATCTTTTGTCTCACCATGGAAAAACAAAGAATATAAATATGACTTCTTTTATCTTCATTTTCACTAACTTTTAATGAAGGAATTCCTTCATTTTGCCATCAAAAATTCTCTTGATGGTAGATGGTTAGTTTTCTTCAATTCTTGTTGAATTCAAGAAATTTTGCTTGTTTATTTTTATCTTATTTTTAATCATTATTTTTTATTGATCTTGCTTGACACGTATAATATGTAGAAATTGATGTCTCAAAAACGTCTAAACATCTAATTTGACATCTAAAAAAGAAAAATTAAAAATTAAAAATGACATAAAAATGTGCTGACTAGGCATGCCATGTCATCATAATGGGTTCCATGTCACTTTTCCTACCACTATGTCAAGTGCCATGTCAAGAACCATGTCATTGACAGGCTAGATGAAAAAAATCCCACATGGATCTTTTTGCCTATGTGGTGCTTACATGGCATCCACGTGCTGTAGTGTAGAGACTTTGGAAAACCCTATTGTCTGTGAAGTTAGAAAAAAACAAGCTGAAATTGGATGCGTTTTCTTTGATTTTGGCACATTTTTTGCCCGTCCGTTATAACGGATTTGAGGTGACATCTACTTGAATCATTTTCATGTCAAATTGAGTACCGAGGCATGTTTTTTCTCACGTTAAAAAAAACATCGTTTTCTTATAGTGTTGTAATCAACGTAATTTTCCATATTTTTCCTACTTTTCCAACTATAATCTAAAATTCCATACTAATCCTAATAGAACATCAAAATATAAAAAAATTGACAAGTGTTTCTAGCAAAATGCATACACAAGGCATTTACATGGTATAGTGCAAAAGTTTTTATGTTGCAATGCACTACTTTTCATTTTTTCTTAAGATTTTCACATTTTCAAAACATCACCCATTCACTTGTGATCTATTGTATTGAAGAAAACATTATCCAAATAGAAAATCTAATCAAGAATTTAGAGTGAAAATTTTGAAAATTTCACTAGAAGAAATCTTTGTTGCAGTGAACAAAATCCAAGTGACATTTTCTATAAACTACGTTCACTGAAACGCACTTTTCAGAAAATTGCGTTTTAGTGAATGCAGTTTACAGAAAATGTCACTTGGATTTTGTTTACCACAACATAGATTTCTACTAGTGTTTGAAAAAAATGAATAGTGTAAAATAATGGATTGTTTGGTAAATAATATGTACCTTCTTACACTATCCCAATGGACTCCAAAATTCATAAAATGGCAAAGGAAAGAAAGTTGTAAATGAAATTTTGATCTCTAAATTTTTCTAATAGAAAAATATGAAAAATGGATCTCATAAAAAAATTGGAATTTTTCAAACCTCAAAGTATTATCCTTGTTCTCTTCAATAATCATTAAATAAGAGGTCTCAAAATTCTTTATCTTCAAGACAATTTGCTTTCAATTGTCAAATTAAAACTTCAATCTTCTCATTATCTAAACATAAGTCTGAAATTTTTTCTTTTGATATTTAGAATAATATAGTGCTCAATATTTTTTAAATGGTTTAAAAATCAAATTTTGGTTAAAATCAATAAGAGAGTACATTGGGTACACAAGTGTGCACAAAAGTCTTGTCTAATAACTAAGGCAGAAGATCTATAAAGTGCCTATGTAACCCCTAAGGACCAAAACCTTTTTTCATCAAAAAGACTCAAAATTGTCATTTCTATTGCAAAGTGAAAAACTTTTAAGCATTTATTTATTTTCCAAATCTCACTATGGGATCTTGTACTAAATTAGTTGTGAGCCTCTAATTTGTCACCGGGAGCTCACTTTTTTTTTTTTTTTTTTTTTTCGTATTTTGTTATTTTAATGCAATTTTATATATAAAAGCCCCCAAAAGAGTGTAGAACCAAAATAGATGTGTCACATACCAATATAGTATTTGGTCTATATTTAGAATATTATAGCTAGAATGGCCCAACTATGAGTTGTAAGTAGGTTAGAACCCAACTAATTGTGACAATTTGGTCAATTACGAGTGATGGGCATACTAGGCTCAAAATTCCACATAGAAAGGACATCTTTAGGCTAATATTGGTTGAGGTAACCTTGGTGAAGTACATAGATCAGTTCCTAGAGATAAGTTCTAGTTTTCCCATTTCATCGATGAAATAGAAGAAATGCCATATTTAACTACTTTTGGACTTTAGGAGGACTTTTGGACTATGTGATGGGAGAAGCCATCAGGAGACCTCCTGTTGTTATGGATTAGGAGACCCCAATGCCTATGAAAGGGGGAAGAAAAGAGTGAAGTAGACCATGTTCACACACAAGAAGGGGACAAAAAACATTATAACTAAGACAATTCAATTATTCAACCGTAGAACATTGAATTGTACATAGTAATTAAGACGAATCATCGGGAGATTTCTCGATGTAGTGCAAATCCAAGATACAAGGACTGTAAGTGTGGCATGAAACCAATAAAAACGGTTATTATTCAACTGGAACTATTAGGTCTCATTTCCCCTGTTAGTATTTCCACGCATAATTAGGAACCAGAAATCTCCCGATATGATCCGTGCACTCAACCTCTTACAGTAAAAGAGAACATAGAAAATGACAAGGCAAATGCAAATACAAACTTCTAGTGCGGATGAATGAAACTAGAAAGTAACTGAAAGGTAAGGTGGATTTACCACAATTTATTCATATTGATATAGAAAATAACAGAAGTTGCCTTTAAAAAGAATTGAAGGCCTGACCTATAGAATCCCTGATTCAAGATGAAAAGACAGTGGGTGCATGATTGAAAATGAAATGACAAGTGGCCCTATGGCTTATCTGAATGCATAAACTACACTCACTGCATAATCACCATGACTGAAGGACTTTCTACCTGTACTCTGTTTTAAGTCCCAGCAATTAGCTCCTTTACTCCATAGCACGGACGCTCCCATCTCAAAGGAAGAAGATCATCCCTTGCAAGTATGGAGGGTCCTACCACACGAGCATGTGGCCACTTAAGAGGATCTAACTCAAGTAGAACTATATTTTGATTCCAAAGAATGCTGCGCTCTCTAGGACTACCTAAGATAAGCTTCAGTAATTCAGCACGGTTTGGATAGGGGTCATTCTTCTTAGGGTTGTCCGCACCATCAATATAGAGGAAACTCTTCAAAGTACTCCATGGGAGAAGACGCTGCAGAAGCGCAGCCACGGCAAGAACATTCATTGAGGAATACAACCCATAGTGAGTATCTTCAACCAATTATTTAAGAAAGCCACGAAAACCAACAGGTACGACAATTCTCTGAGGAAGATCCATAATGCCGCCTTCCACGCATAAAGCACCTGTAAGAACAACGAGAACCGCCTTCTGCGTCAACCAAACTCATCAGATAAAGAAAACCTCCAAACAACGGAAGATCTCCCGATGAAGCTCATGAAGAATACTCAGTTCACGAAGAACCTATCAGCACCGGGAGATCTCCCGATGAAATGACAGTGGACAATCGCGTTGGTCAGCACCATCTAACAACGGGAGATCTCCCGATGAAGTAAGAATAGACAACTCCGGAGAACCATTTCCAATAGTGGCTGAAAATAGAGAGAACTCACTATTTTCCAATTGGAATGTGGTAAAGGTAGACTACAAATTACAAGTACATTCTGGAAACTAACTGTCATTTAAGTATCTTTGAACAAGAAATGCGAAGAACAGCTAAGGAGTGACTTGCACAGAAAAAAATCTCTGGATGGAATACAAATAAAACATAAAACTGAGTAGGAAAAAAAGAATGCAATTCACAATGAGAATAAAAGTGCAATCACTTTACATTTCTTAACAAGTAATATACAATTCACAGTGGATGGAAAATGCAATTATTTACAATCTCATTAACAGTCATCTCTTTGTTACAGTCGGAGTAAAAGTGCAATTATTTACAATCTGATTATCAATATGTACTGAGGCCTATGTATAGTGTCAATGTTTTACATCCAAATTTACAGTAACGGGAGATCTCCCGATGAAGCCTTAGAAAAACGGGGCTCAACGCACTATCCCGCTAATGATTGCGAAGCCCTCATTGGATAATGGGTCGACTCCCTGTTGTCCGCCAAAAAGCGGGTTATTCTTCACATACACTGGCACCTTCTCATTTGACCTAAAAAGACCATCAAGCCAAGGGATCAACTGCATCCGAAGGTAGTTGTCATTGGAATCACCGCAGAAGGACTCAGGGAAAACACCATTGTGTGGATCATTCATGACGTTCTTTACTGGACTGTCGTCAATTAGCAGAATGTTCTCTAGTGTCGACAAACCAACAGCCCGTGCAAAAATCGTAAGATCCTTTAGAAAGATTGGCTTATGTGGTGCAGTTGGGGCCTTGTACTTGGTCTTCGTGTAGGCCTCTTGATCTAGACAAATTACATCTCCACGACCGAAGGAAGCATCTGCAAGGACAATGTCTAACAAGTCGTTCATGTTTCTGGGAGTTACACTGCTCCAGAATGCAACTTGCGCTTTTCCACGCAACCAATTAAGGAAGGTCGTGACACCCAGCCGACGTTCAATATGAAGTTTATTACGGAAATACGACCTGTGAAGGATAACTCCATTCAAGTCCAGAATCACTATATAGTTACGGTGAGGTACCTTTTTGGGTATCCCTGGAACCGCCGTCAAAGGACCACGACAATCTGCAATACAGAATACCAGAGAGAAGTTAGACATAAGTCCAGCCACATCGGCATTCAATTGAAATCAAATCCGTGAAGATACGTAGGATGTCACCTCAAGCACCTTTGGTGTCGTCCTCTCTAGTCCGATTCACTTCTGCTTCGTAAACCTTGGAAGGAGAAGTAGCCCCAGATTCAAAGACCTCCTCCTCTGGTGCCTGCGGTATACGGTCAGAGGCGATATCAACAATGCTTTGATACAAAAAACTGGTGGCCTCCCACGCGGCCTGAATATCATGAGAAGATTTACTTGTGGGATCGCGGGTAACACTTGCATGGTGAGTTGGCAAATCAACAAGATCCTTAAACCTATTCCTTACAGAGAGTCTCTTTGCGTAAGTCAGTCCAGTCTGTGGAACAACTATGAATGGATTCACCTTCACTGTGCCAGCCTCCGGACTCATTTGCCTCAAGTCTACTAGAGCATCCTCCAGAATGTTGGCAGCGACATTGGCATCAGATGTTCCACCTTTGACCTGAGACAACGGGAGATCTCCCGATGCACCACCATCCAACTAAATTGTCGACGTCACTGAGGGACAAAGACTCAAATCTTGGACTGTACGCATCGGAAGATCTCCCGCTGCAACCCCCCCCCCCCCCCCGCGTGCGCCTTCTCTGTCCCCTCCAAATTGTGAATGTCGTATGGGTCCTTACGCATCGGGAGATCTCCCGTTGCAACTCCCCCCACCTGCGCCTTCTCTGTCCCCTCCAAATCGTGAATGTCGTATGGGTCCTTACGCATCGGGAGATCTCCCGCTGCAACTCCCCCCGCCTGTGCCTTCTCTGTCCCCTCCACATCGCGAATGTCGTCTGGGACATTACCCATCCGGAGATCTCCCGATGCACCGACTCGCACCTGCGCCTCCACCCTTTCCTCCCGATCGCCAGTAACCTCTTGGAAATCTAGAGCTCCAACCCCCACTGCCTGCGCCTTCTCTGTCATCTGAAGACCGCCAATGCCTTCTGGGTCATTAGCCATCCGGAGATCTCCCGATGCTCCCATCCCCATCTGCGCCTCCTCTCTCTCTTCTCGATCACGAGTAACCTCTCGATGAAGGTCCATCGGGAGATCTCCCGATGCATCCCCCTGCATCAGAATTTTCTCTCCCTCTTCACGACCGAAAGTACCGGCTCGGTCAGTATGCATCGGGAGATCTCCCGTTGCATCGTCGCACGTCTCCTCTTGCGAGAGTTCAGCACGTCCACAGTGCGCGCCGGTATCTGTTGGTGCGGTAAGCACCTGCACCACTTGCTCACTCGTAGGTTCCGGAATTGCAACAGCAGCACGTTCCCCTGAACAGGTAAGAAGAATAGCCGCCGCTTTGTTGGATTTCGGAGTCAGTGCAGCGGCATCCGTAGCCCCAGTCAACGGAGGGGACGAGACGTCCGGGCTGGGCTTTTTTCGACGCGGCACTAGAGAAGAGGGTACATGGTCGGCACTGTTGGAGTCACTTAGTTGGATATCCAGTCGTCGCTTCGTCCTGAACTCCACCTGGTGACTTGACTTCCTCTCACGTGGATTTTTGTCCGACATCTTTCTCGCCTTCACCGTACCCGACTTCTCCTTAGCAGCCCGCTTTCTAGGCCTCTTCTGTGAGGCACTTGGGGTAGACGACGGTTGCAAGTCTCGCCTCGGTCGCGATGGTTCTACTGACTTCTCTTGGAAGGACAAAAATTCATTAGATCTTCATAAGTAAGGGCACTAAAAAATGGAAAAAGACGAACCAGCATCGGGAGATCTCTCGATGGTTCCCTCTGGCAACTGACCTTTCGGACGACAAGTGCGGTCGAGGGTGAGCATTCAAACTCTGTGTCCTCTGAACTGTGAGAGCTGCTTTTGTCGTCTTCATCTGAAACATCCACAACCTCGTCTTTTTTCTGTGGTGGTGGAGGTTCTTGAGGACCTTCATCTACTGCATCTCCATAACCTGCTGACTGCTCCGGAGCGGGATCCTCTTCATCCTCTTCCATTTCCTCATCACCTTCTATATGCAACTCGTCCCAAATTTGCCTTGCGACCAACTGTGCTTTGGATTGTGTCTCGGAGTCATCAACGACTTCGAGTACCTTATTCAAAGTAGCTTGTCAGATTTGAACAAGCACAAGTTAGTGCGCCACCAAGACTCTAAAAAATACACTCCCACGCAAGAAGAATACGAATGGCGACTTACCAATCCAAGAAACGTGAACTCTGGACCACCGTTCACATTCACGATAACCATATTCTCAAAGATATGGCCAAAAAAAATTTCATGCGCCACCAAGATAGAGAACCACGGCATAATAGGGCGCCTGTACAAAGTACTGACTTCCTCCATATCCTGAGACAAATACACGGCTGGAATTTCTTGTGTGCCTGGGAAGAAGCTGTTGAAGCTACTCGTTGAGCCCTGGATTTGGTCGTAGGCGAAGAGGAAGACAAGAAACACATTGTAATTTGCACCGGCAATGGGATGAGGGAAGCCATCCCCCACATCCGGAATGTAATTTATTACATGCCAGTCCCAGATACGAGCCTTACACTCGTCCCGACGCTTCTTCAAATGTGTGAGGACGTCGTGAAATCTAATGGCATCCGTAATAAGAACCGCAGGCGATCGTGCTCTTACAATTTGTTGACTGGCGTCCCTGTACTCGAGGGCATCAAACAAGCACTTCAACTTGTGGTGCTTGAGGTATTTTGCACGCACTCCAGCAAATGTGACCTCAAAGAGAAACCAAAAATATATGTGGGTTTTCCCTTCACCACGCCATGCTTTCACGGAGGCGTCCGTCAGAATCTTCGTAATGTCCTAGCTCTTCTTGTCCATGACTTTGCAGAGGTACTCATTTGCGAAATCCTGAGACACGGCAGCCTCGTTTGTTTCTTCTTCATGGTTGTTCGTGAAGGACTCCCACATCCTTTTCACTGAATCTGGGCACTCGTTGGGGGCACATGTTTTGTTCAGTGCCCTCGTTCGCTCCTCCAACCATACCTTCCCAAGTTCCGTTGCCATGCTCTTATCCACCCACCACTCAACCTGCTCCCAGGTTATTTTCTTCTCCGCCGCAAACTGATCCCATTCTTTGGCACTGTATGGAATGTAGTCCAGCTTCTTGCTCGGAAGAGGATGCTGTCTGTAATGGCACATGAGCTCGTTCTTCATGGCCCTGACCTTCTTCTCTCGATTTGCTGCAACAATGAGAGGCATCAATGGCTGCCCAAAATCGTCCACATTGAGCGATGTCTTCTTCATACATACCATTGCATTCTCAACCTGCTCCGCCAAATAGTTTATGTCCTCGTTGCGGAGTCCATACAAGGGCTTGTAGTCGCTATAGCTCAGCGGTTTTCTTCTGCTTTTCGATTTTGGACCATTCCCATCAGGAAGCTTTCCCATGAGGAAATACCTATCAATTTGGATCCACCGTTGCACATCGTCGTCATTCTCCATGAAGAGAAGAGGAATTCTCAAGTCCGGGTCAGGATTCTTGAATCCTGTGAATATTGTAGACATCACCGGATAGAACTCCTACACATGGGAAATGTAACTATTAAAAATCATCGTCTTCGAAAACCTACAGAGTACGTAAATGTGAACAGCATTGGGAGATCTCCCGTTGATCGTGCAGTGCAAGCCTGTAGTGCGACGAAACTGAGGAATCCCAACTTCATCAAAGACGACTGGAAATCCGGAGGCATCCAAAGATCATCAGGTGGCAAGACATCGGGAGATCTCCCGATGGCTGTGCATATAGGCAACAAAAAAAGAAGGGACAATGATTCGACATTTAGTCAGGGACGCTTACATTGTACTCAGCAGAGTGCGTTCGACCTCCATACGCTGGCATCGGGCTGCCCATATCCTTCTACTTTATTCGAGCGTGCGCAAGTTGCTTAGAGAAACTCTGCTCCTTTTGTTCCTCGGCAATATTCTGGTTTAGCGCCTTTGAGAGATGCATAATATCATTCTTCTTGGTGGAGTACGGTTCCCAGATTGGAATTATGTTGAACGTTGAGGCCAACTGCTTATCAGCTTCCGAGATATGTCTTGACTCCACCAACTCCCAGTGCGCTTGCACTATGTGCTGACCGCCAATAATGTAGTAATGGGATTTGGCGGTCAGGCTTTCCTTCTTCGGACACGAATCCCAGAATTCCACGACATTGTCTATCCCGTATGGTCCTCTCTTTAGAGGTAGGACAGTAATGTATCAGTTCTTAGAATGATAGTCGGCATCAACGAGAATCCGATTCTTGATTCCCTTGAGGCATTGGGGCTCAATACCTCTGTACACCAATACGCCAGGAGGAGCCTTGTGAAGGTTCTTGTAGTGCACTCACAGTAGTTCACCTTTTGCATTGGCGAGTGGCTTCTTCTCCCATTTGTACATTGGCCTGAATACCTGGTTGTACAGCTTGTTGATTTCTTTAATCTCATCGGGCTCGAGCTTCCCGACCTCAGCGTCCGTCATGTTTACGGCGCAATGCAATGTGAGCTTGATAGCCTTCGGCTTCTTTTTTCCCTTGCCCTTGCCCATTGGCTCCTCCACCACTTCATCTCCTGGTCCTCCGACAATTGCTTTCTGCTTCTTTCCCTTCTTGCTAGGAGACGGCTTTGGAGGTGTGGGTGCAGCACTTGGCTTCGTTTGTTGTCTGGTCTCGTCCAGAATGTCCCACTCATTCTTCATCTCCTGAGGAGTCCAGAAGTGGGTTTCGTCTGGTTTCTCTAAAAACCCCTTCCGTGTAATACTCTCACACATGTCAAAATCCATAGTGGCGTAGTCTAGGATCAAACCATATTTCCTTCGCTCATCAGTCTTGGGAACCATTTCTTCGACAATGACGAGGACTGTGGCGTTATCCAGACCCTGTAGCTCTAAGACAGCTAACCCCTTTGTCATGTGACCCTTATCGCTAAAGGTAAGCTTCGGGCATATGATGACTGTTCCATCTTCCTCCTCAATCCACTCAAGGCCCCAAGCTGAGACTTTCCGGTCGCATCGGAACACTGCTCCTGGGAAGTTCTCGCCATGATACCGATACGAATGCACCCAGCTATCGCAAAACTTGAACAATTTTATAGGTGAAAGGCTCGTAGGGAGTTCTTTTTTTACATTCAATCTGCGCAAGAAGATAGAACTCTGTTAGATTGACTAGATCACGACGAATCGAGTGTAAACTGAACACCTTCTCTACATCGGGAGATCTCCCGATGATCCTCTATATTTTCCTCGTACTCGACTAGTGGTAATTCTATTCGGGAATTTATTCTACAGAAAATCGCTCCGGGCTATTGAATTAAAAGAAGATACCGGAAGACATGCCCTTGCATTCAAATCCGAGATAAGTTGAATTTGGCATCGGGAGATCTCCCGTTGCATTCATATCCTTTATAATTCAAACCTGACATCGGGAGATCTCCCGTTTCAATCATATCCTTCATAAATCAAAGCTTGCATCGGGAGATCTCCCGTTGCATTCACCTCATTCATAATTCAAAGCTGGCATCGGGAGAACTCTCGTTGCATTCTCATCCGTCATAATTTAAAGCTAGCATCGGGAGATCTCCCGATGCCATCACATCCTTGTTTTTCCATACCAAGCATCGGGAGATCTCCTGTCACGACCCTCATCACAAGGCGTGCCCGTGCCACCTTGGTGAGTAAGGGGGACATTGGGGGTGACTCCCCAAGCCTTGCAAGAGATGAGGTGAGGGGGACTAGGAGTCCCGAGCGATCAGAGCGATGTAGCGCTCTGATCCGGACGAATTTGGGGGCGTGTGATACATACTTGGAAAGGTCTTGAGAAGACGCTTCTAGCCGTCTAAAGAACGCGTGATTTGGACTTGCGAGTCAAAAGTTATGGGCGTTCAAAGTTGGGGGTGTCCCGGTCGCGCCGGGAGTGTCCCGAATCTTTAGAGGGCAATAACTTTGCGAGTACTTGTCCGAATGGAAAAAGTGAGTAGTCCATCGGCATCTACGCGTCGCGTAGATATCGAAAATGGGGTCGCATGTGCGATTTGGATCCCGGACCGCAAAGTTATGCCGGGTGGAAGTTCAGGAGTCCCAAACTAGTGCGAATCGGAAGAAACGGGGTGGTCTTCCAAAACCAAAGGGTGTTTGGGAGTCTCCCTTGACATACAAGGGGGGGGGGGGGCTGCCGAATCCCGCAGAGAGTACTATGAGGAGGGGTGGTCTCCCTCTTCACTCCCGGATGGTGCCATGGTGAGCCTAAGTGGCCCTGGGTGGTGAGGTTAGTGTTGGAGCCTCACCACCACTTGTGTGTTACCATGGAGTGCTTGTGCACTCCTGGATACCGGTTGGGTGGTGTCCCACTCTACACTAGGCCATGGTGTGAGTCCCGATTAGTGAGTCCCAAAATGAGTTGGATTGGGCCTAGTGGGGAGTTGGGTCCCATTCAAGGGCGGTTAGCACCGGTGGGAGTAGTGCCTCACCGAGTGCTTGGACATCAATGGAAGTTCCGCCCCATGTCATCAAATGACATGCCCGGTGTCTTGTGGGAGTTAAGTATTGGAAGGAAAGGATTGGGAGTCACGGAGGAATGGGGAACCCCGTGACTTGAGTTGGAACCTAACATTGTGGGTGCGGGGCATGTGCAGTGTTAGGAAAGCGTGAACCTTGGTGGCATTGAGGTGTTAAGTGTTTGGAAAGTGAGCTTAAGGTGGTAAGTGTCACTAAGGGGCGCGACATCTCCCGTCGCATTGACATCCCTCAACATTCAAAGCTGGCATCAGGAGATCTCCCGTTGCACCCTAAACCGTCATAATTCATAGCTTGCCATCGGGAGATCTCTCGTTACAATCACATCCTTGATTAATCAAACCTGGCATCGGGAGATCTCCCGATGAAGCGGCCTTCTTAATTAATTATAGCTGGCATCGGGAGATCTCCCGATGTACCAGTTTTGGCTAGATGAGTAATGATGACCCTAAATTCGTTTAGCAGTTTTAGGATGCCTATGTGCTAAGGAAGGAGTCACTCTAGTTGGAGTGTTTTCCATCGGGAGATCTCCCGATGGTTTCTTCAGTTTCTCCTTTAAAAAGTTTATTCACTTGTTTCTCTGCTTAGTTTTTATCTCGTGAGGTAAAATCGTCTATAATCTATCAGGAGATCTCCCGATAATATTCATGTTGACTGAGTTTCATCACTTACTTTTGCTTTTGTTTTTATCAGGAGATCTCCCGATGGTCTACTTGCGAAATAGTTGTCGGCAGCAGTTCGAATACCAGTCTCATTATGACGGTTCAGGGTTATTTCTCCACGAAGTGAACTTGTAGTGTCAATGTACTGCATTTTTTTAGTCGACTGTCATCGGGAGTTCTCTCGATGAACAGTTATAGGGGAAATTTGACTATTTCAAATTAAACTGCATTACTTCGGGATTCATGGTTTGGTATTCCGGGGCATCGGAAATGGCATGCGAGTGTGCACTTTGGTGCCTAATCTTCAATAAACCAACTCCGACCTAATCCATGAGCTTCATTTGAATGCGTATGTCCAACTGATGGGTAATATTAAGAAGGAATTCCTGGAGCCATTTCCTTGCCAATACAGATTACAAATGCAAATACCGCGACGGAGGGAAGAACTTACGAGTTGGTCCAATCATCTGGGTTTTCGGGTGCTGGTGAGGATGTTGACATTATTGTGCACTCTTCCCGTTGCCGCTCCAAATTTCGTGCGGATGGCCGACACCCTCTTCTCCCAGAAATACAAGCACGCAACAAAAATAACCTCGCCTCCTACAATCAACAAGAACGCATTGTCATAGGACTGTTGCTGTGGAAGAAAGACTAGTGCAATTGAAGACAATGGTATTCATGTTTCCCTAACAACAATGAAGCAGGTGCATTAGACCTGTCCAAACAAAACTAACGAACAAAGGCGCTTACATTCTAACTTGGCCGTTCGGGACGAAATTTAAAACCACTAACACGAAGACAGCTCTAGAGTCAACAGCCTAATTAGCGTCATCCTCCACGACAAAAAACAAGACGATTCACTGAGTGCAACGAGACCTTCACAACCTTCCCACTCAAATAAACAAGAACTCGCAACGCTAAATTAAAACGCAACTTGCGACCAGCCAATCTCTCCTACGAGGCCCCAACATCAAAGCCGTACCCTGATCGCCTTACTTGTTCTATTTTCAATCAAAACGACAATGCGGTTGAAGCCATAACCGTAATACAATGTCGTGAAACTAAGCTCGTATCGCACTACTTGTCATGTTTCAAAGGAAAAACTACAACGAATGGTCCGTCTTCAATCGAGCTCCAATTCCTCTCAAACGACGAATGCGAAGCACTGGGTCGGTCACCGCCTCCAATTCACAGGAGCACCAAGAAAATCCAAAGGAATTGAACACAGTAAATGCAACCAAACAAAATGTAATGAATGCTGCAAACTAAGCTAGAAACAAAGACAGGAAAAGCGATTGAACTTACAAAAACTGCGCATCTCCTCTGGAACTTTCTCCCGATGAAGCACCTCCATGTATCCTAGATCCAAGGCGATTGAAGGTGCGCAGATCCAAGGCGCGACTATCAACTCTCCTCGCGGACGTATGTCAAAAGCGGAAACGCAAATCACTGAAGCTCAAAGCGGAAACGCAAACCAATGAAACTGAAACACTGAAATGCACAAAGAAATTAACTCACTCCCAACACTAAAATGCACAAGAGAATCATGCGTAGGGGAGTGCAGGGAAGAGAGGAACGGGAGGAAGATGGAGGCTGAAGGAAAATTGCCTCCAACACACAGGAGACAAGACCCGACGTTGCCAACTATAGCAGGAGAAAAACGGATCGCACTCTAGTGCGATCCCGACGTGGACCCCTTCACTCATGGCGCCGCCAACTAGGAGGGCAAACTGACAGTCTATCAGGACGAATAGACCCCCACTGGACGAGTCATGATGACTTCACCCATGGTAAGAATGAGTGGGGGGGGGGATTAATTTGTTACCACTCCCTTGCAATTAGTAAGGGGGGCATTAGTGAGTTATCCCTTGCTTACAACTCGGAGGGGGGATTAATTCACTTAGAATTTCAAACTCCTTCATCATTTCCTTAGTTATGGAGGAATAATGGCTAAGGGTTTCAAATTACTAGACACTACCACGTAAAATGATCACAAAAATTGAAGTACTCATAAGATGAAGTACTCACTTGTGCAACAAGTGGGAGCAAGGTTATCCCATTGTGGCCCAAATTATAATGATTGTTTGCATTGAAATTCAAAAATGTGCACAAGCATTACATTTCTATACTCGAAAGCCTTTCTCTCATTTTCCCATAATTTTTGTGTACATAATTTTTTTCCATTTTCAAAGCTCATCTCCTAGTAATTAACCCTCACAAAGACTTTATATACAAGTCATTAAATAATCAAGTGACTCTCACGAATTTCAAAATAAGACCACTAGAGTGATCTACATATACTTTGTTAAAGATGATTGAGTTCTTGGACAAATAATAACCTATAAAAATAAACCCATGTATGTACCTTAAACTTCTACATGAAATGCTATTACATTTTAGGACCTCAAAGAATGATACAAAACATCATTACCGAAGTACATGAGGTCCGTAAATCAAAAAGATATGTGTACTACATATTCGAAATTAATTATTTTGTGATGCGATTTCGACATCATATTGTATGATGAAGGCCCAAAATGATGACCCTAAACCCTAAACCCTTGGAATTCATCATTACCAAATATATTGTACTTATTACTAAAAATTTGCTAACATATGAAAATTAAAATTGTTACAATGAATTAAGGATTGTCATACCTAGCTAATACTATTCATTCTAATTGTAAATGACACATTACAATCGCTTATACAAAAACAACATCACTAAATAACTAATATGATTGTTTCATCAATTTTCAAATCACTTCTTCTATGGGGAAGCCATATGAACAACAAAAATGTACTTTTACAAGATGTACCAACTTCACATGACCCTAAACTCTAAAGAAACAAAATAACAAAAGAAGTACTACCCAAAATCATTCTAAATTTGAAGAGAAGTAATGAAGAAGGTTAGCCCTAAAACTACATAAAGTTATAGTTGAAAGAAATGGTGGAACAAGGGGTAAAACTAATATGGGTCAAGGGATAAACAATAGGGGGGGAAAAAAATATAGATTGACAATTCAACATAAAGAAGTATGTGGAAAATTATGTAGTGGGTGGCAAAAAAAATAAACATCGGGAAAAAATGTAGATGCCTGGTGGAATAAGAAAATATGAAATGTGGGAATAAATTAGAACTTAGTTACTTACATGAATTGTAATTTGTTCAAATCTACCACCCTAATCTTTATTTGAGTAACGCATATAATTATGAATATGTTATTCTTTTTCCACTCATTTTCTACCCCTATGTTTTACCATTTTCTAAACTTTTGCATATTAGTTACTCTTTTAAAATAATTGCATTATGTGCTCCTTCATTTTCGTATGTGCTTAGGATTATTTTCTTTTAATTGTACTTTCATTAATATGGTTTTCCTTTCTCGTTTTTGGGGTTTCAATCCCCAATCATTTCTTATCTTTCCCATTTTTTTTCACAGTTTCCCCACTTTATTTTCTTTCTCCAATTCTTCCATTTCCTTTTTTTTTCTTTCCCCACTTTCTTTTTCTTTCCCCATTTTTTTCCTTTTGGACCCCATATTTTTTCTTTCCCCACTTTTTTTTCTTTTGGACCCCATTTTTTTCCCCCATTTTTTTCCTTTGATTCCCCATTTTTTTCCTTCATCCATTTTAATGACATTTGTCTAGTGTACTTACAACGTTTGGCTTTTTTTTCTTGTTCTACTTATCGAACTAAGTGCTCGAACTTGTCAACACAATTTGAAGTTCTTTTCCTGTACCAATGAAAAAATCTCAAGACAATTAAAAGGACTAGAACAATTCATGGTTATAGGTGATACGATCATAGTTCACAATAGTCACTATAATTAGAAACTTCTTTTCTACTATTAGAAAAAGAAGTTAACAAAAGAAATTGGTGTGCAAAAATTTCCCCCCAAAAGTTTTGGGGGCTTTAGGCTCACAAGTTCCACACTCAAAGCTCACAGGTGCACGGCTCTAACCTTGCATGCTAGCATTGTTGGTAGTAGGGTTAAATTAGAACACAAAACACACTTTGTTGAAGAGTGACTTACTTTTGTATTTTGCATACACTTGCAAGAATAAACTATTTGAAAGGAGGTTGAACTTGTAGAACTCATTGAAGGACATGTTACTTACATATTTCTTCAAAATCAACGGAAGAGGATTGGTGGTGATTAACAACATTGTTATGGTACTTATAATATTTTTGGGGGCACGTTTTGAACTAGCCTTGGTATATTACTTAGTTTACATTAAAGAAGTTTCAATATAGTTTTCTGGTATGTTATATGCCAAATTCATCCTAAATACTTATCCCATTCATAAATCCTAATTTCTTGTTGGAATATACAATTCATATGCTTTGATTTTAAATATCACATAGACAAATTCTTGAAGTATATTAGGCTTCAATGATTATGTATTAGACATTGAATGCCCATGTTTCTAATTAAGCAAAATCGGAGAAGTCATCATTTTTTTACCCTAAACCTAAGCATATATCATATGAAATACTAATTATATGATTGGTCATTTATTTACATTCAACTTTCGGGTCTACAAATTTAAAAAAACACACACTGTGATAAGCATTAGAAGGAAAACCCTAGACCGAGCTTTCCCACAGTTCTCCCATTGTAGATTAAAAAGAACAAGCAAACATCCCTCGCTCAATTCCAAAGAAGGATTGCACACCCATAGATAGGGTATGGTATATTTGGTCTCAACACACAATTATTTACTCTATAAAAATGCAATCAATAAAAAACAAGAGAATGTGAAAAATGACAACATCAAATTATAATATAAAATGCATTTCAAAACATTCAACATACTCTACTGTCTAAGAAAGATTTCAGAAACTGAAATCCATCATTCCAATCTATAAAACGGCACTAGAACCTTCCAAATGTACTCTTAAAAAAAGAAAATATCCACCAGAAGGGTCCCAAGCAAAGAGAGATCTTCAGCAATATAGATTAAAGAAAATGATCCCCAAGGAATGAAATCACGACCCGAAATTTAGAACCACATAATTATGGAAGGTATTCCAAAATGAATCTATGCCTAAACCCTAAACCCTGGACTCTATTCTGGTTTTTGTTTCCTTCTTTGTCTTTTTCCCTGAACCCTAAACCCTAAACCCTAAACCCTAAAGTAAGTCATGGAACTTTAAGTAATTGGGGTGAAATAATTGAAAACGTGCATGAAGGGACCAGTACTTCGGGCAACTTAATGATTCATAGTATGACTTTTTCATAACAATAAAATACACGTGTGTGGATGTGTTTTAAATGGCTTGAACTCTTCTGCTAGATCGCACGCAGTAATAGTGGAGGAAAGTTAATAACGTACAATAGGTCCATGCTGAACCCAAGAGTATTCAGTCGTAGAGGGAGACCTAACGGACCAGAAGTAGCACATTGAAAGTAGGCCCCTCGAAGAATCAGTGGAAGATTCGACTTCAAGACCCAGACGGACACTGTCCGCCTTTGTATATTTGAGCCGTTATCGAAGTCTGACGAACTCATCCGCAGCATTTAAGCTGGCAAGCCAGCACGCCCTCCAAGACTGCAGTCAACAATCTCAGAGAAGACCGCATCTTCAGATTCGGCCTGCACACAGGCGCGCACGACCATTAAGAGTGCTCAGAGAATCCGAAATGCAAGAACATAGCGCCCTTATGAAATTTAGGCGGGAAGTACGAATTCCAGATTTGAGGTTTGTGATGACCCCCAACAACCACGGTCTTTCTCTCTTTCGCAGACATGAACGAAGTAGTGGAATGAAGGTGAGAAGAGTAGGAAATTATAAGTTCAAGTGCGTTGGCGCAGGAGGTTTAGTGCATTGATTTTCGCAGCCCCTCACTATAGGTATCATTCTCTTTTTTTCGCAGTGGTTCACTGAGTTGCAAAATTCCAGAATGATGACAATGCACTGATGGACTGATGATGCCCGAAGTGACAATGCAGTGGAATCGCAGACTGAGTGAGTAGGAAGATGTGATGAGTGTCAATGTCGTCTTCGTCGGAATGTAGAACCTATGCATGTCTAGGGGGCGCCCATGGAGTTGTGATTGATTCACCTAGAAGTCAGTCTTCACAAATGAGAGTGAATGCGCGCATTTGTGAACAATCACGAAGTACACCGATTCCACGTCGCTAGTTTGTGGCCTATGCAGGATGGCGAGATCATAGATTTTGAACTCCGTATCACTGAAGTGGAATGATTTTTGTTCTAAAGTAAAACTTCGATGCAAGTGTCTGTAGCATAGAGTACAGACCCGACATCGAGAGCAAGGAGGAAGTACTGTAGTCTTCACCAATCAAACAGTTCATACAGTCGTATATTACGCGTATAAACGACCCTACGAATCACATTCGATATTGTACGGATGTCTTGGATTCGCGCCATCAGGAGATCTCCCGTTGATTGCTTGGCAGACTTTTAGTGAATTACTTTATTATCGGGAGATCTCCCGATGTCTCTACAATGCCATAATCCTAGAACTGTATTTCGAGGATGACCAGTGGAGTTCTTCTAGGTCAATTGGACGACATCCTTGGACAATCCGCAAGGAGAACATCGGGAGATCTCCCAATGACTTCTGAAAACGGAGATTCGGCAAGATCAACGGGAGATCTCCCGTTGATTTCAGTGATCTAAATTTCTGCATTACCATCGCGAGATCTCCAGATGATCTTGGAAAACGTTAATTCAGCATTCTCAGCGGGAGATATCCCGATGAAAGAAGTGTACGGAAATTTTCCAATATCATTGGGAGATATCCATATACGAGAAGATCATGAAGAGATCACTTTATGATTTGAGTGTGGAAGCAGTCCAATTGGCTATCATCGGGAGATCTCCCAATGACTTCTTTCAGGAATCATTTCGCTTGGGAATGGGGACCTCATTTTTATTTTGAATGTTGAGATCTGCCATTGAATTGTTTCATACTCTCGGGCTCTGTGCATCGGGAGATCTCCCGATGAAGTGTTATACATTGTGGCTGTTCTGTCCATCAGGAGATCTCCTGATGAAATGTTACGGGCTGTGGTTGTCGACCCCATCGGGAGATCTCCCGATGAAGTGTTATACATTGTGGCTGTTCTGTCCATCGGGAGATCTCCCCATGAAATGTTACGGGCTATGGTTGTCGACCCCATTGGGAGATCTCCCGATGAAATGTTACGGGTTGTGGTTGTCAACCCCATCGGGAGATCTCCCGATGAAGTGTTACGGGCTGTGGTTGTCGACCCCATTGGGAGATCTCCCGATGAAGTGTTATACATTGTGGCTATTCTGTCCATCAGGAGATCTCCTGATGAAATGTTACGGGCTGTGGTTGTCGACCCCATCGGGAGATCTCCCGATGAAATGTTACGGGTTGTGGCTGTTCTGTCCATCGTGAGATCTCCTGATGAAATGTTACGGGCTGTGGTTGTCGACCCCATCGGGAGATCTCCCGATGAAATGTTACGGGTTGTGGTTGTCAACCCCATCGGGAGATCTCCCGATGAAGTGTTATACATTGTGGCTGTTCTGTCCATCGAGAGATCTCCCCATGAAATGTTACGGGCTGTGGTTGTCGACCCCATCGGGAGATCTCCTGATGAAGTGTTATACACTGTGGCTGTTCTGTCCATCGGGAGATCTCCCCATGAAATGTTACGGGCTGTGGTTGTCGACCCCATCGGGAGATCTCCTGATGAAGTGTTATACACTGTGGCTGTTCTGTCCATCGGGAGATCTCCCCATGAAATGTTACGGGCTGTGGTTGTCAACCCCATTGGGAGATCTCCCGATGAAATGTTACGGGCTGTGGTGGTCGACCCCATCGGGAGATTTCCCGATGGTCTTGTGTTAATCGGAGACGGGAGAGGTATGTCCAAACATCTGCCACTCTTGAGTTCTCTTGGGCATTCATATAGTGAGATTGTTTTAGGGTTTGGATGACTTTACTACAGTGGTGGGATCGAATATTTGTAATTCATTATATTACTGCTTTTTTCGATTGCAAATATTTTGTACTGTACAATCCTTCGATCGGGAGATCTCCCGATGAATTTGTAGTGACTGACCTTAACTTGTTGTGGACAGTGTCATTTGGAATTGACTTTTTCTAACCTCAACGTTGGGTCCTTTATTTTGCAGATATAGAGATTCAGAACCTATGCAAGATATGGTTTCTATCGACAATGGGAAAGAGTCAATGGATTCGGTCTCAGAGGTAATGGATTATGCAATTACGCCATTTATTGGCGATGGTGCTGACGAGGGCGAGTCACAGGAGTCTTGCGCCCGGACTTCACCATTGAATGTAGGGGACGTGGTTAAGCTTTATCATCGAGGATTTGGTGAAGTCGGAGTAGGGTCTGTAGTGGAGGCAAGACCTCAGGGCGAGTGGCTTGGAGTTCCTATTCCATTCGAGCCGTGGATATTTGTTCTCATACGCCCGTCATCGTTTATCGTTGAAGCTCAGTATTTTAGGGTCACACCTTGCCAAAGGGGTTTTACAACACTCTCAGATGTCCTGAACCGGACGGTGTTGTGGAGTGCCGTGGACGTTGTTAAATGTACTGAAGATCCCCATTTCGATTCGAGTCCATTTATTCGACAGGAGCAATGGACTGGGCTAGAGGTTCATCGGACTGATGTGGTGGGTGTATTATTGTCATCCGGACGAATAAATTGTTGGAGGCCGGACGATAGTTTTCAGAATACTACCCTTGGTGAGGGGCACGTAGGTGTGACCGTCCTTGACGTTTTCGTAGGTGATCATGATGTAATCATGACCCACGCTCTCTGGCCAATTTCAGAGTGTTGATTCCCTAATGGTCGAAGTTTGAAGGACACGGTGGAGCACTTCCGTGCCTTTCCTAATGTACAAGATCCCCTTGCCTATCTGGGTGGAAGAGAGAAGGCGCCGTATCGATTCATAGTTCGTTGACCCTCCCTTTGTCATACGGAGACACAGTTCACTCGTAAAACTAGCGACGATGAAATTCGGAAGGTCAGTTTAGAGAAATGCTGCGACAGTCATTGCTGCCAGTTTTTTCCCCAGGCGAAATCATTGATGGTTTTACAGAGATATTTTTCGAAGTCTTTTGAAGAGCGTCAAGATTATGGAATCGCTGCTGGTGGGCAATTGCATAGTGTGGATTGGACGCGGAAGCGGAAATATATTACTTTGGAAGGATCAGAAGTTTGTGCCACTGCATGGTACATTATTCACAGAGTACCGAAGTCCACCTACCACAATTACATGGATTTGTACAAGCAAGGTGTGGTTTCCTCGACCCACGGGAACAAAGGGATCAAGTGTCCTCGACTTCGAACAGTGCAGGTCACTAGTACAATGAAAGCCATCATCAACAACACTGTTGACCAAATGCCGCACCAAATGCAGTCCATAGGGAATGGGAGAGTGGACACATTGAAATTCCTGCCTGCGGGAAACAACTAGAAGCACGTTCATACTGATGCTAATGAGGTATTCCGGTGAACCTTTTATATGATTGGATAGAACTATGATGTGTTTCTTTCGGAGTTCAGTGCCTCGGGACATCTTCCCATACATTTCTCTTTACAAACTTCAGTTTAGTCCGCCCTTATCGGTTGATCTCTTGATACACGTCTTCTTTCCATTCCTACCTCATCGGGAGATCTCCGGATATATGTCTCGCTGTGCACTTCTTTTCATTCCTCCCTCATCGGGAGATCTCCCGATACATGTCTCCGAATGGACTTCTTTCCATTGCTACCTCATTGAGAGATCTCCCGATAAATGTTTCCTGATGGACCTCTTTTGATTCCTACCTCATCGGGAGATCTGTCGATACATGTCTTAGAATGGACTTCTTTCCATTGCTACCTCATCGGGAGATCTCCCGATATATGTTTCCCGATGGACTTCTTTTGATTCCTACCTCATCGGGAGATCTGTCGATACATGTCTTAGAATGGACTTCTTTCCATTGCTACCTCATCGGGAGATCTCCCGATAAATGTCTTAGAATGGACTTGTTTTCATTCCTACCTCATCGGGAGATCTCCCGATACATGTCTTAGAATGGACTTCTTTCCATTGCTACCTCATCGGGAGATCTCCCGATAAATGTCTTAGAATGGACTTGTTTTCATTCCTACCTCATCGGGAGATCTCCCGATACGTGTCTCCCAATGGACTTGATTTTATTTCTATCCTATCCAAAATTCTCCTGACTGTCGTTTTGCAAAATCATTTGTCGACACTATTGCTATTGTGATTGTTGTTTACGGTCTTTTAGAATTCCATACCCTAACTGAATCTGATGTGTAGTCCGGGTTTTCTACTTGCAGTTGAATGTGGAGTATGGCCTTTGTAGAGTCAGCCAGTCCACGATTAGTAGAATAAAAAAGGAGCACTTCAATAACGTTTCCATTAAGCTTGTAGGCAGCTCTTTTGCCAAGTGTACGAAGTGCGATGAACTGCAGCAATTCATTTTGAAATCACCAAAAGGAAGCTTGGACTTCGTGGAGTTCATGAAGCAGCGCGGTGAACATCTGAATCATCAAGCATCCTACCGTCAATTGTATGCCACATGGCGTGAAGAATCTAAGAGGAACCCTAAGGAGATACTGTGCATCATTCACGACAAAATGGATACAAGGAAGACGGCTCTTCCAAGAATGCGGGTGACAACAAAGGCCACACAAGGTTTGGGTCAGCTTTCTATGAGTGTAACTGGTATGGTCGCTCATGGTCATGCCGACGGTGCATATGCCCATTATGGACCAGCGTGCTGGCCAGGCGACTCAAACTTCACTGTCTCATCATTGGCTAAGCTGTTTCGTCGACTTGAAGGTCCCCCGATTCGGGAGACTGGCAACCTATTCCCCTATCCGCCTGCGAATACATTGTTCGAGGCATTACTTAGAGGGAAATCTAGGTGTATGGACGCCTTGAAATTGATTCCAGAGGATGCTCGACGTGGAGCTCACCCTCTTCCTAAGAAGCTCTATCTTCAGCTTGACAACTCCGCGAAAGATAACAAGAACCAGTATCTCATGGCGTTCTTGTCCTTGCTTATTGCAAGAGGAGTATTCCAGGAAATTCAGGTGGGTTTTCTACTAGTAGGACATACTCACGAGGACATTGATGCATATTTTAGCCACTTGTCCAAGGCTTTGAAGAGCAAGAATACATTTGTCGTCGTGGACCTTATGAAAGCCTTCATGGAGTCCCAAGAACTGTCATTTATGCCAGAATTCATCCAAGAGGTGGCGGATTTCAAGTCCTTTGTGAAGGGTTACCTGTGCAGCGGCACTGCTAAACTGATTGGTTTAGGGGAGATGCACCTCTTCCGGTTCTATGTGGATTGTCATGGAGTCCCTGTCATGAAATATAAGAAGTCAGCAGTTGATTCACAGTGGCTACCATCTGATGGACCTTCGCGATGCTTGTGGAAGAAAGACCGAAGCGGTCAGCCGAAGCTACCTCCGGGTTGCCCTAAACCTATTCCTTTTAAGCCCATGTGGGGTAGTGAAGTTCCCTCAGCATCCGGAAATCAAGAGAAGGCAGTGGAAGCGGCACGGAAAGCGACCTTGAACAAGAGTTTGATTCTGTTAGGACTGGAGAAGTACATTGACTTCTGGGAAGATGGAATGACCAAATGCAAGGGATTTGCGACCGCCTTTTCTCCATACGTCGAGTATTGGAAGCGTGTGTTGCGCGAGGTGAAGGAGCCACTTCCGGACTGTCCTACGGAATTGGTTGAAGGCTTCTGGCCAAAGTACGATTGGAGGGTGCAAAAATCATCTTCCCAGGAGCCGACAGTTAATCCTGTCGACATCCTTCTAGAGGAAGAGGAATTGGAACCTTATTGCGAACCCGCAAATGAGGCGCCAAGGGAAAGCTTCAATCCTTGGGTTGATATTCATCCAGGTTTGTGGGTTCTGCTCCAACCCGAAGACCCCTCAATTTGTGCTGTTTGGCAAGGAAGAGCACTGTGCGAGGTTTGCAGAGAGGAAGGCCATGTCAACAACGAGAAGTTCTTGCTCCAATATTGGAGACCGGATAATTCTAAAAGTTCGATGAAATTGAGATACCAAAATTGTTGGTACGGGAAGTAGGTTGTTGAGAATACACCTTCCGCTTGGGTGGATGCATCTTCTGTAGTATACGTGACTTGGTCCAAGAAAGTTAACCCGAAATCACGAACCATTCCTAGGAAAAGTAGAGAAGCTGCCCTTGCGAATTTGAATAGGGCAAACGAGGTGGACCCTTGATCGACTATTGTGTGCTGATCTTTACGGCTACTAGGAGATCTCCCAATTCGTAACTATGGCAAGCCTTTCGGGAGATCTCCCGATGCTTTGTTTTTCTTGTCCGCATAGTGGCACAGCTATCAGTTGATCTCCCGATGCTTCGTTTTGCTTGACGTTGTATTAGCAGGGCCATCAGAAGATCTCCCGATGTTTCTTTCTGACCGACGCGAAAGTGGGAGCCTGCGTGTCCACATAGGGTTTCTTGTCTTTCAAGGTTTAGTTAGGGACCACCGGTTCTTGTGAAATCTTCTGTGCTATGAATGCCTTCACTTTCTCCATGAAGACCGGAATGTGTTCTTTTTATTCCTTCAGTGCAACCTCCAAATCCCATTTCTTAGTCATAGCAGGTGCTGGCACTTCATTGGCTTTGCTTTTCAATATTTTCTTGTACTTGATCTCTTAAGCGATTATTAAAATGTTGCAAGACAATTTCCTTCTTTCTTGCATTGTAAGTTACTATTTCCAATATTCATTTTCATTCATTCTATTACATTTCAAATGACTTGGTCTTGTCATTCTATGGAATCTTCTACCTCTCTGCTTTCAAATGTTTATGTTTCGAACGACTTTGTTAATATCAATTAAGGCCAAGTTTTTACATTCATTGTTCATGCCCGGAATACTTTAGGAGGGTATAAGATGCATAAGACCACAATGTTCTGGTATACAAAATGATCATGCTAGCCTTACAAGGCTTGCACTCCATCGGGAGATTTCCAGGTAACTTACTCCCTACCTCCATTCCAAGTGGTAGCAATTACTTCATCATTCAGAGTTTCAATCTTCCCTGACATGTATGTTCGTGTGCGTATGGGGCCTGGCACCACCCTCAAGGAAACCTAAACTTCTGTGTATCTGGATATCTCCCGATGTATTGCCTAAAATGAATCCATGTGAGCCCTATTTACTTCATCATTCACAGTTAATGTATTTCCTAAGATGCACATTCATGTGATTCAATTGACCTATCGGGAGCCGTACAACACACTTACAGAAATTAACTTCACAGTATCTGGAAATCTCCCGTTGTAATGCCTCACACCATGCATCGGGAGATTTCTGCGTTTTCTTAATTTTGGACTTTCAATAGTCCAAAAGTAGTTAAATATGGCATAGAACCCCAATTGTTGGTTTGCAAGTGTCAAAAATACCAAGGCGGGACCTTGGAGGAATCTCTGGTAAAAAGAAGGTGACTTTTGGTTAAAAACATGCCCAAGAACCAATGGCAAAGTTGGTTTGCCAAGATTCCCTTCGATGTAAAAGATTCCTTGACCATCAATAATTAAAACAAAAGGGTGGATTTTTTTCCCCCTAGGCCAATGTATAGAGTAAAAATATGAGCCTATACATGTATTGTGGGATTCCATGAGAGGTTCCATAAAAAAATTTGGAATTTTCTGATAGTCAAAAAATGCCTTTCCGGATGGTCAACCATCCAAACCTGCAATGGGAAATTCTTAGAAATTCCCTAGGTGGCAGTAAAATCTCACGAAAAATTAGTATAACTTCTTTCATGTTAATAAGATATCTTGACAAGTTTCAAGACATTCCGACACTAGTTAAAAGTACCCAAACCTACAAGATTTCCTGACAATTAATAGAAATTAAAGTCCACGGCAAAGTTGACCAGCAGAGCGGGAGCATATAGAGCAGAATGGGGCCCAAGCTAGGTCTTTTCTTACTTCCCTCCACTCACTTAAGAACCTAGGCTAGTTACTTTTGCCAAAAAAGCCAAACTCCAAAAATTGGGATTTTTCCCAATTTTGGCGTTAAGTTGGCACTAGGTTTTGTTGTGATTTTGAAGATAGAAAAAGGGATAGGGTTTACCTAGATTAAAAATGGCCTTTTGAATCTTATGTCTCAATCTGTTTGCTATTCAAAGTTAATCTCCAAAGTTAGCTTAGTGGGCCAACTTAGGATGAAAACTTTGTGGATGAGGGTGAAAATCCAAAAAAATCAGGTTAACTTAGATGAACGAGAGGAGGTGGGTGACCATGAAGAGTATCAAAGAGCACCCCTTCTCCTCTTTCACCACCCCCTTTTTGTGTAATTTGGTCCGTTGGGTCCAATTTATGTTGGAATTGTGGTATTCTAGCAACAAACCTTGTAATAATGTTTTTGAGCACTTTTTGGCCATTATTGCTCTTTTTCAAGCTTGTGAGGTCTTTGTAGGTCCCTTGCATCTTGAGTGTGTATAGTCTTAACTCTTCCAAGCCTTGAGACTTGGAGGCTTTTTTCACCTTCTATATTACTAGAAGTTGTGTGTGTGCTTACCTTTGAGGGGTTTCTTGGTCACCCTCCTTCTTTTGTTGTTGTACTAATCCAAGAGTAACCCCCATATAACTAATGATACGGCTTTGGGGGGCCTTTAGTTCAAGTCTTTCATTGTACTAACCTCATGTAGCTAATCCTTGGGTATCAAAGATCTCTTTTTGTCCCCCAATACTAATGTGGTGTTCCTTAGAGGAGGCCAAAAGAGAGTGAAGGTTGGTGGGTCCCACAGCGACGGCGAAGCTTTGGACCCCCCTAAGGTCAAAAGTCTTAGTGGTGGGTTAAAAGAGTTCTACGGGAGAATCTTGAACCCCTGTGGGCCCTCCCATTGCAAAGTTTAGTTCTCAAAACATGTTGGGAACAAATCAAAGTTTAGGCCCTAAAAAGTAGGAGTTAGAGGTCAAGACAAGCACTAAAAGTGAGTAGTGAAAAGCATAGAGAAGCCTTTATTTCTACGAATCCAACCATGTTACCTACTAACTTTAGATATGGCTCCTAAGCCCCCTTAGAAGTTAGCACAAAGTAGGAGAGAGTTACAAGAAACTAGACCATCACCCCGTAGCCCCAACTAGCAACTGAAATCTGTTGTTCCTACTAGTAGCCAACACCCAATACCGATATCCTGGTTAGAACCCAAGGTCGGGTACAGCCAGGGCAGGGCCAAGTGGAGTAGGGTCGGGAACTACCAATAGAAGAGGTACAGTAATTGGGGGCCGGGAAGAAGGGGTAGAGTAACTACACACCATGAAGAAGGGAAACAATAATTGGGCTTGAGGGTTGGGGTTATAGTAATTGGACTTGGGGTTCAGATTTACAATAATCGGGCTCAAGGGAAAGGGGGTTATAGTAATTGGGCTTCGAGGCTGGGGTTATAGTAATTGGGCTTCAAGGTTGGGGTTATAGTAATCAGGCTTAGGGGAAAGGGGATTACAGTAATTGGACTTTGAAACTAGAGGATATAGTAATTGGGCTTCGGAGTTGGAGTTATAGTAATTGGTCTCGGAGTTCAAGTTTACAATAATTGGGCTCGGGGAAAAGGAGGTTATAGGAATTGGGCTTCAGGATTGGGGGTACAATAATTGGACTCGGAGAGAGGGGTACGGTGACTGAGCTGCGGGAGAGGTCTAACTCTATCAAGAAGGAGGAGGGGGAAGGTCCAGTAATTGAAAGGAATAAAAGAAATCAGTAAAGTCTAGGGATTAGGAAAGGAAAGAAGTAGTGGAAAAGAGTGCGACCCTTGCACTAGAACACTAATTGGAGCGGGGAGTCTAACACCCCGTCTCCCACAAATATAACCAAGGTAAAGAAGACAAGCAAAGTGAAGGTGGCGGGAGGCTGGGAAAATGAGAGAATGACAAAGGGGGAGAGACAATTTGAAGGGAGGGAGGGAGAGTAGATAAGATAGGAGTAGAATCCCCAAGTCTTACTCAAAGATTGAGGGTAGGTAGAATGAGGGTAGTTGAGCTGTCATAGTATGTAGAAGAAATAGTGAAGAAGGAAAAAGAAGGACGTAAAGAAATAGGACTAAGCCAACAAATAAACCCTTGTATTAAAATATTCTATGATTAGAACAGTGGTTCGTTGTATCTTGGCACAGGAGTTCATGGTGGAGGAGGGAGAGCTTCTAGTGGGCATGATCAATGATTCAAGTTCCAAGGTATGAGATAACCCATTTCTAACTCTTCTAAGGTTCCTAATTAGCAATTAGTAACTTTGGCCGAGGCCACCTTTAGGTTAGACCCTTAGGGCTATAGGTCACGTTTCTTCTTAGGATAGAACCCTAGAGAAGAGGTTTGTAACTTTTCAAAACACTAAGACATGCCCAAATCAAGTCAAAAACGAGGAAATTATCACCGGATGAAGGTTAGGGTTCATTTGGATGAAGAATAGTTAGATCTAGAATTGAATAGCAAATTGAGGAGATTAGGAAGAGGCTATAAATTAGGGTCCACGGCCAAAGACAAAAATTAATTCCAAATTATAGGTTAGGAGAAATTAGTAGATGAAGTTTAGGCAAGGTTCGGATGAGAAATCCGTGGGAGCCTCCAAGTAGGGACAAACTCCAGATCTAGGTAGAAACAAGTCTTTTTACCCATCCCTAAAAATTTTGAATCCTTTTGAATTAGGGAACTAGGCTCAATCGATAGATGAAGTTTAAAGAACTAAGTAGCGGTCAAACTTCATCTACTTATAACTTTGGCTAGGAAGGTCAGATGGGGTCGAATTTTAGGTTTTTAGAAATTAAAAGAAATAATCTAGAAGATTCTTAGGTTAGCTCCTCCCTTACATAGGTTCCATCCAAAACTTACAGCGGCCCATCCATTCGGTCGGCCAAAGAAACTAGATGTAGATTAAGAGATTCATGCACGATCAGTGTCACCTTAGGTACTTAGTAAAAAGATCCATTGCTTGGAAGGCATAGTGGACCACACTTAGACACCCAACAATAGGATTCACTTACCCAAAACCCACAACCTAGTTGTACTCGCGATTTACCAAAGGTGGGTAAATCGGCACTCACACTAGGATAGAGTATGAAGTATGAAGTTGTGTGGAAGAAATTTCAAAGACTTTGACTATATAAATTGCAAGATATTTGCATTTAAAGTGAATAAAATGGTTTATTTTGCACCTTCCTTAACAAGATTTTAAGGCTTTAAATCTTTTTAACTTGAAATTCTTATCATATTGAAAGATTAAGTTCAAATTTTGTGAAAAAAATTCAAAAAACACAAACTTAATTTTCAATTCTTAAATTTTTTGTTAATAGAAGTAGGTACAAGATAGAAGCAAAAAGTAAATCGTTAATAGTTCTAAAATGGAATTGAAGCACACTAATTCCAACAGTAAAATCATTCTAGCAAGAAAACTATTGTAAACTATTTGGAACTTTGTCTTTTTCAAATTTGTGAAAATTGAGTTAAAAAATGAATCCTAGGTATAAGTGTTTTTTATATGATGCTCTCATTGCTCAAATATAAGACTCTCTATAACTTTTTCATCACTAGTCTAAAACTAAATGAATCAAATTTTTCCATATAGACAAAATTATTTTCTATTGGAAGCAAGATTTTATTTAAATTATTTTGAATTTTTCTGATATTTTTGGTACCACTTGGCAACCTTCATAGAAAGCTTAAGGTGATATAACTTTTGCTTCCAGGCACCAAGTGAAAAAAATAGCATCTCTAGAAAATTAAAGAGTTTTTTCATCTTTAAAAATGACTGAAAAAATCATGCCCAAAATTAAAGATTATAGGTATTCCAAAAAATTATGATTTTAGGTAGGGATGCAATAGTCAATAGATAGCTATACCATAGTGGAGGCCAATTATTTGCCTCAATTCTACCGTAAGGCTTGCCCAAACCTTCAAATGTCTCCCAAAGGGTGCTTGTTCGTTTCAAGATTAATTTATAAGTGCGATATATTGATATAAATATACTATCTTTTTTATTTTCTACACAAGATTGTAAATTATATAGAACTTCTTTAAAAAAAAATACAAAGTAAGTAAATTCACAAAATTTACCTTCATTTTGTTTGCACTTAATTTAAAATATTTCGTAAGTGACTTCCCCAAGCTCATTCTCTTTAGTTTTCTTTGGTGAGTGTTGATACGTCTTTCAATGCCTCATGGTTTCTTTGCACATTTACAATTGGTTCCATGGCCAACTTCTTTGGACTGAATTCATCCTTGTCTTAGTAGTAAGCTAGGAGGTAGGGGCTAGGGGTTGAAATAATATGGCTTGCCACTTTTGTGTACTTTATAGAGGGCCCGGCTCTAATGTTTTTTACAATCACAAATGGGCTTTGGAACTAGGCCCAAAGTCATGAAACCTTAAACCCTAAAAGGCTTGGCCTACATTTGGCTACTTTTTCAAACTTTAAAGTCCTTCAACTCTACAAGTATATTTTCTCATTTGGCAACTCTTAATGACTGAATTTTTTTTGTAAGGTTTTCAAGTCTCGAAGTCAAGAAACTTTTATATTTTTTTGTGAAAAATTTGAATTTGAACTTTTGAAGAAAAATGAAGAGTATAGATATCAAATGCAAAATATGCTTTAAAATTTTGAAATTTTCTTGGTCAATTAAACATTATAATGCATAGTATTATAGTGCAAATCAATTACTATGCCCTTCCAAACTGAAAAAATTAGCACTGTATGGTTAAAGGTCCAAATTTGAAACTTCAATAAAATATTGAATTTTAGAATTTTTTCAAGATTTGAAGTTGGAGTACCCCACTTCTAAATGAGTTTCACAAATAAGTAAACAAACTTTGAAGCATGTCCCAAAGTTTATGAATATTCCAATCAATATATCCAAAAAATAATGAAAATTTTATGTGAAGGTCCCTAGTTTATTTTGAAATTGAAAAAAAAAATTATTATTAGAAATTTTTTCCAATAATTAATCCCTCATTGACTATTTTGGTCTTTTAAAGAACTTGGCTAGCCTCTATTGAATTCAGAATTTGAAATTATTGTATGGATTTCTTAGGATGAATGCTAATCATCCTAGTCTATTTGTGAAGTTTTGCTTCAAGTTATTCCAATAAATACTACAAAAATCATATGTAAGTCTTTTAAAATTTCAATATCCAAGTAAGCAGCTAAAAATATCTTCTAAATAAAGGTTGATTAATTTTATTTTATTTTGTAGATTGATGACTACTCAAAAAGATTTGAAAAATTCAATTCCTAATAATGAGATGAAAGTCACAAGGAGTTTTATTTTATAGGCAATTAAGGTAGAAAAATATTTAGAATTGTTTTTTTTATCTCAATTTAGAAAAAATTTAGATTAAAAAAATGGACCATTATTTAAAAGACCATTATCACCATTGAAATTTATAAACTACATTTTTTTCTTAATTTTTTTCACGATTTAAGGTAATTGCAAGAAACACTTGTCATTTTGGGCTCAAAACGGTTTATTTCATTGAGCATTATGACTTTTGGACTAAAATTTTTCAAAGAAAATAAAAAGTGGGTAATTTGTAAAACATTTAAAATGATATGTCTCTGAAAATTCAGACCTAGAGAAATTTATCTCTAAAATTTATATACAGAAAAAAGCACAATGAAAAATAATTACCATGAAAATGGACACTTTGATCTTTGATTATTAAGGAATTGTAGAAGATTCAACAAAAATAAAATAAAAACATCCAATTTTTTTAACTTAAAGATGCTCCTTCTCAACCGTTTTCATCTTTGGGAAAACAAATTATGCTCTTTGCACTTGTGCAAAAATACGGCACTTTGAGCACATGTGGAAGGTTGACAATATATTATTTTTTTTAAAATCTTTTTGTGGGCTTATGTAACTTTAGTAGAAGTCTTTTATTTCAATTTCAAGCTTCAAATTCACATTTTTGGGGCAAAAATAATATAGTACTAAATCCCCCCAAATGGCTAAGTTAGACATCCAATCAGAGGTTGTTTAAAGATAGTAAAATCATTTTAAGAAAATGCCAAGAATTACTCAATGTTTACAACCACCACATGTACCTTCCTTTAAAATTTCATGTAAACTGACATACTATGCAAAAGTTATGAGCAAAAAATCACTTGTTTGAGGCAAAGGGGACAAAAAATAGGACAAGTGTTTCTTGCAATGACCCTTAATTTTGGACTTTTTTTTCATCTACTACCACCTTCTCAACCACCTTCTTTTTAATAATTTAAAAAAATAAAGAATAAAGTATTTTTTGGTTAATTTTTCCTATGTAATCTCAACAATTTTTTCACATATTGACAAAATTGCATAGACTTGATAAAAGACATTCATGTATTTTCCTAAGTTTGTTGAAAGAGAAAACTTCATGTTTGAGAAAGGCTACAAAAACTACTATATAAGAGTTTTATTAATAGATGTATCTTGTAACTAGCTACCTAAATTTTGGAGCTTATAAATAAAAATTTAATTTTCTTAATGAAAAATAAAACATTGCAAATGAAGTTTTATTTCAAGGAAACTTCTTGTATGGATTTTAAAAAACCATACATAGGTATTTCAATTCTTTGTATACATTGTGGTTTGAAAACAAATAAATTTGCAACCCCAAATTTCCTACATTTGATTTGATTTCATTTGGTCTTTGCCTAAGAAACTATTTAGTCTTTTGAATTTGATATAATTTTTGTTAAAGCTATCCTATAAGATGTTTTAATGCCAATGATCCATATATAGAATACAATTGTATACCAATTTTTGAATTACATTCCCTAGGGTTCAATTTATTAGAGATGAAGTATATTAAATGAAGATTTCAGTCATGCTTTGAATGTAAGTATTTTGAAGGAGTTTTGGGCCTCACAACATTGCAATGAAATTAGGGTTTAAAAAAAGAAAAATAACATGTTGAGTAGTCAAAATTCAAAAATGAAACCATTTCAGCACACAAGTGCAGAAAATGAACTAAGGGTTTGGTAGAATCTAAACTCGATAAGTTTTATTTCATAAATTCTTCTCAAATTAAAAAAATCCACTTGTATCATGGCTCAAATTCAGATTCAAAAAAGGAGCAAAAACTATAGAAATTATGCACTACATAATGATCCATGAATTTTCCATTTTCTTCTATGGGAAAAATTGGATGACAAAAAAAAATCCACCCTTGCATAGAAAAATTTTTACGATAAAAAAATCTTTAAATTTCCATCCTTGGAGATTTTTTGAAATTATTTCAAATGTTAAAAATAGAATTTAATAAGGATTTGTTGAGAAATGAGAAGCTCCCAAGCATTTGACGAGTAGGCTATATTATGAAGGCTAGGTGACCTATGGTGAGTACAATTTCTTGGACACATGTACATCTCTATCTTGTTGAGTTTCTCATATCTTGTGTTAGCCACTTTATTATTCTAGTAAATTGTTTCATGTGTCAATTGATTTTCTAAAATACCTTATTTAAAAAGCTAGTATATATTGTAATGAATATTGGTAGAGACCATCATATACTACATAATGATCATAGTTATGTTACTGAATTAGTACAATTACTAATTTACTATTCAGCTAAGTAGATTGTTCAATTCAATTGATTAGAATAAGAATTTTTTTTTACCACTAAATTAAGTAAAATATGAGTGCGTTTTCAAGTTTAGATTATTAAACACATTCCCAAAGCCAATGGGTGTGATCCACCTAAATTTGGCATCACACATCAATATGAGGGTGAATAGAGATAGGAAAAAAATTCTACCATTTTCTTGAAAAATACGTTTCAATGAGTTTTGGTGGACTCCTTAAAGAGCTCTTTGAGGTTCTATTCTTCTCTTCACTCAGAAGATATCAAATATCCTATCAAACATGTAGCCCCCTCTACAAAATGCAACTCCTCTTCTACAACATTCATTTCTTTTACATTGTAATGTTGTCGTTTCTAACCCCCTAATTCCCTATGGTGATTGGTGAAAACCTACGTGAAAAAATTCGGAAATTGCCTAGCCATAATGGCCATCACTATAGTAGAAAGCTTCCCATCGCATGATGCGTGGCATGTTACCTGTGTGATGGTTTTCACTACAGTAGAAAGCTTCCCATTTGCGAAAGTTACACTAAATAGTAAAATTAGGTTGCCTTAACAATTAGGTTGCCTTACCCCAAGAAAGTTACTTTACAAGCCATTAAAGTCAACAAATATTTCTAAAAATATTTCTGTTTGTACACATGGAGGTTTATGAGTCCCAAATACAGTGATATGAAATTCAAAAGTAGTTCATTCTAGTACAGTAACTGTAAATATTTATTTAGTGTCAAATGTTGAGAAATTAGTGAGGGGCAACCTAATTTCACTATTCAATTTACAGTACTACTCGACAGCTGCTCACGATGACGACAGTCATGTCGGCGGCGGGGCCCCGTTTAATTTGTCATCATCCAGCACTATAGAATGTAAAGCTGTGGGCGGGATATATTCCATGACCAAATTGACCAAGCAATATATATTAGTGACGGTCAAATTGAATCTTCCTTTGAAATCGTGCCCAGGACTCCTCCTGGCTCTGACTTCCAACCTTGGAGGATAGTAAGTTCCCCTGTGACCAACAAAAACTAACTAACGGCTTCGACTTCGGGTCCCATCGCACGAAGCGTCGCGTGTTACTCGTTGCCCCCTCGACGGCGCCGCTCCACGCGAATATGTTTTCCCATACCACTGACTGTCAGATCATTACTGTACTTCCATCCTTAGAATGTGACTTGCAGCTGCGCTTGAGTGGATTAAACCTTGGTCTGTCAAGTTCAGGTGTCCGCTGACAAAGTCCGCCTAATTTGAACAGAGATCGCTGCAGCATGAAGCAAAACGTATAAAAGGCCATCACACTTACATTCAACCACAACAACCTCAACTGAGTTATCGATCACCCCAACCTGAAGCTCGACTCTGAAGCACCTGATTTAACGAATTAGCTTGTACATGCACCCGCACGTACCGGAGCAACAAATTGACACTCGAAGCCGGATTTTGATGAGACTGAGAAGTATTCTTTCTGACAGCAGCTCTAGCTAATCCAAGCTTAACGACCGGCCAGTAGCCCCCGAGAGTTTAAAAGTTTCAGTCCGAGAGCTGATTACAATGGCCTTGAAGGGCGATGGGGGATCATCAAAGTGGAGACCTCCGTCGAAGGCTTCTCCCATGGGCGACGGAGGATCGTCCAAGTGGAAACCTCCGTCCAAGTCTAGTCCCATGGGGGATGGCGGCTCCTCCAAGTGGAATCCTCCATCGAAGCGTCAGTGAAAGAAGCTCGTTGGGTTCATGACCACTGCTCCAGATCATCATCGACTGTTGACGAAAGCAGCTTACTGAGGCAAGGGTTCCAGCTTCGACTGAGTGTAACGGCCAGTTCTTACTCTGAGAGGCATCCAATTCTTCAATCAAAGAATGAATGACAATTGAATGTCCTCGCTAGAAAGATGTTGCAGGACCAGCAGATCGATTGAATATGGACCGAGGTGGTCGGATTCCCTGAATGGGGACCGAGATCTCGACTATTCCATTTATTACAATTGATTAGCTCCGATCGAGCCTAAGCTCCAAACTCAAAATTACCAATTAGTTTGTCCAGGTTCATTTTAGATGACTAGAGTAGTTTCCTCATTCTTTATTCACACATTGTGAAAACGATTTGACTTGAAATTAATATTACCAGGGCTTTGAAGCTGCTCTCTTGACACCTTACACAGCTGAATGTATATGAAAAGCTTCCGTTTCTTGAATGATATGTGCACTTCGACTGGTTCTTGTCTGTCAATGCTGAGCTAGGCTCTATCATTTAATTTGTGAGATAAATTTGAGTGTGATCAATCTGGTGCGCACATAGACTTCTGACCTACCACAAGGAGAAGATAGGAGCAACTTCCCAAATGAAAGTTTCTGTTAACTGACACAAATCTTGATTCCAATATTGACATTGATTTCCATGTTGGGCCTCCTAAACTTTGCACTACGTACTGATTGCTAAAAGCGTTGCATGATTCGTGAAGCGTGTTCCAAAATTGGAATGGATTGCTTGCTGAAAAACTTTGCTCCAGCATGTTCCAAAATGCGGCCTGTAGCTGAGAGGATTGCTGAATCACGTTATAGAACCCTGCGAATTCGAATACTATCGAACTGGAGGTCCACTTAACTGAAGAACCAGTACCGACCTTCAAATGCGGCACTGTATTGGGCTTGAACTCATTCAAAATTTTCGTTTTACTTAGGATTAACGTGCGTTTCAAGTGACACAAGTCAATATGGTCAAAGGAGGATCCATTCCGACAAGAACTTAATTAACGTTACTTCACAGCTAGCTCCTAATTCATCAGCACGAGAAAGACATGCAGTAGCCCTTGTTCAAAGTCTGGCATCCCATTAAACACTGCAATCGAATTCGAATATCAATCGTGTTGAAATGAGCTCATTGAGAAGGTGAAAGGCCCTTGTTCACTGGCCTAAAGATCAACCTCAGATTGCAATGAAGCGAGTGCGTCTGAATTTTACTTCCGCCAAAGGACACATGCAGAAGTCTGCGTTGAGCGAAGGAAGCTCTGCAGACTCAGTGCTGGCCATTTTTGACCCAGCAAAGTCTCTGGAGGCCCATGTGAGATCAACAGAGGATTGTGAGAACATTTTCCGGAGAGGGAATAGTGCGCACGAGGGACTCGCAGGGTCCCGTTCGAAACCAATCAATCGCGTTCCGTTGTACGTCCCGATCGCCCAGCTGATTCAATGTCGGCACTTGCTCACTGCCCAAGCCTCCTTCAGTTGGCTGCGATCGAATTTCCTGAATCTTGCACTGTAATTCAGCTAATCTCTGTGATACCTCCAATCATTAGTAGAAATAGAGAATTATAATTGAAAAGTAGTCGTACGTACGTACATGCAGTCATTCTTGTTGAGCCAGCCAAGGAACTAACCAGAGCCGTTGTTGCTGCAGAAACAGCCCTGGCGCCATGCCGCCATGAGCCCATGACTTACCAGGAAGTTTCATCAATTCTGTGGGGGAGGACTATTGTCACGTACGAATTGCAACTGCGGTAATCACGGCCTGCTGAGTACCGAGCATGCTCATCAGCCAGACAGAGTGGACAGACGAAAGTTCGAATGGTGACCCCCACAATGCCACATCAACCAAAAGGGTAACTGACATGCTCCTGCAATCGAGGCCTTGCAACCACTGCGAAACTGTGTAACAGTACTTTCGTCCAGGTACTGACGACCAGGACCAATCGGGTCCACACATTAGCACGCGCATTACTCTGATAATGTTCGTGTACACCTATATTCAGGCTCACTCAAGTATAGAAGCATGCTTCTAACGCAAATCTCTGAGAAACAACTTCCAATTCCTTCATGTTCTTTTCCCCCTAGAAACAATATTCAATCATCGGTCACAGAATTCATTTGACAATACCGGTCATTTGAATTCATACCCTGCACCATTACATATTTAGGTCTTTGACATAAATCAAGCTAACTAAGTAAGTGCTGCTGAATCACCCCAAGTTATGAAGGTATTCCCCCTCGGAGTCTTCACAAAGACATTGAGAAATCCATTGAAATTTAATTACTGGAAATAATGAACTGGTTTGGCTCATGCTCTTTTTCGCATCGCTAGAACTCATGGTTTCAAAGGATCAGTTCCCAGTCGACAGCTGCTCATGCTGACAGCCCCATGATGCTTGAAGCGGGACCCGACCGGGGATTTTTATTTCAGCATGACAGCATGCAATACGACATGAGTATGGAAGTGGGGGCCGATTTCACTCCATATTCGGGGGGCGGGCTTGGTCTTTAACGGATATTTCGATAAAATGGCGATATTCCAAAAATTTGGCATATTTATCTTTAGACCGTGGAGTCTGAAATGTGTGTGTCCTAGAAAATAAATGGGAAAATGACGAATTGACTACTCCATTTTAACGAAATATCTGTTTTTTGTGACAAAATCTTCTGATCAATAGCTCAAAAAAAATTGGGGTTCAGTTGAACTCGTGGCGCCAGATTATCCACGCATTAACTGTCTCTAACCATTTTGACCACATATGGGTAATTATCGAATTTTCATCTCCCTTTCCTACGAAACCGTCGTTGCCCTTCCATGTATCCTAGGAAGAGGTAACTTCCGCCGTCAACTAGTACGTCTTGCAAGTTTGGGTCTTCTTTGGACGACACCCTCAGTATATTGCGTTGCTTCGCCAGCGCCGGGCTACACGAATGTCAAATCTACCACAGTCAGAGAATCCACTTCCTTTGAATGCAATTCGAAGCTGCGTGCGCTCGATCAACTTTGGTCCTTCAGGATGTCCGCTGACCGAGTCCGCGTAATTTGAACAGTCTAGATCATCATACATGAATTGGAAATATAAAAGAGCACCACATTTACAGAGAATGAAACAAACACTCATTCTTCCAAAACAATCTCAGCTGAGTGATCCAGTGACACAATTCGAAGAGGCTATCTGGAGCAATCTGTTCGTCGACCTTTGCTTACAACCACTATTTCGATTTGACACACTTATTCATTCTGTAAACTGGAAGTGTGATCTTGCTAGCCAATCCAAGGTTACAGAGCCTCCTGGATTTCAAGAGAGCTTCGGATCAGAAGTCTACTGAAGTCTTCAGAGAGCGAGCTAATTAATCGCTATGGCCGTGATGGGCGATGGGGGATCATCGAAGTGGAGGCCTCCGTCGAAGGCGTCTCCCATGGGCGACGGAGGATCGTCCAAGTGGAAACCTCCGTCCAAGTCTAGTCCCATGGGGGATGGTGGCTCCTCCAAGTGGAAACCTTCCTCGAAGCGTCAGTGAAAGAAGCTCGTTGGGATCATATCATGAAAAAGTTTTGATTGAAATCATGAATTCACGACTGTCGGCACAGGCAACAAAAGCTAGAATTCCAGCGTCGTTAGAACAACCCGACCAATTCATTCCCGCTTCCTTGCTTTCGTCACATTCTCCAATAGAAGAATCACTTGAAGTTGAATGCCAATGTAGCAAGCTTTTCCAGGAGAATATGGACTAATCGACGTCTTCAATTCCTCGACCTCGATCATCGAATTTCGAAGGAGATCTCGATCATTCCATAAGTTACAACTCATGAGCTCCTAAGTAGTTCACAATTCTTTTGTACAGATTCATTTGATAGTAATATACAACTGAATACCAGTTTACTTTTTGATGCAATGATTGTTGAGGTGAAACTAGAAAATTCATTCGTGCAGTCAATGTGAATCCGATTTCATTCTCAATCAATTTGAATTCCATTTCATTTACAGCCACCTCAGTGCCGCTCAAGCCTTGCCAAGCCTTGTCATGTAGAAATATAAATAACTTCATCCACATTAAGTAGATAGTGTACCTGAAGAGTATGTTCGTCTATGATTCCATGTTGGGCTAAAAAAGCAGATCCAAGTGACAGCCTTATCATGTGTATTGTCTTGTGTAATAAGGTAGAATCACTAAACAGCTGTACAGTGAATTTCATTAAAATGGTGATATTACGGTAAAATGGCACAAAATATGTTAGAATTTGCATGACATTACATTAAAATGCCATGAAATATGGCAGAAATGGCAGAAATGGCAGAAAAATACCACTGTTTTAATGAAATTCACCATCTACGAATTGAAAAAGATTCAATTTGGGAGAAAATTTACATAACGGTGTTTGCAATTGAAGTGCACAAAAATGAATGCAATTGTATAGAGAATTTTTATCGACCAAGTTCATTGCAAGAAACCCCCCTCATTTGATGTAGCATTTTGGCAAAATCTGGATTTCAAATTGGAAGTACGAGGAAGTACGAGGAGTACTAGGGCTAATAGGTAGCGGAACAATCTCAACTGTTGATTGGAAAAATCGATGGCTAAAAGTATCATTGCAAATACTATGGACTTTTTACGAGTACTGAAACAATATTATGTGAAAAAAAAGATAGATGGTCATAGCAAAAACATACAATGAGGTATAAATTAAAAATAAATAGAAGGTCATGAACAAAAAAATATGAATATTTTTTATTTGTGAAGACTTACCACTAATCAAATTTCACCAAAAAAAATGAAGTCAAAACCATCTTCAATGTTCAAAAGTGGTCATACTAGGGACCCCTATTTACATGGAATTAGAAGATATAAAATAATATATTTTTAGATGCCCCTTGGTAGGCAATTAGGCATATACCCACCTAGTATAAGAATAGACCACCAAAATTTCATCTCTAAATCACTCAGTTTGAGTACATCAAAGGGTGATTGCAAGAAACACCTGTCAATTTTATTGTGTTTTCAATAATATTCATGATTTTTTGGGGAGTACTTTAAAATTTAAAAACTAATTTTTAAAAAAATTTAAAAATATGAATAAGGTCTACACCTTTAAACCTAATGTAACCACCGAAGGAAATGTATAGAAAAATTCTCTAAGTAGGAGAACTAGAAAAGTGTCAAGTCTTAAGAAAATAGGTATTTTGATGTTTAAATCAATTTAATATAGTAAAAATAAGAAAATAAATTAAATAAAATATTTTCATTTGTAACAACTCTATGGAGATGGTCATTCACCAAAAGAACCACCAAAATAATATTTCATATGTTTCAAAATGCAAGCAGAAAGAAGCTTACTTTGTAGACTTCCACACCACATAAAATTAATTATTTTTAAAATTCCTTTGGCCATTACCTATAAGTCTACTAGAAGACTATCACCTCTAAATTTCAACTAAAAATTCGTTTATTTGGGTACTAAGTAGTACTAAAAACCTCTAAACTAGCAAGTTTGACATTGAATCAAGTTCTATTTTTGGATAGAAAATGATTTTTTTAAATGACAAAAAAAAATCAAAAAAGGTCTATAATAGTCATGAGTACCTTCTATATAAATTTTGAATAATTTGGAGTTAAAATACAAAAGTTATGGCAAAAAATGAGATCAATATGCAATGTGTAATGCAAAAATAGGACAGGTGTTTCTTGCAATCACCCCAAACATAGTAAAAACTAGTAAACCTCAAATTGTAAAAAATTATGAATATTCAATTATAATTTTTTTTTAAATATTTTTTGTAAGGGATGTGAGAGCCATCAAGTCAGACAAGTCCATTAATTATTTCATATTCTTTAGACTTAGATTCAAAAGTTATAGTGAAAAATAACATCACTCCAATTGTGAAGGAAAATAGGACTCTTGTTTCTTGCAATGACCCACCATCTATATAAATTAGTGAACTACTATTATTATTATTATTATTATTATTATTATTATTATTATTATTATTAAATATGTCATTTTTTTCAAAGATACTCCACATTCCATGAGTAGTACTTAAGAGTAATGTTTCTCCATCATCCATTCAAGCTAGATGCCCATATGGTTCAACTTAGGCTATACATACTTTAGTCTTCATATGCTCAAATGAGTCCTAAAAATTATCCCTTAACTATATTCGACTATGTTGTCACCCAAAACCAACCAAAATTACCATTTGTAGTACAAGGACCAAATTTTAGAAGAAATTCTTTTTGGACACATGTAACCATAGGATCTTGTAGTACACTGGTTTGAAGAGGTGTTAAAAAATTTAGAAATTTTCACTATGTAGATTGCAAGATATTAGTGTTTGAATGGACAAAAATCCTCTTTATGGTCCTATAAACAAATGGGTAACTGAACTTCACAAGGTTACATCTGTATGAAAAAATGTCCAAAATGGGGGTACTTAGTTGGATTCATTCTACAATATATAGGAAAAAAAATCATAAGTAGAAAAAAATAGAAAATGATTCAAATTACTAAATTGTTAAGAATTTGATTATGGTATTGAAAAATGTCAATTCCAATGGTGGTAATGTTGTAATAAATAATCTACATCCTATGATTTTATTTTTTTCCAAAAATATTGAAAATTGAGTTAAATAAAGAACTTCAAAGTTTATTTTAGAGTAGAGAATCCATAACTACCCGCAAACTAAAACTCCTCATAACTTTCCTCTCATAAATCAAAAATTCAAAATGGAATGATTGAAAGCTTTCCACATATATATAATCCTAGAAAACCAATTTCAAATTTTCATTTCTGAAAAAAATGATTTTTTAAGAATTCTTTTGGGGTTGCTTGGGCTACCTACTCAACAATGAAATGACATAACATACAATAAATTTTAACTATGTAATCAAAAGTTATGAATTTTTTTGGACTTTAAAGCTACTCGTTGGGCTCATGTTGTGTGAAAATTTTAAAGAAAAAGAATAAAAATTCTATTCATAGTGAGCTGTCTAAAATTGTTGTGTTGCCAAAAAACGTAGTTTTGGCATTAACCTTCAATTTCCTCCCTATCCATTTAATGGGGATAGTTTAAGGACATTTTTGGTCCATAATCTAAGAATTTTTTGAGGGAAGGCCATAAAAATCCTTATACAAATTTATACTAGGCAGTCTGGAAGAATGAAATGCTTCAATCCCATTGGTTGCTTAAATATATTCAAATTTCATTGATCACTAATGAAATTTTTGTTGAGTTTCACAATGTGCCTTAACCCCTAAAGGACCAAGGTGTGTTTTTTGGCAACATGCCAACATAACTTTTGGGGGCAGGTACGCGTGACTAGAGATTTCCATGTTTTTGGCCCAAACTTTAATAGAATGTGTGGACAAGGAATATCTTTCATGTATACAAAATTTCACGACATTTTGAAATATGAGTCAAGAGTTATGGCCTAATACATAGTTTGTATCTCAACTAGGGCAGTCGGGGCAGATTTGAAAAAATCATTTTTTTCAAAAATAAAAATTTGAAATTGGTTTTCTATATTTATATATACATGGAAAGCTTTCAATCATTCCATTTTGATCAATGAGTCAAAAGTTATGAGATGTTTTAGTTTGCGGGCAAGTATAGATTCTCTACTCTAAAATAAACTTTGAATTCCTTTATTTATCTCAATTTTTTATATTTAAAAAATAAAAATAAAAACATTAGATGTACATTGTTTATTACAACATTACAACCATTGGGATTGGTATTTTTCAATTCCATTAATAAATTGTTAACAATTTTGTATTTTGAATCATTCTCTACATCTTTCTACTTAGTATTTTTTTCCTATATGTTGCACAATTCCAAATGATTTGAAAATTTTCAAGCATGTAGCCAACTTGCATTGAAAAAAGAATCTAAAGAAGCACTACCATTTTGGACATTTTTTCATACAAATGTGACCTTGTGAAGTGCAATTGCCCGTTTTATCACAAGGCCCCAAAATGGATTTTTGTCACTTCAAATGCTAATATCTTGCAATCTACGAGGAGGAAATTTCTGAATTTTTTTTCACATCTTCTCAATCTGGTGTACTACTAGATCTTATGGTTACATGTGTCCAAAAATGATATTTTCAAAATTTTGGTACTTGTATTAGAAATGGCAGTTTTTGAGGATTTTTGGTGATAAGATAGTCGAGGAACTTTAGGGGTTAACCAAGTTTGATTCCAATGTCAAGGTTCTTAGCTCTTTTTGAAATGTCTTGAACCAAGTATTGTACATTACTTAAGGGTATAAGGTACAAGGTCCATAAAGTGCCTATTTAAGAGTTGATTTACAATTTGAGCAAATGAAATATTTTTAGCAAAATTTCCTTGAAATACAAATGGAATTAACATTGTAAATCAAGTTACATCAATTTCATTATAGTCGTGCTATTCTAGCACCAAAAATTGTGACATATATAAACATAAAGGTCTAACATCTAAGGCAAGCAAGGATTTATATTTCAAGGCTAGTGTTCTAAAAGAAGACAAAGTAAGGAAATATATACCACCAATTTAATGAAATTGACATTACATTGTTTCATACTTTTTGGACCTTTGTAGAATTTATTATGGATGTGGAATTTGGATCACATAAATCATTAAAAGTGTCCATCCCATGATATGTTTGTTGTTGGTAACTTACATTGACATTCAAATGCAATTGATACATTGAAGAAAACAAAATGTACCTTTGTTTTAGTAAAAGCTTTTAGAGTGTGGTTGCTTTAGTTATGTCTTTATGAACCTCCTACCTCAGCTACCTTATGTTTGATCCTTCCGATCAAAAACCAACTTCAACTGAAATTCCATAAGTTAGTGTTCAAAACCTTTTTTCAACTTTGGGAAATCAAAATCCTAAAGTTACCCCATATCCATGGTGTGTCGGTGTGATGCATTGTGACTGAATGATTTTCACTTTGCAATCTATGCTTCATTTTTCCAGTATAACTAAATGATGATCATTTAATTATACTTTTCTTAGTTGAAGTGACATACCTTTCACAATTCTTAAAATTTTCAGATTATTATGAAATTAGAATTACTGGAGAGAATGTGAAGAGAGTGTATATCACAATTTGAGGAAGTCATATCATTTCTTCCACGTGTGAAATGCAACATTTTCTCCCAACCTCAAAGGGTATTTGGTATATTTTTTAAGATTTCAAGGTTATTGAGGAAAGTGAAACTTCTTAACTACAAGGTACTTGTACTTGTAATTAGGCTATAACTTCTGTTTTGAACCTTTAAAGAATTTCAAATTTATAAAAAAAAAAAATAAGACCATTATAATGATTATATGTGTTATGTAATTTTCTCATATTTATCAAAAAAAAAATTTAAATACTCTTGATTGGATGTCAATATGCTACCTTAACAATCATTTTAGAGTTTTTTTGTAGTGTTTTGTACCCAAAAATGCAAATGAAAAGCTAAAAATTGGAATTTGAGGTCATTTACAAGGATACATTAGAGAAATTTTGGACTCTCCGGAAGGCTGCTAGGAAGTGCTAAGAGGGACCTTCACTACATTACATTTATTTTACTTGAGGAACTTTTCCCCTATTTCTGCACTTCATCACTTCCAAATGTTAGAGTATTCTCTATTAAGTACTATTAGTTGGAGTTGTAACAAGTGTTGTTTTGATATTTGAAAGCACCCCTAAAGCACCTCCCTCTGACAATTGTGGAATAGAAAATTGAAATATACTTTTGAAACTCCCGATATTAACACAAGGTGAATCTTTGTTTTGTTAGAAAATTCCCTCTTCTCAGTAGCTTCAATAGGCTCTAGAAATAGACTGGCTTATCAAACCCTGGCAACCCTTTAGAGAGTCCAAAATTTCTCTAATGCCATCTATTGACTAAATGGTTTTTTCCATCTTCCACATGTATTCAATGTTTTTTTATTTTTGTATCAACAAATGGATTGTAGAATTTATTTTTTCATCAAGATATAACTAATTGCTTATCTAGAAGCCTCTATAAGTTGAAACTAATGGTGGTATTTTAATTTTATTATTTTGAAAGCTTTTTCTATTTATGAACAATGAAAACACAAAATATCTATTGTGTTGAAATTTCCAATTTCACTATTGTAAGCAAAACTTTTAGAGAATTTTTATAGGCCTAAATTGTTGGTACTTGGTAGTACATGATTTTTGGTGTCATAATCATTTTTAATATTTTTTATTTAAAAAATTTTAAATTCACATTTTTTTCTGCCCCAAGATTAGAGGCAAAATGCAACAAATAGTACAAGGGTTTCTTGCAATCATCCTAATTTTCCATATTTTTCTTACTTTTTCAAAGTTCTTTTCCAAAAGTCCATAGTAGTCCTACTTGAACAACTTCAAACATAACAAACTATTTGAGAAGAGTTTCTTGCAAGATGTATAGAGTGGGCATTGACATTTACACAATACAATGCACTAGTTTTTATATCTTAATGCTCTACTTTTCATTGTTTTCTTGATATTTTCACATTTTCAAAACATCTCCCATTAAATTGAATGTGACATACTATTTTTTTTTAAATTGTAGAGATAGACCATCTAATCAATTACTGGAAAAAAATTTGAATTTTGAAAAATAAATCCCTTAGAAGTTTAAATGAACCCTTGAGATGAATCATTGTTATAGTGACTCGATGCACTTCAAAATTCATAAAATAGAAAAAAAGGTTGTGAATGAAATTTTTAAGTTCTAAATTTTTCTAATAGACAAGTATGTATAATAGACTCATCAAAAAAATTTTAATTTTTTAAACCTTTGTCAAAGTATTGTCCCTATCTAGGTCCCTATCTGGTAGAAATATCATTAGATAAGAGATTTCAAAACTCTATGTCTTTAAGATGATTTGATTTTTCAAATTAAGACTTCAATATTATCTTTATTTATACATAAGTCTAAAATTTGCTCTTTTGATATTTGTAATAATATAGTGCTAAATGTTTTGAAATGGTTTTAAAATCAAAGTTTAGTCAAAATTGATAAAAGTGCACATTGAGTAAGCAAGTATGCACAAACTAAGGTCTTGTCCAAGAACTAAGACCTGTAGGAGATCTATAAAGTACCCATTTAATTCCTAAAGGACTAAGAGCTTTTATTCATCAAAAACACTCAAAATTGCCATTTCTATTGCAAAGTGATTCTTTTTAAATGGTTTATTTCCATATATAATTGTAGGATCTTGTACTAAACTAGGATGAAATCATGTAGAAGAAATTTTAGAAAACTTGACTATGAAAATTGTAAGATACTTGCATTCACAGTGAGGAAAACAAATTTATTGCACCTTCCTTGACTAGATTTTAAGGCTTTGAATCATCTTAACTTAAAAAAAAATTGTAATGGAATTTTGGGCCTCATAACACTGCAATGAATTAGGGGTTAAAAAATGAAGAATGACATGTCCATTGTTGAATAGTCAAAATTCAGAAATCAAACCATTTCAGCACACAAGTGTTGGAATCAATTTTGGAGTATGGTCAAGGGTATGGTAGAAATCAGACTTGATAAGCTTTATTTCATCAATTGTTTCCAATTAAAAAAGATCCATTTATATGGCTAAAATCCAAATTCAGATGAAGGAACAAAAATTGCCAAAATGCACTAGATAATAATCCATGGATTTGCCATTTTCTTGTCTAGGAAAGTTTGGATGACAAAACTTCACAAAATTTTCAAACCTTCTAAACTTTTTGACATATAAAATTCAACCAATTAGAAATTTAGAGTAAGAAGTCTTTATACTATTAAGTATTTAAGTTAAATAAAATAAGAGGGCATTTTCAAATTCAAAATATTGTACATATTCTCTAAGCCAATAGATGTCATCCACCTAAACTTGTCATCATTATAAGGGTGAATAGAGATAGGGAAAAATTAAAATTTTCCATTTCCTTATGAAGTACATTTTCATGAATTTTGGAAGACTCCTTAGAGGGTTCCTTGAGGTTCCATTCTTTTTCTCATGAAAAGGACACTAGTCTAAAGTCCTATGAAACTTGTGACCCTCTACAAAATGCCACTTCTCTATAGGGTACTAGGATTATTTAGTTAAATACCTTTTAGTTCATGTTTTTCTTGCAGGACGTTTATTAAACGATGTCATGTTGTACATGTGACTACTTATATGATAAATGTGTTCATAGGATATTTAAAAATACTTTTAAAATATGATATGAATCTACCTATTAGATAGAGTGGAGGGGTCTTCAACTACAAATCTACAAGCTAGTAGATGCCTTAAGGGCCGGTTTATACTTGGGGCCGGATTGAAGGCCAGCCGGAACTCTCCAAGTTTGAACCAATAGGGTCCCTCATTTTCTTCAAATCCAGCCCAAGGGCTTTATACTTGGGGCCAGCCGGAACTACAACTCATCCTACTTGTTGCCTTAGGTGGCATGGTTTGGGCACCAAACCATCCGGTCCCAAGGGAGCAATTGGGACGACGTTTTTGGTGGCCCAAACTCCCATCTAGGGCTGGATTGGGATTTTCCATTGGATTGTACAAATCTCCACCATCTACCAATGCAAAGTCTATTGTTTTATTTTCTAATACATGTTTATTACCTTTGAGATCAAGAAACTTCCTCCCATCCATCTGTGCTGTTCGATTTTTGGGATCATTGGGGGCTGAGTTGAAGAAGCTTGACAGTTATTAGCTTAATGTTCATTTAATGTTTATTTTGATATATGCTTAATGTTATGTTCAATTGCTATGCTGACATGAGATGTTTATTTTGTCTGATTGACATGTTTATTTGTTGCGACTGACATGCAATGCTCTAATTTAAATTATTATTTTTTATAAAATTAATTAAAAATAAAATTTATGATCATAAATAATAAATAATATTTTCAGAAATGAATATTATTAAGAAAACCTCATACAATAACCTAATAGTTCTACAATATTTTTTTTATTGGTATATTAACCTCTAAAAGGACCAACATACGTTTTTTGGCAATATAGAAATTTTGGGCAAGTACATGTGAGTGGAGATTTGCATATTTTAGGCTGAAATTCATGTAGAAGGTGGGGACAAGGAATATCTTTCACATGCACAAATTTCATGACATTTGGAAATGGGTGATTACAAGAATGACTAGTACTATTTTGCATCACATTTGGAATGATGGAGTTGTTTTGTGCTATAACTTTTGAAGTTATGAACCCAATTGACTTAAAATTTTTATTGGAGATGGATAACTTGATAGTAATTAGATCCCTTATTTTTCAGAAATTTTCAAAAATCAATTTATAATTAAATTTTAACTTAGCTAATTTGTCACACTTTGCGGTTTACGATTTTTTAGTACTGGGGAGTACCCAAAATTAATGATATAGAGATGAAATTTCTGTGGTCTATTTACACACTAGTCAAGCATGTGACTACCAAAGATCACCTAAAAAAACATTATTTTATGTCCTCTACGTTCATGCAAACAGGGCTACTTTGCACTCACAGTTTTGAACATTGAAAATGGTTTCAAGATCATTCTCTTGGTGAAATATATTCACCATGAAGTCTTCCCAAATTTCCAATTTTTTGTTTCTTTGAAATTTTTTGTCCTATTTTTTACAAATGAAAATGTGAAAATACCTATTTTCATGAGATTTTGCACTTTTCTAGTTCTCCTACTTAGAGAATTTTTTTATGCTTTTCCTTCCTAGGGTACCTTCTTCTTCAAGGTGTATACATTAAAAATATTTTTTATATTTTTTAAAAAGAATTTTTTTAATTATACAGTACTCCTGAAAAAATCATGAGTATTGTGCAAAACACTACAAAAACCGGATAGTCTTTCTTGCAATGACCCAAATATGAATAAAAAATTATGGCCTAAGATTTTACTTTTTTTCATAAGTGGGCAATGTGGGCAGATTAAAAAAAATCACTTTTTTCATAAACAAAAATTTGAAATTGGTTATCTATAGTTATATACATCTAGAAAGCTTTTAAATCATTCCATTTTGATCAATGAGTCAAAAGTTACAAGGAGTTTTAGATTGTGGGCAGTTTTGGATTCTCTACTCTAGAATAAACTTTGAAGTCTTGTATTTTACTCAATTTTTTGAGATTTTTGAAAAAAATATAATTGGACAATGTTAGATTGTTTATTACAACATTTCAACCATTGGGATTGGCATTTTCCAATTCCACAATTAAATTCTTAACAATTTAGTGTTTTGAATAACTCTCCATTTTTTTCTAATTACTATTTTTTTTGTATATGTTGTTCAATTCCAAATGATCTAAAATTTTTCAAGCATGTATCCAACTGGACTTGAGAATGAATCCAAAGAAGCACCACCATTTTGGACACTTTTTCATACAAATGTGATCTTGTAAAGTGCAGCTACATAATTTTTTGCTAGGCCAAAAATAGAATTTTGTCACTTCAAATGCTAATATCTTGCAATCTACATAATAAAAATTTCTGAAGCTTTTTTCCACATTTTCTCAAACTAGAGCACTACAAGATCTTATGCTTATATGTGTACAAAAATTTGGTGTTTATCCTAGAAATGGCAGTTTTGGAGTATTTTTGGTGAAACCATAGTCCTAGTCCTCTAGGGATTGAAGACCTTTTAGATTACCAAAGCAAATTTTAGCTCCTTGGTTGATTAGCTTTTATAGATAATTTAGCTCCTCAATTAATTTTTTTCAATTCAATTGCCAATTCTAATGATAGATACTTGAAAAAAGAATACAATTAAGAAAGATTACAGTACTAGAAATAATATGTACGGTAAAATGTGATTTACATTTATCATTGAATTCATTCAAGTTCTCATAATAAAAAATTTCATACTTTGTTTAAAAATAAAATTAAAAATATAGATTTAAAAAAGAGATAGGAAAGAGATGTTTTCTAGAATTTTGTATTTAGTTGTATGATTACTTTCAAACCCCTATAGTGACAAGATGAAAATTGTTTATTTCTTGAAATTCTTGAAATCCTCATGAAAATAAATGACAACCACTCTAGGGCTTCAATTGTAGTTCCAACAAGTCATCAACTCTAGTTTCAACATCAAGTGAAACAAAAAGGTTTAAAAGAAGTAAAGAAAATTCCTTCTTTATTTTCCAAATAGATAAAATAGGAAGAGAATGAAAAAGGTTAAAGAAAAGTGGAAATACACACTTTTTTCTATTTTTGAAATTGAATAAATAGGAAGACAAAGGAAAAAAATAACAATAAATAAATAACAATTTTTTATAATAGAAAAAAAGAAGAAGAGAAAGGTACCATAAATATGTATATTTTTATATTTTTAAAAATGATCATTTAGAAAATCCATGAACAAATGAGTTGGAAATTGGGCCCTAAAATCCGGCCCAAAGGCTTTACATTAACTAGGGCCGGATGAAAAAACTGGGGCTGGATTGTGGGCCAGATTGAAGGCAAATCTGGCCGGCCTTCCATCCGGCCCAGGCCTAATATAAACCGGGCCTTAGACATCGTGTCAAACGTTGTGTCACTGTCTTTGACAAGACAACCCCTCCTTTTAATTAAAAGAAGAGAGAACCCCAGCGTGCATTTGTGGTTTCGCAGAGGTTGCTCCAGGGAGTGCCTTCTCTGGACGAGTTTCATCCCTTTGGGCGCGGCTCCAACCTTCCATGTGAATGGGCCCTACGGTGATCAAGAAAGCGTCCCAGTGGCGAAAGCTAGTACTCGACAGCTGCTCAGGCTGACGCCCGTCATGTCGGCAGCGGGGCCCCGTTTAATTTGTCATCATCCAGCACTCCAGCAGTACAGAATATGCACAGATGTGGGCGGGATGTAATTCATGACCAAATTGAACATTGGTATGTTCTTGTCGAATTGACCAAGCAATATTAGTGACGGTCAAATTGAACCTTCCTTCGAAACCCTGGCCAGGACTCCTCCTCTGACTTCCAACCTTGGAGGATAGCGAGTTCCCCTGTGACCAACTAGAACTAACCAACGGCTTCGACTTCGGGTCTCAACGGGTCTCGTCGCGTGTTACCCGTTGCCCGCCTCGTCGGCGCCGCTCCACGCGAATATGTTTTCCCATGCCACTGACTGCCAGATAATTCCTTCCATCCTCACAATGTGATTTGAAGCTGCGCATGAGTGGAATAAACCTTGGTCTGTCAAGTTCAGGTGTACGCTGACAAAGTCCGCCTATTTTGAACCGAGATCACTGCAGCATGAATCAGAACGTATAAAAGACGTACCATCACACTTTCATTCTGCCACAACAAGCTCACCTGAAATATCGATCAACCCAAGTGAACCTGAAGCTCGACTCTGAAGCAGCTGATTTTCCGAACTAGCTTGTACATGCACCTGCACCGGAGCAACAAATTGACACTCAAAGTCGGATTCTGATCAGTTTGAGAAGCATTCTTTTTGAGAACTGCTCTAGCGAATCCAAGCTTAATTAAAGACTGACCAGCACCCCCCGAAAGTTTGAACGTTTCAATACGAGAGCTAATTGCCATGGCCATGATGGGCGATGGGGGATCATCGAAGTGGAGACCTCCATCCATGGCTTCTCCCATGGGCGACGGAGGATCGTCCAAGTGGAAACCTCCGTCCAAGTCCTGTCCCATGGGGGATGGCGGCTCCTCCAAGTGGAAACCTCCCTCGAAGCGTCAGTGAGACAAGCTCGTCGGGTACATGACAACTGCCCAAGATCGTCGTCGACTGTTGACGAATGCAGCTGACTGAGGCAAGGATTCAAGCTTCAATTGAACGTCCCGGACAGTTCTTTCTCTGAGTGGAAATCAATTCTTCAATCGAAGAGAGAATGTCAATTGGATGTCCGAGCTAGAAGTATCTTTGCAGGACCGACAGATCGATCAAATATGGACCGAGCTAGCTAGGATTCCCTGAATGGCGACCGAGAACTCGACTATTCCATTAATTACAATTCATTAGCTCCGAGCCTCCGACGGAGCCTCAGCTCCAAACTCAAAATACCAAAGAGTTTGTATAGATTCATTTAAGATGACTAGAGTACTAGAGTAGTGTCCTCATTCTTTATTCACACATTGTGAAAACGATTTGATTTAATTTGATTTGACATTAATATCAACACGGCTTTGAAGCTGCTCACAGCTCACTTCAGTCACTTGACACCTTACACAGCTGAATGCACATGAAATTCTTTCGTTTCTTGAAAGATTTGTGCGCTTCGATTGGTTGATTTGGTTATTGTCTGTCACTGCTGAGCTAGGCTCATTGGTGAGATAAATTTGAGTGTGATCAATCTGGTGCACAAAGAATCTGTGATCAACTTCAGGAGTTAATAGAATTCACCCCTACTTAAATACAATGTTTGGAACAATTTCAAATGTTTCTCATAACACGTACAAAATGTGATTCAAATACTCATTAGAGAAAGTTTGGACTCTCTAGAGGGCCACCAGGAAGTGACGGTGGGGACCCTCATTGCATTACATTTAATTTGCTTGAAGAACTTTTCCCTTATTTATGCACTTTGTCACTTTCAAATGTTAGAGCATTCACTCTCAAGTACTATTAGTTAGGGTTGTGACAAGTGTTGTTTTGATATTTGAAAACACCCCTGAAGTACCTCCTTTTGACAATTGTGAAATAGAAAACTGAAATATACTTTTGGATCTCTCGATATTCACACAAGGTGAATCTCTGTTTTGTCAAAAAATTCCCTCTTTTGAGTAGCTTCAATAGGCTCCAGAAATAGACTAGTTTGTCAAACCTTGGTAGCCCTCCGTAGAATCCAAAATTTCTCTAATGTAACATTCCATTTTGAGTGTCCAACACTTTGCACAAAGTATTTGCTAAAAGTGTTACATGATTCTTGAAGCGTGTTCCAAAATTTGCATGCTTGTTGAAAAATGTTGCTCAAGCATATTCCAAAACTCTGCATGTAGCGAAAAGTAGTGTTGAATTACATTGCAAAACCCTTAGAATTCGAATAGTATTTGACTGATTTGTAGTCCAATCAACCCCTATAAATGCCCATGATCTTTTTGGGTTTAAAAACATCATTGCTTTTGAAGTGGTATAGATCTAAATGTCAATCTAGGGGAGGACACTCCCCGCGCTTTACAAAGTGACCTGCGGCAAAAAATAGGGTGGATTTAATTCATCATAGGTAAAATTTATAAAGATTTTATATTTAAAGAAGGGGACTTAAAAAGTGACATGTCTTTTATAAGTAAAATAGATACCCGAAAATTATGGTCCATTAATTATTTTTTAAATGTAAAATAGGGGCCAAAGAATAGGATCCAAGGAATTCTATTTACTAGGTTCAGTTATGGTTATGCTACAGTACTAGTAAGATACAGGTACTATACAAATCTGAAGTATAACTACAACATATCTTGTAGTCAGTCGATGAATGGGGTAGTTTCCATCTGTTCTGTCTGTTAAGTTTAACGACTACTGCTAGGGTTTAGGCGCGAACGATAATTTCGAGGTTGGGAGGGAGGCGCGGCAGCGTGTGTTCACGAATTTGTTTGCAAATCTGGGTGCGGTTGAGGGTTAATCACGCGATGAGTTCTCCAGCCTCTTGAGTGACGGCAGCGTGTGTTCACGAATTTGTTTGCAATCTGGGTGCGGTTTAGGGTTAATCGCGCGATGAGTTCTGCTGCTTGTTGAGGGACGGCAGCGTGGAGGTGGTGTTTCCGATTCGCGCGATCAGTTCTTCGGCTGAACCGTGGAGGCTGCTCTTGGGGATGGCATGCGCTTGGTTGTGGGTGCGCGATCAGATTGGTGGTGGGCTTAGGGTGAGGAGGTGAACGAAGGGGTCGGCGATTCCTTGTGCGGGGGCGCTTGCTTGTGTGTGCGCGATCAGTTGTTTGTGCCCGATCAGTTGTTTGTGCGCGACCAGTTGTTTGTGCGCAATCAGTTGTGGAATTCTGTTTTGGGGTCAGCGGCGTGACAAAGGTGTTCCCGATTCCTGGTGCGGGGTTTGCTTTTGAGGGGTGCCCGATCACCGATTCCTGGCGCGGGTTTTGCTTTTGCGGGGTGCGCGATCACCGATTCCTGGTGCGGGGTTTTGCTTTTGCGGGGTGCGCGATCAGTTCTGCCTGGTGCGGGGTTTTGCTTTTGCGGGGTGCGCGATCAGTTCTGCCTGGTGCGGGGTTTGCTCTTGCGGTGTGCGCGATCAGTTCTGTCTGGTGCGGGGTTTGCTTTTGCGGTGTGCGCGATCAGTTCTGCTGGGGTGTGCAAGGTTCACCAGCGTGGAGGATGGTGTTCGGGATTGTTTTAGCTTGCTTGTTTGTGCGCGATCAATTGTGGTGGTGTGTTCAGGTCAGCGGCGTCACGGAGTGCGGGTGTTGTTCGTGTGTTCGTTTGTGCGGGTGTGTTTGTTTGTGCGGGTGTGTTTTCTGCTAGTGTGTTCACGACGGTGCCGGGGAATCTTCGGGCGGGGGTTCTGTATGCCTGCGATTTGTTCTGGACTCGTGTTCACGGCACGGCAGCGTGACGAAGGTGTTTGCTCTTGCTTGTGGAGGGGTTGTTTGGGTTTAGGGTTGTTTGCAGCGGTACTTGTTGAACATGTGTGGAAAATGTGGCAGTGTGGATGATGCACAAGTGAAGGAGGAGTTGTGGAGGATCGCATGAATTGCATGGACCGTGAGGATTGGTGGAGTCGCTGAACATGGCTGTGGGCACAAACCAGTTGAAGTGCTTCTTCAAGTGCAACCGGTTGGCCCTAAACCAAATGCTATTCCTTATGCAATTTTTTTGAATGCATGTGCACATCTTGGGGCCTTGTAGAGCTGAAAGTAGAGCTGAAAGGAGGACTTCAGTCACATTTGTGTGTGAGGGATGCACTTGTTCACATGTATTGGAAGTGTGGCATCTTTTTTGATGCATGACTGTTTTCTGAGAGGCTGCTGGTTTTGTCAATCAGACTTGTGACTTGTGATTTATGGGGTGCAGTGTAATCACTTGGAATGTGATGATTGGTGGATTTGCAGAACATGGTTGTAGGAGTGAAGGAGCTGATCACTTCTCCAATTGGTTTGGGGTGACTATGAGTCTCATGTACAAGTAGACATTTGTGTCATAGACTCTAAATTTTTTTTCACATGTGTTGGATGGCTTAGAACTGCAGCTTGTTGCCATAGTTCTTGTAAATGATTTGTAATGTTTGTGTTTTTTAACACCTTTAGTACATTAAACTCTTTCATTACTTTTTCATTTGTAATGTTTTTTTTTTTTAACACATTTTGTACATTAAACTCTTTCATTACTTTGTCATTTGTAATGTCTTGCTTTTATTTAGCATTTGTGCATGTATTTGTCTTCAAGTATGCATTCTAATGTAAACACATCCATTTTTTGCCTTAAAGTTGAATCTTGTGGGTGTACAGGGCATATCTTGTCACTTTAATTCTCATTACTTGTTAAATTAGTTTTGTTCTTTATAAAGAAAATAGCCTCCAATAAATTCAGCCTATGTACGTATTATAAGTAAAGATAGGCATGATAATATGGGCTCTAGGGGGGTTTATAAGTAATTATAGGGGCCTGAAAATTCAAAAAAATAAATAAATACCCCCCCTAAAAATACCCCAGCGCCGCACGTGGTACCCAGAAAATACGAAGAGTGTCCTCCCCGGGATGTCAATAAGATATAGAAATCTCAATTGTATAATCTTTTAGATGTGTACATATTGTGGATGACCTGAATCAAATTTGAAGTCATTTGGTCACATAGATTATAAAATTAAAATTTTTGTTGTTTAAAAGGGATATTGAAATTTTCCTAGAAACACATTTGGAGGTGAAATTTGATTTTTAAACCTACTCAAATGGAAAAAAATTGAAATTATATAGTGTTTCTAAATAAGCATACAAACACATTGGTGTACAAGAAAATATCATTCAATTGACTTATTGTGTGTGTAAAATGGCTTTGAAATGTCTAAAGAGAGCAATAAAAATTGCAAAAAACACATCTATGGCTAAAACTCCTACTAAAATGCTTCTTAGTCACTCATAACTTCTTAGATTGATATAAAACTTTAACCAGACAAACTAGTTTAATATGTGCAACTTCTCATAAATTAATTTTTAGAAACGGACACGATAAGAAGAAGAAACAAGCCACCATAGTTCACTAAATCCAAAAATGTCTCAATTTTGAACTTCGAATTGCTCCCAAACATTCAAAACAACTTGAATTGACATAAAAATTTAACTACAGCAACTAGACTTCAAAGGGAACATGAAACAACAAATTGTATTGAAAACAAACATTGGATGAAGGAGATACAAGCCCCTAAAGTTGTAGCTCTCAAAGTGTTGTTTGATGAACTCAAATGGCCCTTGTGAACTTCGAATGGATTTCAAAAAATCATTACATCTTGGATTGATCTAAAAATTTTACCACACAAACTAGAAGAAGGATCTCAGATTTCACAACAAAGTTTATTAAATTTAAACATTAGATGCAAAAATTATAGCACTTTAAATTTTGGACTTCTAAATTGACCCGGGGATTGACCATGAGAAACTTATATTTTGTTAAAATGGTGGTATTCACACAAAAATTTTCCATTTGTTTTCTAGGACTGGTATACATTTCAATCCGCACGGTCTGAAATCTAGGAATGGTGTACATTTCAGACCGCGCAGTTTGAACCTGAAAAATGCCAAGCTTGTGGAATATCGCCATTTCAACGAAATATCCGTTGAGGACACTTTTGGTCCCCTGGGGCGTATAGGGATTGATTAAAGAACCAGTACCGACCTTGAAATTTGACCCTGCATTGGGCATGAAGTGATTCAGATTTCATTTTTTCATTTTTTTAATGATTGACGTGCGTTTCTATTGACATAAGTCATGACCCATTTTGGAAAGGTTATTTTACAACTCCTAATTGATCAGCAGGAGAAAGGCTTGCGAATTGCATCCGTTGGCTAGTTTCCTGTTGCCATAAAAGAGATACACAAACGCTCTGTTTGAACATAAGTACATTTTTTTTGCCAATTGAACCTCTAAGGGATCATTTGTCCTGTTGTTGGTCTGTAATGATGGAGCTGAAATTTTTCCAGCACATGAGTAGCAACTACTATGCATCATCTGATACGTGGCGGTTTTGCTATCACATCCCAAAACGCCAATTCCTTTGAAACGGCTTAGTGGACCCGCAAGAAAGGAAGGACAAGAAATGATTTAGTTAGGGAGCTGGGAGGGGATGGGGTTGGAAGTCTTAGCTTAGCAGTGCACACAATGTTGTCAGTGGATAAAAAGAAAATTGCATGGTAATTTGCATATCCAAGCGCTAAGGTCAATCTCAAAATCGGACATGCAATTATAGCCCCTGTTCAATTATATGGTCAATTTCATTAAAATGGCGGTATGATGATGAAATGGCGCAACATTCCATTAAAATGGCACAGAATATGTTAGAAACTACACGGCATTCCATTAAAATGGCGCAGAGTATGTCAAAAATGGCGCATGGCATATGCCATTTTAATGAAATTGCCCATTTATGCTTCCCATTATGCTCTGCAACCTAATTCGAATTTCAATCCGATTGAAATGAGTCATCGAGAAGATGAAGAGCCCTTGTTCGCTGGTGTAACGATCAAACTCAGATTGCTGTGGGACGAGTGCGTCTTAATTCTACTCCGCGAAAAGGGCATATGCATGCAGAAGTGTGCGTTGAGCGAAGAAGCAGTGGAGAGTGACTCAGTCTTGTCCATATATTGTTGACCCAGTGAAGTCTGTAGAGGCCCATGTGTAAACAACAGACGATTCGGAGAACATTTTCTTGAGAAATGGGCAATTTCATTAAAATGGCATATGCCATGCGCCATTTTTGACATACTCTGCGCCATTTAAATGGAATTCCGTGTAGTTTCTAACATATTCTGCGCCATTTTAATGAAATGTTGCGCCATTTCATCATCATACCGCCATTTTAATGAAATTGACCATAGAAGGAAAAGTGTGCCGCTCGTGGGTCGATTCGCATGTTCCCGTTCTATGCCGATCAATCGCGTTCGGTTGACCCTCCCGCCGGTCGCCTGATTGACGGCACACTCTCACTGCTCTGAACAGATATTTCGTTAAAATGGCGGTATTCATACGCCATTTTCTCATTTATTTTCTAGGACTGGTGTAGCTTTCAGACCGCACGGTCTGAAATCTAGGATATATGTACATTTCAGACCGCGCGGTCTGAACCTCAAAGTGCCAAGTTTGTGGAATATCGTCGTTTTTACGAAATATCCGTTTCTGGTCTCCTTCAGTTGACTGCGATCGAATTTCTTCATTTTTTTGCACCGCATTTCAGCTAATTCCTGTGATGCTTCCAATCAGTAGTAGAGAATTAGAATTAACAGATATTTCGTTAAAATGGCAGTATTCCAATAATTTTTTAGGACTAGTGTAGATTTCAGACCGCGCGGTCTGAACTTCAAAGTGCAAAGTTTGTGGAATACCGCCGTTATAACGAAATATCCGTTAATCGAAAGAAGTCGCGCGCCCGTACATGTATGCAGTCATTCTCTTTGAGCCAGCTGAGGAACTAACCAGAGACGTTGTAGCAGAAATAGCCCTTGGGCCTGCCGTCATGACTAACAAGGGAGATTCTGAATCAATTCTGTGGAGAAAGACTTTTGTCATTTACGGATTGCAGCTGTGCTAACTTAAGTTAATCACGGTCTGCCAACCATGCTCATCAGCCGGACAGAGGAAAAGCCCCAATGGGGGCCCCATTATGCCACATCGACTGAAAGGTGACTGACACACTCCTGTAATCGAGGCCTTGCAACCACTTCGAAACAACCTCAAATTCCTTCATATTCTTTTTCCCCTAGTATTAATATTCATTCATCGGATATAGAATTGACGATACCGGTCATTTGAATTCGTACTCTGAACTATTACATAATTTTGGTCTTAATGGTCAATTTCATTAAAATGGCGGTATGATGATGAAATGGCGCAACATTTCATTAAAATGGCGCAGAATATGTTAGAAACTACACGGAATTCCATTTAAATGGCGCAGAGTATGTCAAAAATGGCGCATGGCATATGCCATTTTAATGAAATTGCCCATTCTTCAACACAAATCAAGCTAACGTAGTAAGTGCTTGCGAATTACACCAAGTTATGGATGTACTCAACCCCGGAGTCTTTACAAAGACACTGAGAAATCCATTGAAGTTTCATTAATGGCAGTAATTAACTGATTTTACTCATGGCCTTTTTCGTATCGCTAGAACTCATGGTTTTCCTGAAGCAGTTTCCAGTCTTCGGCAGGTGCTCATTTTGACGTCCTTGATGCTCGCAGCGGGACCCGGCCGAGGAATTTTACTACAGCATACAATATGGCAGCAGTACAGAAGTGCTTGTCGATTCACTGAATATTCCTGGGCGGGCTTGGTCGTTGTACTCTCCTTTCGCAATAAAATCTTCTGATAAACAACTCAAAAAAGAAGTGGGGTTCACTTTAACTCGTGGCGGCAGATTATCCAAGCATGAATTGTCTCTAACCATTTTGACCGGGATTTTGACCCAATTTTGGTGCTTATCGAATTTTCATCTCTCTTTCCTACGAAACCGTCGCTGCCCTTCCCTGCACCCTTGGAGGAAGTAACTTCCGCCGTCAACTAGTACGGCTTGCAAGTTTGGGTCTTCATTGGACGACACCTTCCGTATATTGCGTTGCTTCGCCAGCACCGGTCTACACGATTATTAAATCTACAGCAGTCAGAACACCCACTACCATTGAATGCAATTCGAAGCTGCCTGCGCTGGATCAACTTCGGTCTTTCTGGACGTGCGCTAACCGAGTAACCGAAAATTGAACAGCCTAGATCCTATATGAATTGGAAAGTATAAAAGAGCACCACAGAGAATGATCCAAACATTCATTCTTCCAAAACAAGCTCAGATGAGTGATCAATTGACACAATTCGAAGAGTCTTGCTGAAGCAATTTAGAAATCGACCTTAGCTTACACCAGGAGTTCCGATTTGACACACATATTTAGCTTCTAATCGACCCGAGTGGCATTCATTGTTTGAGCCTAAGATCTCGCTGATCTAAGCCTACAGAGTGGCCAGCTTTTTCCGAGAGATTCAGACGTCTACTGAAGTCCTCAGAGAGCGAGCAAATTGCCATGGCAATGATGGGCGATGGGGGATCATCGAAGTGGAGGCCTCCATCGAAGGTGTCTTCCTTGGGCGATGGGGGATCATCGAAGTGGAGGCCTCCATCGAAGGTGTCTCCCTTGGGCGACGGAGGATCGTCCAAGTGGAGACCTCCGTCGAAGCGCCACTGAAACTAGCTTGTGGGGATCATATCATGACAAAGTTCTGATTGAGATCATGCATTCACGACTATCGGCACAGGCAACGAAAGCAGAAATTCCAGCTTCGATTGAGCAACCCGACCAATTCATTCCTTCCCTCCTTGCAACAAATTCAACTCTCCAATCGAAGAATCAATTAATTGCAATGGACTTAGTAATATAAGCTTATCCTGGGGAATATGGACTGAACGACCTAGCTCTTCGTTGACCTCATCGAATTTTCTAGGAGATCTCGATTATTCCATTCGTTCCCATTCGATCATGAGCTCCAAAGTGGTTCCCAATTCCTTTGAACAGATTCATTTGACAACTCTATTTACCTGACTAGCGTAGCTCCTGATTCCTTTTTCATCGATCGTTCTCAGGATGTTGAGACGATCTGGCGATAATTTGACAACTTAATATCACAGCTTTGAAGCTGCTCATTTGTTAAAACGTTAATTAGTCGACTGTACGTATGAAAGGCTTCGATTGATTGCAACACTTGTCTTCGCATTGCATTGGGCTGCTGTTTGACTATGTCAGTGCTATCTATTGTCTGTCTTTAAATCGTTGGCTGAAGCTATTGTACATAAAATCTTTACGTGAGCTAGCACCTTCTCGAGGGCCGAGCTTCTGATACGGGACTAAAACAATAATTGGCATGAACAGACTGATTCAGAATTTTTGTTTCCTTTAGTTCTACGAGTAAAAAAATTTTGGTGACACGAATGAAAGAAGATTCATTGTGAAAACGATAAATTACAACTTCTAATCTAATAGGTAAGCGGCAGGAATACCCTCTGCTAGGAATCCTTCGATTCAACGCTAGGCAAATATTTAGCTTAGTAACCTCTGGTCGGTAGCCAGACAAAATCAGAAGAAGACACTTGCAAAAAAATTTACAAATCCTAGGATGATACAATCAACTGTCAATATATTAGCTAGGAGTGTATTATCCCGTGTATTATTCCAGGCGAAAAAATTGGTAAATTGATCATATTCATTTAAATGACATGTTTCAGAGCACCAGAATTGTGACATTGAAGTGCTCACAGCTCCAATTAAAAATTAAAAAAGCTCTGAAACTGAGACTCTTATAGACAGTCTGGAAATGCCAATTTCTGAAAATTTTGCTAACTAGAAGGTTCTCGCTGTATTTTTGTTTGCAATGAATTTTCTGCATTCGTTTAAAATATTAAAAACGATTAAAGAAATTTAATTGCCATTATGATTTGCTTCATCATTGCTACTTCACACTCCAGAGCTTCGCCATAAAAAAATTTACCGATTTGCACTGTATGCCTGCACATGAAATTCTATTCACGCAGCTCAGAGAGTCAGAGTTTTCGTATTCATCCACCCTCTTATACCTCCACAATTAGTAAGCGTTAATTTTCACGACTTTGGCACTTCTCAGGATGCGTGACGTGCAACGTAATTCTCTAGTTTTGAGATTTGTGTAGATGTAGATGAATGTCACAAATTTTGACGCCCAGAAATCCAGAATGACGCCATTTTAACGAAATTGAAGATCCACAGGGTACAGACTCCTCCATCACCACCAAATGTACACATTTCACAACCTAAAGGAATGAAGTCTGCCGGTTGATTTTCTGAAACAAAGATTGTCGAGGTGGACCCAGAAAACTCATAATCAGTCAATGTGAATTGTGAAATCCATTTTATTCACAGTCAATGTGAACTTCAACTTCATTCAAAACCACCTTAGTACGCACCTCTTAATCCTCAAAGTCATGTAAGGTAAACCTGCCTATGACAGGCAGAATGAGTGTTTTGCCCTGTTCCAAATAGCAAAAAAACTCAGAGTTTTTTCCATACAAAGACAACTGTGAGAAAAGAAGAGAGCAATTGAAAATTGATTTTTCTGATAATGTATGAATTTCTTACAAATTTTTGAAGTGTGCTTATCAATTGGCCCAAAAGAGTCTAATTCCCAAACTAGCAAAAAGTGTATGCATGATGGCCATCCTACCACCTAAAGCAGTTTGAATATTTCCTAACATGGGTATAATATTTCCTAACATGGCCAAGATATGAAGAATTAAAAAAATCACTTGCTTTGATGAATTTACACTGAAAAGCTAGAAGTTCCCAAAATAGGCACTAATAACTCCATCGCCATCACCCAAACCATTGATTTTGGTCACTAACCAACCTAATGTAGTCCTAATTTTATTTATTAGAGAAAGTCTGTCATGGGTTGATGTAAGACTCTAATGGGTCATTTCCTAAAAAACTGTGTTGTAGTGAATCCAATTTACAAAAAATGTGGGCTAGCATTTGTTCACTGCAACACAATTTTCTTCTAGTGGCTATCATGGATGGTTTGCCTGTCATAGGTAGGTTTACCTTATAAGAAAATAGAAACAACTATGAACTCATGAGGATTGGGAAAAATTTTACATGATTGAAGGTGTTGGCACATGATGTACACCAAAATGAATGCAACTGGTTTGAAAATATTTTCAGAGCATTTGAACAAAGTATAATTTTGTTTTTTTATTTCAATTTGTGTAATTTTTCTCATGTGGAGACAATCAAGTGACTCCACCTCTCAAGTAAAAAGAGTTTTATTTCCCCCTTTGAGTCAAAACATTGAGCATGAATAGTTGGGCTATGAGTACGCTTGTAGAGCCTTTGGCACAATGAATTCAACAAGGTAGTCAACCTTTAGCTATAAGGAATTTTGTTAAAATGGCACCATTTCATACACCATTTTCAAAACATATAGTCTAAACCATAAAAGTGACGTCTAGGATAAGTATAGATTTCAGACCACATGGTCTAAACAAAAAAATTGCTAAAGTTGTGAAATGGCATCATTTTAACAAAATTCCCCACAATTCCTTGCATAGGTGTTTGGTTGGAATAGTTTTAATCCTTAAAGTAAACTAGAGGAAGTTCAAATATTCAAAATAGTGAAGATGGATTACACAATACAACTTAACCCCTAAAGGACCAACCTACGTTTCTTACTTGTATAGCAATTTTGGGCACGTACGTGTGGCTGGAGATTTCCATATTTTTGACCCAAATTTTAACGAATGGTGGGGACAAGAAATATCTTTCAAATGCACTAAATCTCATGACATTTGAAAATATGAGTCAAAAGTTATAGCCTAATATGTTGCTTTTTTCATAAATGAACAGTCCGGGCAGATTTTAAAAAAATTACTTTTTTCAAAAACTGAAATTTGAAATTGGTTTTCTAGAGTTACATATACTTGGAAAGCTTTGAATCATTCCATTTTGATCAAGGAGTCAAAAGTTATGAGGATTTTTTGTTTGCGGGTAGTTATGGATTCTCTACTCTAAAATAAACTTCAAAGTCCTTTATCTTACTCAATTTTCAATATTTTTGGAAAAAAATAAAATCATACAATGTAGATTGTTTATTATAACATTGCAACCATTGGGATTGGCATTTTTCGATTCCGTAATTAAATTCTTAACAATTTAGTATTTTGAATCACTCTCTACTACTATCTACTTACTATTTTTTTCCTATATGTTGTACAATTCCAAATGATCTGAAATTTTTCAAGCATGTGGCCAACTTGTCTAGGAAAAAGAATCCAAAGAAGCACCACCATTTTGGACATTTTTTCATAGAAAAGTGAATTTGTGAAGTGCAGCTGCCCTGTTTTTTGCAGGGCCCAAAAAATGATTTCGGTGAATTTAAATGCTTATATCTTGCAATCCATGTGGTGGAAATTTCTGAATTTTTTAACACACACTCTCAAGTCAATATATACAAGATCATACGGTTACATGTGTCAAAAAAAAGTTTTTTTCAAAAATTTGACACTTGTACTAAAAATGATAGTTTTGGAGCATTTTCAATGAAAACACAGTCATAGAACTTTAGGGGTTGAAAGAAGAATTTAATGATGGTTTCTATATAAAGTTATAAAATATGATCCATATGGTTGAATGCACAATCACCATTAATTTTGATAAAATTTGAAACCAAAAATTAGAAATTTCTTCTAAAATTGTTTAGAAATTGAATATTTTTAATTTTCTAAATATTATTTTAGGCAACAAGTGTCAATATTGATGAAGCTTTCAGTCTTGAGTTCAAGATATTTTGCAAAAAGAATCTAGGTTCAATGATCAATGTAGGACGGAAAAAATAAGTTTCCACTCAATTTTTTCAAAATTTGATTGAAATTCATGTAAAAAGGGGAGGCCTTTAAAATGGCCCATCCTTCACTTGCAAATGAGTGAATATTGTGACAAATTATTTGAATTTACATGAAATTTTTTGAAGTTTATGACGTGAAAAAAAAATTGAGGACTTCAAGAGTCCCTAGATTGAGTATATTCCTATGACATTCAATCACATGGCTTGCTCAGGTGGTCAAGAGATTACCACATCTACCAACAACGCTAGCGTGTGAGCTTAGGGCCGTGAACCTGTGAGCTGTGAGCATGGAGCCTCTAAGCCTAGAGCCTCCAAAACTTTTCTGGGGTAATTTTTTGCCCCCAAATTTTTTTTGGCATTTTTTCCTCCAAAATAGAAGAAAACTTCCTATTTATAGTAAATATTGTGACCTATGACTATGTCCTCTAAAACTGTGGATTGTGGAATGAGTTATTTTGTATTCTTCTGAAATTGCTTATTACTATGGGAGAAGATTATCAAATTTTATTGAAAAGTTTCACAACTTAGTTCAATGATTACAATGAGACATATGCTACATGTTGCGAGTACTATAGAGAGATGTCATTTGGGCACAACTCAATTGCATTGTTCTGACTACCTAATTCAATGAAACATACAATTTAGGATTTTGAATATCCCGTGATGATTGGGATTTTCTATGTGCACCTATATAAGTGCACATGTGTAGGGTGTGTAGACAACCTAAAGGTTTAGGTTTAGTGATGACCACAAGCCATGGTGGATTTAGGGTAGACATTGCATCCTAATCTTAAGTGTTTTTACTTCATCTAATTTTGAATTATAGAATATTAGAATTCATTTCTCTTCATAATTGTTTGTCGCACCCCTTAGTGACACTTACCACCTTAAGTCCACCTTCCAATGCTTTCCAAACACTTAACACTTTAGTGGCACCAAGGGTCACGCTCTCCTAACACTACACATGCCACGCACATCCAATGTTAGTCTCCCATTCCAACTCTTTGTGCTAAGTCCCAGTCATTGGGACTACTAGCACACACACACCCATCATGACACCGGGGCATGTTACTTGGTAACATGGGGCGGAACTTCTATCTTATTGTGTAAGGATCCATGGTGGTACTAGTCACCATGGTCTTAACCGCTCTTGAGTGTCATCCCAACTCCATACTAGGCTCCTTGTATATTTGCTACTTTCCACTTCGTCACTAACCGGGACTTACCATTCGGGACACCTCAACATAGCCTAGCAAGCAGAGGGACTCCACCCAACCGGTGCCACGGGACACCTACAAGTGTCCCATGGTGCCTTGGAGTGGTGGTGACCCCACACCACCAACCTTGAGTCACCGGGACTCACCAAGGCTCCAAGAGGGAGGGAAGAGGGAGACCAACCCCTCCTATAGTACTCTCTGTAGGATTCAGCAGACCCCCCCCCCCTTGTATGTCAAAGGGAACTTCCAAAACCACCCCATTTCTCCCGATTCACCCTAGTTTGGGACTCCCGAACTTCCACCCGGCATAACTTTGCGGTCCGGGATCCAAATCTCACATGCGAGCCCATTTTCGACATCTACTCTACGAGTAGATTCCGATGGACTACTCACTTGCCCCATTTGGACAAGCCCTTGCAAAGTTATCGCCCTCCAAAGATTCGAGTCCACTAGGAGAGGCGTCACGCCTTCACCACGACGCTTCACTTGGCCCTAACCTGAGGCTCCTACCTTAGAACCTCGTAATGCTTGTCAATCTAGCATCCTTGTGTTCTTAGCTTTCCAAGGATATGCTACATGACATATTTCATGGAGGGATTCCTCGTGAACCCCTCCCTCCTAGCTCTTAAGTGTCCCGGCGTTACCGGGACACCCCCACCTTTGAACGCCCATAACTTTTGACTCACAAGTCCAAATCATGCGTTCTTTGGACGTTTAGAAGCGTCTCCTCGAGACCTTTCCAAGCATATATTACATGCCCCCAAATTCATCCGGATCAGAGTGTTAACACGCTCTGATCGCTCGGGACTCCTAGTCCCCCTCACCTCATCTCTTGCAAGGCTTGGGGAGTCCCCCCCAATGTCCCCCTTGCTCACCAAGGTGGCACGGGCACGCCTTGTGATGAGGGTCGTGACATTGTTAGTACTGAAAAATGTTGTAGAAAATGGGGAAAGAAAAAGAATTGGCCAAAAAAATGATCGGGAAAACCCAGAAACTGGGAAACCAAGGAAATAGGGAAAGAAAAAAAAATGGGTAAAGAAACAAGGAGAAAGAAAAAAAATGGAAAAGAAAAAAATGGGAAAAGGAAAAAAAATGGGAAAAGGAAAAAACGGGAATAGGAAAACTAAATGGAAAAGTAAATGAAAAGAATACTTGGAAATGTAGCAAGAGAATCCAATTTAATATTCAAAGATGCCTTACTGAAATAGCATGTACAGTGGGGTACCATGGCAATCAAAATGTCGTTTTCGAATTCGTAGTGAGAAAAATTTCAATACTGCCAACTTTGAAGGCCTCCCGAGAGCTCAAAAATTGATATTTTACCATGAAATTTTTATCAAAGAATTATCTTTAAGTTAATTATATGTATGAAAAATTTCAAGGCCAAAAGATTCACCGAAAAAAAATTATTCAAAATATACCAACATTGGTAGCTGTGGAAATTTTTTCACTACTGCCAACTTTGATAGCCTCCCAAAGATTGAATTATTTTTTTTTTGCCATGAAATTCTTGTTAAAAAAACCTCTTTATGTTAATAACATATGATAAAAATTTCAAGGACAAAAAATTAATACAAAAAAAGATATTAACAATCTACCAACATGTGTCGTTTTGAGAAACAATTGTAAAAACCGTTTCACTACTTCAACTTTGACACCCTCCCAGGGGCTGAAAAATTGCTTATTTACTATGAAATTTTTTCCACAAAGTGATTTCTATGTTAATAAAATTTGTGACAAGTTTCAAAGCCAAAAAAGTTATACAAAAAAAAAATTCAAAATCTACCAACATGTGTAGCTGTGGAAAAACATTTCACTACTTCCAACTTTGACACCCTCCTAAGGGCTGCAATTTTACTTATTTACCATGAATTTTTTTGCACAAGATACCCTTTATGCTAATAACATGTGTGCCAAATTTGGAGGTCAAAAGATTTACACAAAAGAAGAAATCCACAATCTACCAACATGTGTAGTTGTGGGAAACAATGGTAGGGGGAAACCATTTCATTGCTATCAACTTTGACACCCTCCCAACGGTTGAGAAATTGTCTATTTACCATGAAATTTTTGGCACAACATGCTCTTTATGATAACAACATTCATGAAAAATTTCAAGGTCAAAAAATTTATACAAAAAAAATATTTACAATCTACCAATGTGTATGTCCTCCATTTGCCTCAATCACTGCTTGTAACCTAGAGGGCATAGAATGACATAGTTGAAGGAGCTTTGTACCATTGATTAACCTCCACTCTCTTCCAATAACTACCTTCAAGTCATCTAAATTTTTTGGACATATTAGGCAATGTTGCACAGCATCTTTCAAAATCTTCCAAAGGTTCTCAATTGGATTGAAATTGAGAGAATTTGTAGGCCAATCGAGCTTCTCCAAAAGGTGTGTTTGTCTCCATTCTTCACATACCTTGCTACGATGGACAAGTGCGCCATCTTCCATGAGCAATCCTTAGGGCACTCTACTCAAAAAATGAAGCAACTCAACATTGTAGACCACTTCAACAAAATCCTTAGCAGAACGTCTATCTTTGGATATAAAAACAAGTTGTGACTTTTGCCCTCCAACAAATGCACCCCAAATCATCAAAGAAGTTCTCCCACTCTTTTAAAAGTTCGAACTATACAACTTGATGAATAGCGCTCATATGCATTTTTCCAAACATGAACTTGTCTAGAATTTTTTCCAACTTCAAAGGTAGACTCATCTGTCCAAACAACTCTCTCCCATTCTTTTACAGTTGACCTACAATACTTTTGAGCAAATGCCAATCATTGAGACATGTGATGATGTGTCAAAAAAGTTTTTTTAACAGTAATTCGATTGAAAATGCCACTCTCATGTAAGGCCCTTTGAATAGTCAATCTAGACACTTGAGTAGAACATATATTAGTGATCTCAAAGAGTGTCAAGCGACGATGAGTTTTTGAGACACGTATAATAGCACGGACATCTCTATCACTAAGCTTTTTAGCATGACTTCCACCACAAGATTTGCACTTATAAGTTCCATCTTCTCAAAATTTCTTCACTACCCTCTGAACTGTTCTAACATGGACTCCAACAATAGTTGTAATGTCAACTCCTATCTTCCTTGCCTCACTGAAACCTACTATGTGAGCACGAGTTTCATCTGAAATAGCCATCACTCAGTGACCATGATCTAGCCTTCACTTAATCACCATGATCCAACCTTCACTTAATCACCATGATCTAGCCTCATTCATTGAGCACATATATAACCTCACTCAATCATTAGAAAAAAATCTCACATACCCTCAATCACTCACCATCATCCTGCCTCACAACCTTCACTCATTCACCAGACCTCACTAGTCACCACATGTAAGTTATAATCTCACTCACTCTTAAAGAAAATCTCACATACCTCCATATATCCTCAGACACTCGCCTAAACTTACTCAATTAACTCATCTTTCATGCACTCAATCACTCATGTTCACAAAGTTTAAATCCTGTGCTTAGAAAATAATCACCCATCACTTGCTTCTCTCATCATCCCACATCCCACCTCCTATATTGCTCTATTGTAAATGCAAGCATTCTTATTGAGAGGAAAAAGCTTCTTCATGCATGTATGGTCTCCAATTTTTGAACAAGTGCAATCTTTGAGATGTGACAAGTGCACACAACTAAATTTGGCTATCCTTGATTTTTTGGAGAAGCATTTATGATTAGCAATTGCATCATCTGGAGAATTTCAATCTAGAAGCATGATTGTCTAACATTCATGAACAATTTCAATGTCTTTAATAAAAGGTATCTCACAACTACACACATTGGTAGATTGTAAATATTTTTTTTGTATAAATTTTTTGACCTTGAAATTTTTCATGAATGTTGTTATCATAAAGAGCATGTTGTGCCAAAAATTTCATGGTAAATAGACAATTTCTCAACCGTTGGGAGGGTGTCAAAGTTGATAGCAATGAAATGGTTTCCCCCTACCATTGTTTCCCACAACTACACATGTTGGTAGATTGTGGATTTCTTCTTTTGTGTAAATCTTTTGACCTCCAAATTTGGCACACATGTTATTAGCATAAAGGGTATCTTGTGCAAAAAAATTCATGGTAAATAAGTAAAATTGCAGCCCTTAGGAGGGTGTCAAAGTTGGAAGTAGTGAAATGTTTTTCCACAGCTACACATGTTGGTAGATTTTGAATTTTTTTTTTGTATAACTTTTTTGGCTTTGAAACTTGTCACAAATTTTATTAACATAGAAATCACTTTGTGGAAAAAATTTCATAGTAAATAAGCAATTTTTCAGCCCCTGGGAGGGTGTCAAAGTTGAAGTAGTGAAACGGTTTTTACAATTGTTTCTCAAAACGACACATGTTGGTAGATTGTTAATATCTTTTTTTGTATTAATTTTTTGTCCTTGAAATTTTTATCATATGTTATTAACATAAAGAGGTTTTTTTAACAAGAATTTCATGGCAAAAAAAAAATAATTCAATCTTTGGGAGGCTATCAAAGTTGGCAGTAGTGAAAAAATTTCCACAGCTACCAATGTTGGTATATTTTGAATAATTTTTTTTCGGTGAATCTTTTGGCCTTGAAATTTTTCATACATATAATTAACTTAAAGATAATTCTTTGATAAAAATTTCATGGTAAAATATCAATTTTTGAGCTCTCGGGAGGCCTTCAAAGTTGGCAGTATTGAAATTTTTCTCACTACGAATTCGAAAACGACATTTTGATTGCCATGGTACCCCACTGTACATGGATTGAATTTCATTCTGATTTTCGAAAGTGTAATTCTCAGCGAAATCGATATGTGTCAAGACAGACCCTCTTTGCAGGCATGCTTGGAGGAGTTTGGCTTGCTGTGTTTGCAAGTTCATAATGAAATTATGTCAAATGAAGTGTTGAAGTGAAGGCGTGAAGAAATCAAGGAACTCCGAAAAAGAAGTCATCTTGAACACTTCTTTGATGCACTTCTTTGGTTGACTGTCCGCTGATGTTCTGACAACTTTGTATTGGAACTGCTTCCACTGAATGGTGCATGTAGCGTCTATTACCCTTTCTCGTGGACAGACGTCGAAGAATTGTAAACCGCATCTAGTGCATGCTCCTAGCAAGCATTTAGGGTGGTGATATTCCTCATCCTCCGCCTTTGGACATAGCAAGGCTTCCCAAAGTGTTGTGATACTAGCATAGCAACTTCTACCAACATTACTAACTTTGTCGTCGTTTGCGTCGCAAACACTACATTGACAATCACAGAAGAAGATAACTTGCGCCCCTCTGGAAGGGTCGCGGAAAGCATTGAGGGCCTCCAAAAGAAAAAGCACTTGAATGTAGTACTTGCAGTAGCAGACATTTCGCTCTTTACACTTGATCACAAAGAAAGAACGGAGGTTGATGAAAGCTCGGTGCTGGATGGAACACTTAAGGTGCTTGTCAATGAATCTTGTGTATAAGTGCATCTACAAGACATTGATGTAGCACACGTCGATTACAGATATTAGCTTGAATTCAGAGCAAACAAAAAGTTGCAATGAAAGTACTGTCATATTACTTGTCCACTAGTACTAGTACTGCATTGAGTACTCTCTACAAAACTACCACATGACTTAAAGTACTACTCACAGTACTCGAAATATAAATTAGAACTAAGGTCACATAAGTAGTACAAGATAGCAATATAGTAGTACCTCTGTAGGACGTCAACTAATGTTGAAGAGTTCTGGGGACTCAAGAAGGATAGACACTATATGACCCTTTCACTATATCAAGTACAATGATCTACAAATAGTGCTTCGGAAGGACTACGTCATTGCAAACTAGGACTGTGTCATGCCTACCAAGTATGTTAGAAGTTCAAAGAAATAAATCATGCACTACTGCGTAGTTGAAGCTAGTACTACACAATACTCCTTGAGAATCGAAATGGTAGGGAAGGGAATGAAAGCGATCCCCCTAAACTATAGTGTCCTACGCTTATGGAGATGTCTATTGGAAGAACTTTATGCATAGTTCGCAAAGGACTTTACACAGCTAGAAGCACTGGGATTCTCTATTTAAGCATGCACAGGGTACTCCTAAAGTATTGCCTAGGATAGATCGTCATATCATGCATGAATTCACTTGTATAGAGTACTGCATCATAGGTACCATATACTACCTAGTGAAGGTCATCCGGTCAATTGCGGCTTCTTCGCCGCTCAGTAGGACTTCCTTGTACTAACGAAGTACTGGAGGCGGTGATCATAATACGTACGTAACGCATTACAGACAAGTGTCATGTTCCAATTTTTCAAGGCTTCATAGATTGCGAACATGAGAACAAGTCCCATGTGTAGGATGGAGTATTACATAATACAATGGATGTGGCAAGGAAAGACCGCAGCTTCGGAAGGCCAAGTACACACTGGATGGAAGAAGACCACAAAGTATAGCTTCATCATGTGGCAAAGTTTGGAAACAAACGACTAAGGACGTCCAATGATTGCCTTAGGTAGTGTGTAATGTTGTCAAGTGAGGTGCCGATGTCTTGTATATTAGTGTGCAATGCACACGAACATAACCACTTCAAGGCCATATTCGTTATATTGAGATTTTTTGCAGATTTTGAGACAAAATGCTAGTTATTGGAAAATTCATTTAAAAAGTTAGGAATTGAAACCAAAAATTAATAATGCTCAAATAGTGATTCTATAATGAAATTCTAAAAGTTGGTGTTGTTACCTATTTATAAAAAAATGTCAATAAAGAGATAAAATGGTTTATCCTCGAGTCGAGGATAAAATTGAGACTGCGAAAGGTCTCAATATAATGAATATGGCCTTACTTGGCATCTCTAAATTGAGGAAAAATGCGTAGTCCTCAGCAAGTAAAGTGCTCCACATGCAATTGAAGCTATAACTAAGGAGCATTGCACACTAAACTTTCCCAAACAAAAAGCAGAGTTGGAGAAGAGAAACTTGACTTTCCAACAATTGATGAGCTACATGTGTATCATACAAATTTCAGCCCAAGCATTTCCTCCGAACGTCTCAACATCCTAGACTAACTCGAGTTTCCTCTATCCACCACTCTAGTACAAGAGCCTTCACCTCATCATCAATCCCCCCTTCTCATTTCTTCTGTACTGGAACTTGGTATCAAGTTGATGTAGCCTCTGTAGCTGATTGAAGGCTCTTGACATTTGCCACCAAATTTTCCTTCCATGTACTGAGAATGCTATAAAATTTTGTGAGGTCTGAATCTAATTCGCCGACCACTGCTTCTAGGATTGTGCGCTTCCGAGCTAGCATACTCAAAGAATGAGGATCTTTAGGGCCTGCAAGTTGGCACAAATGTTTTCAAGGATTTTCCATTAGGCCTGTGCTTCTTCAAGAGTAGGGTAGTAATCAAGAAGCTAAGGACGAACGTGGCAACTATTGAATACCTTGTCCAAAACTTCCACCCTGAAAACAGGATTCCAAATTTGTGCCAGTAAGTGCGTAAGAGAAGCCGTGATTTGGTGAGCCCTTCTCTACATACTTGTCCGATGCCTCCAAGAGCCCCATCAAAGTGGATCATCATCGATTCCACGTATAGGCTCCCCTACTTCTCCACCTCCTTGTTGTGTGTTAGCACGGTTTGTGTGGCTACGCCTTTGACGATCCCTCCAATGACTACGTTGATCCTCTAGTGCCGCAACAAACACTTGCTCTCTAGTTCATGGCCCCGGACGAATGTCTCGGGCTAAACCATCCATGCCATCACGTGAACTCCCAATCTATACGTATGTCATGCGGTAGGAGAGCATCTGCGAACTTCAACCTCCAACGATTGCGGCAACCCCGTCGCAGTCATTTTGCCTTCCCATGACAACTCTTTGGAGCAAAGGTAGAGGGGAATGAGCACACTATTGGCGCCTAGGCTCAACTGTCAAGACGATTAGCCATTATGACATTGCCATAAAAGTTGTCCACGTTGGCAAAGTACAGTTGTCGTGGCCCCCCTTCAATACTCAGGAGTCCTAGCATGTACCTTGGAATACTATTTTTTGCCAGCATCTTCCATTTTCCACTGAAAATGAGGCTGCAACATTTACATTTTCAAAAGATAGTAAATGAATGTGGAAAATTAAATTTAAAAGTGGCCATTGTTGCCAACTAAGAGCACTAGTGAACGCACAAGAAGATATTCGAAAACTTTTCATATTAGTTCAAAAATGCCATGTAAATGTCAAACACTTCATAGCAATGTCAAAGACAATTGTGACATCTTCTTGGAAATCCCTCTGTTGAGAAGTTGCAAATCCAGTAGAAGAGGTCCTCTGCCAATTTTGACGTTCTAACTCTTCAGAAAAAGTACTCAATAGTACTAAAAACTATCAAAATTGCATGTGTGACATATATGTAAAACTCAATTTCAACCTGTGAAATAATTTTGGAAAAATTCAAATAATTTGTGTTCATTCATCAATGTTGTAGGTAGCTACATTCCGAATTTCAAGGCCATTCCATGATTTCTCCATTAGTTATGGCACAAAACAACTTCCACATTCAAAGTGTGACAAAATAGGACAAGTGTTTCTTGCAATCACCCATTTGAAGAAAGTTTCTTTAGAAATTAGAACTATAATTGTAGCTACATTAATTTGAATTAGTGCACTTTAAAATATTTCTGCATTGCACCAATTTTCAGAAAAATAAACTTTTTCAGGTGCTATTAGTTTTGTAGGTGACACTAATTCCCGGCCCCTCCCTCCCCCATTATAGGTCAAACCAGAGCAGTGTACAGAGAAACTTCCTCATTTCCCAATATGTGTGTGCCGGAGGTCCCGCTTGCAGACATCATTCCACTGCAGGCTCTGCAGCCTTTCACACCCACCTATTCATAATTCATCTAGGCTTTAGTTCTGTTGCCGGAATTCAAGACACAAAATTCGAGACAGTTTTGTCTGACATCCACAACACTTGGAACTAGCTAGCAATTGCAAGCGAGTATATTCGTGGGGGCGCGGTAGGGGTCTTTGACTGGAATTTAAACTAGCTTTCCAGAACTCTTCCTAGAGCCAAAATATAGCAGCGATGAAGTCACCACCAAGTCAGTACAGACACATGTAGACACATATATCGAAAATGAAAATTATGTCGACCGCGAACATTGCTTGGAGGAAAAGTCTTCTGAATAATGTGATCGAACTGGCTAGCTGCTTCAATGGCGAATTCGAAACGAACATAAATTCGAGAGAGTCTCATTTGTTCCACATTCACTACGAGTTCGGTATCACTTGCAGTAGCTCGATCGATCTCAGACAACATTCGCCAGGCTTGACTCACTCACTAGCTGTGATCTGCTTGAGATTGAAAGGTTTCACAAGCTAGCTAGCTCCAACCTGACTTGAAGTTTAATATTATAGACGGGATTATAGATCAATTGGCAGAGACGTTACGTTGCTGAAGGTCGACCATTCTATATGGCTGGTGGTGGCTGTAACGGCGATGGTGGTGGATCGAAGTGGTCCACAGGCGGTGGAGGCAAGTGCTACCTGATTGAAGAAGCACATTGAAACATCGTTACTTGACCATTGCGAACGAAACTAATTGCAACTGATAGTACATGTAAATTCTGTTCAGTTACACTAATCTGTGAGATAAATTGAAACCGGCACTGATCGTCTTTTTAATTTAGTTTATGTAGTATACCTTCGTGTTTCTAGGTACTCAAATAACACACTTCCCGAAGGTGCCGCATTTTGTATAGAAAGGGTATCGATCGTATATCCAAATCGATCCCGCCATGGCTAGACAACGCAACAATGGCGATGGGGGTGGCACTAAGTGGACCTCTAATAATGGTGGAAAACGAAAGTGAGTTGACTTCTCTTCATCGAATTGAAACGGGAGTTCAAAACTAACGTAAATTGGTGGACTTCGTCTATTGCATGATTCTGCTTCAGCAAGACAAGCGTGAGGTGTGACTTTTGGGATGCTTAATACATCCTCTTGCATAATGGGGTTCTGGAGCTGTTCTTTCGAGTCTGGCCATGAAGGACGAATTTAATAATGCTCCAGCTTCAACACCGAGCATCAAGATTTCTTCCACAACTATGGGAGAATCTATGAAAATGGAGAAATTCTCTTACAAGTAGTTACAGTGTAAAGCTTCAGATTTCAGATGTGTACTCAATATCACTGTGTCGACATGAGCTTCTTGTGGTGACTTCATTGAAAGTTTCCGAGGATCATTTCGATTCCTGTTTACAATATTCACTCTGCCTAAATGAAAATTAATGTTTTTTCACTTCTTTCATCATTTTCAATTAACTTGGCAATTTTTTGGTTGCCAGAAATGAGATGCACAAGTGGTTTTTCCTTTGATAAGTAGGACTCATCTAGATTTGAGTTTGGCATAAACTAGAATGACTCTTTTTTCTTGTGGCTTATGTCTCCATTCACGAACACACCGTCGATCACTCATCCAGTGCTAACCGAATACTGTATGATTCAAATGTGTTATGAATTTCTGACTTAGCTCTAATTTGTAGCCACCTTAACTTAGAAATATATTCTGAAACTTCTTGTTCAGTAAATCAATCCCAATATATGTTTGTCAATTCGTGGTCTTCTAAATTGTAGTCCTCAATAGGAGTAGTCCATCTTATTTCTTTCAGCTTTGTGTAAGCTCCAATAACGTCAATTTCATTAATTAGAGAACTTCACGCCTTTGGAACTTCCCAGGATGGCGCCCTGAAGATGGGCTACTCTTATTGAGGACTACAATTTAGTAGACCACGAATTGACAAACATATATTGGGATTGATTTGTGATTGGAAGGTATTGGAAGGCATAGAATCACGCCTTTGGAAGACTGATTCTATACCAAAGGCGTGAAGTTCTCTAATTAATGAAATTCGCGCCTTTGCAAGTTCGTGATTCTATACCGGTCCAAGTTTTTAAAGCTTTCAACAATTACATACCCCCAAATTCGCGCTCTGAATTGCCCCAGTATAACGAAATTTGACTTTCAATCCCTGAATCACACTAAGTAGATTTCACTTTCCCAAGGGACGTGTTATATAACAACACAAGGGCAAGGTTGTGTACAGCAGTTTGTGTTGCAACTGAATTGTACACCCATCTAGTAAATAAGGACCAAGTTGTATGATTAATTACCATACTGATTAAAAAATTCTATCGAGAGAAGAAGTTGATCCTGTCTACCGACTCCAGAGTTCGCAGGCCTCCAATTTGCCATCGTTCAGGAGGTAGAACAAGCCACGATCTAGGGTTGTCCAATCGTCCACTCACACACAGTCATCCCCTGTATCTTCCTAAATTAATGCACCCAGAAAATTATTTGTTCTGAGGTGCAGACTTCGATCAGACTTGTCAAATTCATCCTCCGGAAAACCGAAAATTTGCGAGAAATAATAATTGGAGGTACGAACTGGAAAGAAGAAAAGTTAGCGCTGCCGGCACAGCAGACTCCCAAAGTCGGCTGGGCCGTCTGCCGTCTGCCATGCCCAGGTGCCCAACGCAGCAATTCCCGCACCCGCCCAATGATTTTTTTATGGCGATTTGGAGAAGTAGTCAACTATTTCTTCAATATTCATGTGATACTTGGGTGATACTTGGTGATAATTATAACATGGCAAGACGATAAGTACAATTTGGCTATTGGTCTTAAAAATTAGCAGTAATCTAGCTATTTTGACTAGAAAAAACGAAAATTTTCTTGACAAAAAATAGCTAACGTCTTTTGGTTGTAGCCAACTAGCAAAAAATAATGCACCCACCCCCTTAACCCATAAACGTCAACATAGACGTTTAGTGTCCGATGGATGACAAAGAATCTCTCTTAGTAGGACAAAATTGCAACTATTCATCCTTAGAATTTTGTGCAGAATAGCGAGATCTTCTACAGTACTTTGACCTCCATTGAGTATTTTTGAATGTTTAAAATTGGATGATGTCACACGGATCCAAAAGGGTTGATTTCCACAATTACTAGTCCGTCCTTTAAGGGTTAATTACAAACTTTTTATATAGACTAAGGGCATCTTCAATAGACTCTATACAAAATAGTGAAATCAGTTTTCCCCACACTAATTTCTCAGCATTTGACACTATCTAAACATTTTCAGTTATTTTACAAGAATGCACTACTTTTGAATTAGGTGTTGTTGTAATTGGAACTCATAAACCTCCATGTATACAAATGAAAATATTCTTAGAAATACTTGTTGACTTTGATGGCTTGTAAAGTAACTTTCTTTCTATAAGGCAACCTAATTGTTAACTAAAGGTGACTTAATTTCACTATTTCGTTTAGAATATGTGTTGCCAAATAAATTTAACTTTTCACTACTTTGTAATTACAACTTGAAATGTGCATAAGTAACCCACTATAATTTTTTGATCTTTTAGCTAGCTTTTGAAATGGTTTATTTTCTTTGTCCTATGTCTAAATTTGAGTTTTCTTGTACCTATTCAAAGTACTTTTAAAATGCGCTTCCAATAATAGAAATTTCAATTCTAATTACAAAACAGTGAAGAGTTAGAGTTATATTTGGTGGGTCAGTTATACCCAACTATTGAGGATGCTCTGAGTCTAATATTTACCAGAAGATATATCCCACTAAAGTTGGGTAGCGGAGGTGATGGCGATAGCGGATCCTGTGTTTTCAACTGGACTTATTACGTTGGAAAGAATAGTGGATCTGGCAACCGTTGCTAAGTTAACGCAAGCATGAAGAATGAAATCGAGCCAGCATATGTTCAAGAACTCTTGCACTGTAAAGTACAGTGTATGTACAGTACATAGCAATCAGACCAAGTGGTGAGCATTCCATTGAAAGAAAAAAAATTCTCATTCAACAGTTACTTTGCAGTTGAGACGGACTCCGAGTAGCAATCAGAAATTCGAAAACACTACATTCTTACAAAATGTTTGTAGCTACGATCACGGTACTAGACTTGAGAATCCAGTACGAAGATTCTTTCTTCACTCAATCTATGCTCCCGGGGGCGATCTGAACATTCCATATATCTTATGTCTGGGAGACTACTCATGAGCTGACTTTCATGACAATTTTGTTGACAATTTTGTTGACATTTTACTCAATCTAAACTTCGTCGGCATCCCTATATATACACATCGGAACCCGTGCAGTGTTTTGCACTTGGGTTAGTTTTTGTGCATTGACTCAGCCTCTCAATTGTATGCAAACAATTTTCATTGTGTAACTACAGTACGTTCTGCAAGTGCTAAATTGCTTACCTCACAAATGCACCATAATTTCTTTGTTTTTTTTGCATCCTCATTTTCACACCATGATTTATTAAAGAATTTGATATCAACTACAAGTAGAACTTCACTTACTCCATACTCTGTTAGTGCATAATATGCAGTAGAGAGGTTTGTGGGTGGGCCCAATTTCAAGGATTTTTTCTGGAAAGTAGTATAGTTAGATGCCACGTTAGTTAGTGGCCATTGATGCACCTCTGTAAATGCACAAACCTCTGTTAGTGCATAGTGCCAAGATTATGCATTAAGAGAGGATCTACCTATAGTAGGTCAATTATGATTTAACCCCTTAGTGCCCCCATGTCCAATTTCTAGACAACGAACAAATCCAAATTTAAGTTTCTTTTCATTATTTCTTGGATGAAAGCCAACCTAATTTGTGGAGATACTTTATCAAGTTGTAAGTTGTCCTATGTAATGGTTGGATTTGGTGTTACTAGAGTATATTATTTTTCTAAAATTATAAATGTGGAAGTACGTCAAGTAGTCAACCAAGTCGAAATTGCATTGACTCTAGATCAAATCTAGATTTGCAAAAATGAGGTCCAATAGATTTAAAGAATACCAAAATTTCAAAAAATTACTATGTCAAGAGGAACTCATTTCAAATCCATTACAACAAGTTTTACTCCCAAAATGAGAATGTTTTACCTGTAATCAAATTCAGAAGGAATTTTGAAATTTCCCTCTCAAAATTTATAAAAAAAATATTGGTGATAGCATTGGTGAATCTAACTATATGGAAAGAATTTAAAACTCATAATCTACAACTTTTATATGTATATCAATTCCAAAATTTTCTTCTAAATAGCACTTTATAATGATTTTTCTCAAATCATCAATTCTGGAGATGAATCTGAATGTTTAGGGGTTGAAGAGGAAGGTTATAAAATTTGCAAAATCTTTCATTATTTTGCCACCATTTTCAAACCTCAAGGTGTAATGTATCTCACCTAAACCTCTTGAGTATCATTTCAGGTCCTCAGTCAGAACTCTCCCCAAACAAATCATTTTGCTTGAGGAGAGAGGAATTCTGAAATCACCTCCTGAATGTACAATTTGCCACCCATTTACAAACCTCCAACAATTTTGAACCCCTTCTCAAGTATCAAATGCATCCTTATTCTCTTTCCAAACATTTAAAAAACAAATATATCCAATTCAAAACTAACTCTATACACTTAGTACTATCATTGAGAAGTTGCATACAAATACAATTATATTAAAGAACTCAAATGTATTAAATATTATAAAGAAAAGAAAAGACTCTTCTTCAATATCAACCATACTGAAATCCAAAGCCATTATTTAACCCCTAAAGGACCGAGGCACATTTTAGGTAGAAATTGTCAAAAACTGTCACTTTTTAGGGCAATGAGAAAAAAATGAAAAAAAAGTTTTTTTTCAAAATTCAACCATAAACTTTGACAGTAGAGATTGAAAGATTATGATGTTTGAAGTTAGGAGAAAAAGTTTTTTTTCAACCTTGTTTGGAAGGGCCAACAACCTTTAACTCCTCCTATATATAAAGTGAGATTTTTACACCACACATGGGTTGATTTTTTATATGTGCATCTTGTATCATATAAGTTACATACCTACCAAATTTCAAAAGTAGAAGAGGTGTTTTGCATATGCTACCCAAAGTTGCCCAAGCTACCTAAAAAGTTTAAGACAACATAACTTTTGATCTAGGCACCCAATCAAAAAAAAATTATATTCCCACTTCAAGAGTACATGTTCACACCTTGTATCAAAATTTGAAGAACATCCTTTATAAAATGACTTCATACACACCTACCTAAGATTAGCAACGTACGTTCAATGGTTATTTGGTCCTTTAGGAGTTAACCCTCTAAAGAATGAATCCATTTTTAAATTTTTACGTCTTATTCCTTATATCTCTTTACATGTATGTTATTTATGTCATTTTCTTCAACTTGGTCATAAAGGATGTTTGTCTTTTAAAGCTTCAAGCATCAATTGGGGTGAATGAGAAGTTATTTGGGCAAAGCATTGCCCTAAGATATGTAGTTCACATGCTCATGGGTTAATGTCACTTTAACCCCTTAAGTTCCTTGACTATGTTTTCACCAAAAACGCTCCAAAATTGTCATTTCTAGTACAAGTACTAAATTTTAGATAAAAAAAATTTAGACACATGTAACCATAGGATCTTGTAGGAAATTGGTTTGAAAAGATGTGAAAAAAATTTCAGAAATTTTCAATGCATGGATTGCAAGATATAAGCTTTTAGATTCACAGAAATCCTTTTTTTGGCCTTGTGAAAACTAGGCAACTGCACTTCAAAAGATCACATTTGAATGAAAAAATGTCTAAAATATTGTTGCTTCTTTGGATTCATTCTTCAACACAAGTTGGCTACATGCTTGAAAAATTTCAGATCATAAGGCTGTCTTTTGAGAGGATAGTGAGGAAGGCTTATTGAGGCAATTAAAACCCAGTACCCCCCCTCACTCTTGTATTTTTGAAAATGAAGTCGTTTGACAATTGATATGGGATAATCCATATCCATTTTCCATATCCGTATACATATGGTATACGTATGGTATCATAATATTCATATCAGGATCAATTGCAGGGAAGGGGGTATTTTTATTTTTTTTCAAAAACGATCAATGGCTACTAATTTTTTTTTTTTTTGGGGGGGGGGCTAATTAATTGAGCAGGAAGTGGAGGTTGTCTTTTGAGTGGATAGTACAACATAACTAGGGATAAAATAGTAAGTAGAAAAAATTAGAAAATGATTCAAAATATAACATTGTTAAGAATTTAGTTATGGAATTGAAAAATGACAATCCCAATGGTTGCAATGTTGTAATAATCAATCTACATCCTACGATTTTATTTTTTTCAAAAAATATTGAAAATTGAGTCAAATAAAGGACTTCAAAGTTTATTTTAGAGTAGAGAATCCATAATTGCCCACAATCTAAAACTCTTCGTATGGTAGCTCACCCCTTTTTGATAACCCCCCCATTTTGGCCTTACAGATTGTTTCTTTTTGTTTAGATATTGATGAGTAATGATTTATTATGGCACAATTCTTGACATAGTTGTGGCACATTATGATTGGCTACAAGACCCTCAATATTGCAACTAGCCCTTTGTCGATTCTGCAATCAACCCTTGGTTGGAAATAGGAAGGCCTATATGACTAATAGGGGTCAAATAGAATCTTGAGCTAAAAATTTCACAAAAATTATATTTAGAGAAATAAAATTTTGGAAAATTATAGGATCCTTCCAAACTCTATTTCCGTACATGGAAAAATTTCTCCACTAAAGAAACCGAACTCCATATATGCATAATTGTTTAAGTGGTTTCAGAGAATGGGTCTTATACCCTAACTCTAGACTCATTGATCAAAATGGAATGATTCAAAGCTTTCCAAATATATATAACTCTAGAATATCAATTTTTGATTTTTGATTCTGAAAAAAATGATTTTTTCTCATTTGCCCGGACTGCCTATTGGGGGAAAAAAGTAGCATATTAGGCTGTAAATTTTGACTCATATTTTCAAATGTCATGAAATTTAGTGCTTATGAAAGATATTCTTCATCCCCATCTTTTCTTAAAATTTCAACCTAAAATATGAAAATCTCGATTCACATGTACATGCCCAAAATTTCTATGTTGCCAAAAAATGCATGATGGTCCTTTAAGGGTTAACATGCATCACAATGGAATGTCATGATTTTGCTAAACTCTAAATATTGAGATGGATTTTGAGTGACATTAAAGAGGTTAAAGTATAATAAAATCATTCAAATAAGAGGCTAAGTAATTAAATCCTAATTGCTTAGAGTTCATACTCTTAGATGATAAAGACATTCTATTTTCAAGCAATCTTTTATCCAAATGATTTCTCATTCATTCAAAGTTAGTAATACTTGAATCTTTACAAAAAGAAAATCTTCTTCCATGACCAACTTGCTGAAATTGTAAATAATAAATTTGTATTAAAATATAAGCCAAAATGTGCAAAATTTCAAAAATAGATTTTAGAAAGGGTTAAGTTTTTGCACTTAAAAACCCAACTAACCATTTTCTAGTCATGGCCCAACTTTGAGGGGCTACATAAATCAAGAAAAAAAAATTTGAAAAACTAAAATGTGCTCTAAAAATCTAGTATTGATTCTAATGGTGCACAATGTTGGAGACAAATGGCATTGCGATATCTCCTTCACTTGGTTGTCCATAGTCTATGGCCACTATAGGGGTCAACTCCAACATCATTATTTTGTTGGTGCCACATATTGGTAGTGCTTCTTGCATCATTGTCGTTGGAAAAGATGCTTGTGCCACACTGCCACTAAAAGTTACACCTCCAACTTTGCACCATCTCTAGGGAATACTACCATATGATTATGGAGTATAGAACATAGAGCATAGAGCTTAGCTTTGGTGAGCCTAAAGTTTGTTTTATAGGTTATTCTTTAAAGCATAAGTACCCTTAGAAGGTGTAAGTAGGTCCCCTATAACATAAGGCTTGTTATAGATAATGTTAAACATACCTATAACATTAGTATCCTATAATCACAGAAGGTGGTCTATCCTCCACGTATACTCCTGCTCTACGCTCATAAACTAACTTTGTTCCACCAATTCCTCATAAAGTAGGTCTTGTTGTAGGAGCTACCACTTCTTTTCAATGAAGTACACCCATTATTGCAAAATCAATGGAAAAAATAAGGAATGAATCAAAGGTGATCATGTATCGCACCCTCTAAGAAAAACTTGATTAGAAGGCCAGAATCCCGATCTTGCTTGCAGAAGAAATTTGAAAGTGATGCTTTGCAATACCTAGATTATAGCACAATAAAAATCAAAGAGGGTGGTTACAAGGAAGACTGATTGATTTTTGTAGCATTTTCCAACAACTATAGTTTCTATACTTAGTAATAGGAATACTAGTCCTGAGGTCTATGAAATAGAATGATCTCAGCTGTTGATCTAAAAAATCAATGACTAAAAGTACCATTTCAACTACTCTGACTACTTGCAAGTATTGAAACAATAGTATTTAAAAAAAGATAGTTTGTCACAAAAAAAAATAGATACAACAAGGTCTAAGTTAATAATAAATAGGAAATTTAATTAAAAAATAAGAAATTGGCAATTTGTGAAGACTTGATGGTGATTAGATTTCACCAAAAAATGAAGTCGAAACCATCTTCAATGTTTAGAAGTGTGCATGCAAGGGAGCCCTATTTGTATAAATATGGAGGCCAAAAAATAATGTATTTTTAGATTTCCTTTGGTAGGCATATGTCCCCTTCCAGTGGGAATAGACCACAAAAATTTCAGCTCTAGATCATTAATTTTGGATACTCCCCAATACTAAAAAATCCTAAACCTCAAAGTGTGAGAAATTAGTAGAAATTGAATTTTAAATATAAAAAATATATTTTTTATTTCTAAAAAAAAGGCATATAATTACAATCAAGTTATTCATCTCCAATAAAAATTTCAAGTTCATTGGGTTCTACCTTCAAATTAAAGTTCTAGGGGAAAACAACTCAATCACTCTGTGATGCAAAACAAGACTAGTCTTTCTTGCAATCACCCAAGAAGAAAAAATTCCAAATGTCTCATCACAAGACCACAATGAAGTGGCTACAATACTAGAGGATGAAGAAAATGTCACACACCTTGGTGGAAGAGCAAGCAATAAAGAAGATGTTGGATGCGTGGTAAGAGAGAGTCATTAGTCTAGATGCAATTAAGCGTCGGAGATGCCTGCTAGATAAATTCAGTTGACTTTTAGGTGCCTCTACCCGAAGCAATAGGTAGAAGGACCTCTACAAATACTAGTATAAAAAGGCTAATCAATAATTGATGTTTATGACTGCTAAACCAATCATTTAGGACACTTATGAGTCAACAATGAATGAAGCCTAATTTTAGGGTTAGAATAATTTAGGACAAGTAATTATGAACAAATTAGTCATTTATTCTTTCTCATTTGTTTGTTGATGTGGAAGTTTGTAATCTTGTGTTGCTATTGTAGATGACGTCACTGATGAAGCTTAGTTGATGTGGTCTAGGATGCACAACATATCTTTTGAGATAGACATATATGGCGGGTGACTAGATCCTATTGATGTGGTAGTATGCGTTCGATGTGTGTTTACGTGTTTGCTAAGTTGGATGTGATTGATGAATAGACTTCAATGTTGTAGCAGCCAATCAAGGTATGTATTTTCTTTGCTAGAATTCTATGTCCCAAAATATGTCCTGGAAATAATATACTTTGACGTTTTAATTTGTAGAAAATAGGAAAAAAAAATTTCAACAAAACTAAAAATTGGCCATTTGGGAGGATTTCTTGATGATGAGATTTGAGCAAAAAAATGAGTTCAAAACTATCTCTATTGTTTAGAATTGTGCATGCAAGAGAGGCCTATTTGCACAAACATAGAGGATATAAAATAATGAATTTTTAGATTCCCTTTGGTAGACACATGTATGCCTACTAAACTAATATACCATAGAAATTTCAGCTGAAAATTACTAATTGAAACCACTCAATAGTAAAAAAAACACCTAAATGTCAAAGTGTGATAAATTAACAAAATTGACTTTTAAATATAAAATGATTTTTTTTAATTTCTAAAAAATAAAAGATACAAGAAAAATAAAGATCTCTAGAAATTGATTTTTTGGTTTGGGAATTGGATTCATAATTCAAAAGTTATAGTGTTCCAAAATCAAAACACAACAAAACTGGTAGGTGTTTTTTGCAATCACCCACATCAACTAACCAACTAATCATGCTAAATCTACCTCTCTAACTCTAACATCAAGTACTAACCAACTAATTATTAACCAACTAGTTATCAACCAACAACAAACAAGAACAACCAACAATAATCCCCAAAACATCACACATCCTTTAACATAAATTTCATCATTTTAGTGGGTTTTTTTAGACCTTCACTACCCCTTGGGTTTTAAGGGTTCACACTCAAAGGACCAAGTGCCTATTCAAGATGAGTAAGAAATCTCAAGTAGTTGCATACAAAGTCAATGTTGGTCAAATATTCACGAAATTTTGACAGAAGGTGTAAACATCCTCCTCCTTGGTGAGAACATAACCTTTTTTCTAATGAAGTGCCTTCAACTTTTTAAGCAACCCAAACAACATGTACAAAGCTCTTCCTCTACTTCTGAAATTTGGCAAGCATGTAACTAACATGATATAGGATGCAACTTTCAAAAAAATGAATCATGTGTAGTGCAAAAATCTCACTCTCAAAGAAGTTATGTTTGATGACCCTATTGGACAAGATAGGAAAAAAAAATTTTGCTTACTTCAAACATAATAATCTTTCAATATGTGTAGTCAAAGTTTCTGAAATTTTTTCCACACATTCCCAATCATGGTAGTCTAGGAGTCTAGGACATATTTGTATGGTTAAATTTTCAAGATTTTTTAATTAAAATTTTTTTTTTCCCATTTTTTTCTCACTGCCCCCAAAGTGGTAGTCTTTGACATTTTTTTTGGCCTGAAATTTGCCTGGGTCCTCTAAGGTTGACCCCATGTACTGCACTGCACCTTTTTTTTTTTTTTTTTTCTTTATTCCATTTCCATGACTGGCCCCCTTCACCACCAAATCTAGCATGCCGTATGTCTGTATCTAGTATGAGTATGTCTGCATCCCCCTCGCAGTCATACCAGTCTGTGCGAGCTTTCCTCATCAAGACTCGCTACCAAGACTAGTTCCAGCTGCCACTCAAATCCCGACAGTTTTATCCCCCAGAAATGCAGAACCTCCGGAGCTAGCCCCTCGTTCATGTAAGGGCGGAGTAGGGGCGTGGTGAGGGCCGTTGAATCTCCGTCTCTCAATCGAACTCCATGAGGTTGACTGTCAGACTAGCTACCTCCTCCACCAATTCTGTTCCATGAGTCCATGCAACCCAAATGGTAAAATGTCGGCCAAATCAATACCGAACTTGGAAAATAAGTCTTCGAATGTACTTAGCAACCACTATCATGTCGAATACTGAACTTGGGAATATAAATCCAGAGGCATGCATCCCATTCCTCCACAACATTCTTTCAGCAACTCGAGCTCACTTTGCCTCACATTCGATCATTCAACTGCAGGGAGGGAATGATCTGCTGGAGTAAGACTTTGCGCTCGTAGCAATTGCAAAAGTTCTGCTCGGTGGACGTTCATAATCCAAACATCATTGGATTGGACTTGGATTGGAGTGAAGGTTCAGAAGCTTCATTTCATTTGCTTTGAGATTTCATTGCATATTGCCTAGGCTTGAATGTTGAGCAGCTAGCTCCTCTTCAAACTAAGCCATCACCTGTGAAATCGATATATTACAGTAGTGATTAATCGTCTTCTTTAGCATATCATTTAGATTTGGCATATTTGTTGCTTTTCATATCAGGTTCCTCAATTGATCTTAGAGTGATTTCATACGATTTAAGGGTGTATACCATCACTCTTTAGTATATTTATAGCATTTTCATATCGATCAGTACATTTACTTGTTATTAAAGTGATTTCATACGAAGGGTGCTGCTAGTAGTATCATTTGGCCATGGCTGGAGAAGGCGGCAGCGGTGATGGTGGTGACTCCAAGTACAACAGTGGTGCAGGACAACGCTGACTGAGGCCATAGCTCCCCCGAAATCATTAATCTTCATAAATGGGTGATTCCCTGAATTCAGATCCGAGGCTGGAGCTCCATCAATTATTGGCATTTCCGAACTTCTTCAACTCAGCCTCATCAAGGGTTGCTTGAAAAGAGTGCTTTGAATGTTGCTATCATCAGCGGAGTCATGAAATCTCATCCACGACTAATTCCAAAATGCTCCTGCAGATCCCGGCCATGTGGAATTGGAGCTTTAATAATCCTCTGATTAGACGCAAGAGTTTCCAAGCTTTTGACTATGTGTGTGCATCATCACTATGTAGCGATTGTGCCCTCAATAAAATTTGAAAATGATCATACCAAGTGTCTATATGTGTTATATCGATGTGTCATATGTGTGTCTCCCGGCATATACCATTTGCTGCAAACTATATGCCAATCATGGAATGTTTGATCTTTTTAAGGTTGTGCAATTCTATGATTCTAGCGTCTCTGACAATCCTGGTCTCGGAGAAGAACCCGGTCTCTTTGGAAGTCAATATGAATGTCGCTCGAGTCCGTTCTATTTTATAATGTAAATCTCGATTCACTCAGGATTCGTGACTTGGAAGAGCACCTTCAAGATTCTACCAATATTGTTCTACTTCCGTGGCGGGCTGTAACAGTGCTTCTCAGGAAATCCACCACTTGAAATGTGCAGCAATGGTACATTCTGTCGGCCCTTTGCAAGATACTTAGTCTCGATGCACAGCGCTCAATATACCTGTGAGAATCATTGAAGTTTCCCGGAAGCAGAAGGAGTGAACAGAACGATCGCAAATCACGCTCGACAGCGTCATCTTCACCACACAAGTCTCCATCGGGTGTTCAACTAAGGCGCAAAGAAAGGGAACACATTGCCAAGAAATTAAAAGCTGCACATGAGAGGACAATGTCCACCCCATTAATTTGGAAAGCACGCAAACTAGATACGGCATCGATCTATGGCGAGGGCTTTCGTCGTTCCAAATTTTTTTAGTGATGCTGGATCGGTACTTGAATTGCCGGAGAGGATGGCGAGGAGGCTGGACATTCTGTGGCAATCCGCAGCAGGGTTGATGAAAGTGCACTTAGTGACGAGAGGAATGGAGGCGCCAGAGGAGAAATCCAGTACGGAAATCGTACGAATGTCCTATTGTGTCAAATTTCAAGTGTATCCTAGTGGACATTGACTATATGAAATTCTTCAAAACCTGTTTTTTTCTAGCACTCACCGAAATTTCATTCAATGGCGAAAAAATGACAAGCGAGGCAACCCATTTCCAACCACTTAAGCGGTTACACCTGTCTGGAGGGCATGTTTCTTGGGGGGACTGGCCAGTGTGCAGAAATAGAGTTAAGAAAGTTTCTATAATTTTACAGATTTTTATTTTGCGAAACATAATTACTAAGATTTTTTTAGCGGAAGATTCCGTTCCTCCCCGTAAACCTTCATGTTTTCCACAAGGACTAGTTGCAAAATCCACCCAAGAATTGAGAGTGTTGTAAAACGATCACAATGTGCCACAACTGCATGAGAAATTGTGCGGAAAGAGGGCAGTCTATATTGCCAAAAGGGGGCGGTGATCAGGAATGGGTTGCCTCCCTTACAACAAAATCCCACCTCGAGGCAGAGTCAAGGGAGAATCGGACACCACAACTAAGATCTACGAGGACAAGATCCAACCCAAGTAACCTTAATACCATCTCTCACGCGAACAGTCTTGTTTGGACCCCATTCGCGGTCAATGCCATCTAATACAGCATCCCGAGTGGTTGGATCCTTTCGAAAATTCTTCAGAACTTTTCAATACTCTCAGAGATGGACATTTTGGATTTCTCCTCTGTAAGATCTCCTGCTCTAGACGTCGCTATCCGTGTGCCCTTTCATGAGCATCCGGTAAACATTTCTGTCGATCTGTCCCTTGCAATCTTTGTTGAGGGAGCAGAATGGTTTGAGAATTGATGCAAACCCAGCGATTTTTTTTCTGCCATTTTCCATACTTCGCTTGGGTGGCTTCTAGAATTTGCTTAAGGCTACAATTCCGTGTTAATTCTGCAGAATTTGTTCATTATCTTTGTAGCTACAGTGCAATTTCGGGAGAACTTGCAGAATATTCGCATTTTTTCTCCGCAAATTTCCTAGGCTTGTAGGTAGACCCAGGAGCTAGTCAAAATGTGACGATATTTAGCTCAAGAAATAATGACTCAGCTCCCCACACCTGTGGAGATCGATTGCGGTGTGATGAAGCGCTCGGGAAGACAGCAGGGGATTCTGAACTTCGAGCTTTGCTTGCTAAAACCTAAATCCTGAACCCTAAACCGCAACCGCAGGAGGAATTCAATGATCAGTAGTCGCAGTCGATATCTGGGAATTAGCCTCGAACCCACTTCCTCAATCGTTATGCAGGTTGTGGTCTGAAAGAATTTTCGAGGTTCTATGTTTGCTAATATCTGCAGCAATGTTTGTTTTAATATCATCTTCTCCAGTATCACATTCTCTGCTCTTGACAAGCCTTGGCAAGCCTAGCTCAAAGTTCAAACCTGTCTCTATATTCTCGCTAGTACATTACGGGGTGTGAAAGTTGAGTTTTGAATGAGATGTTCAAAACCCTAGTTTTCCTCAGTTTTCATGGGAGCTGGATTTTGAGAATAACCAGAACTTCCCAGCATAAGCTTATTTCTTGTTGCATGGTTGCTCCTCCTGGAACAGAGGCATAACTGAAACTGGGTTTTGCACTTCTCATTCTCAAAACCCAAATATGACACCCCCTATTTTTTTTATTTTTTTATTTTTTTATTTTTTATTTTTTTATTTATCTTTTATCTTTTCATTTTTTTCATTTTTTCATTATTTCATTAATTATTTATCTTTTATTTTTCACTTTTTCACTTTTTTCACTTTTCAATTTCGCAATATCAGTACCACATGTATTGTGCTCTAACAATTTTTTTATTTATTTCGTTTATTTTGGGGGGAAATTAAAGAAAATTTCAATTCGAGAATAAAGTACAAATTTGGCAAGAGTGCACGTGACAAGTACACTCAATTTGCTCCTACTACAAAAATCATATCATATAGATTCTTGCCTAAAATTCAAATCCTTTGAACATAAGAGTCAAGGTCAACTTTGGATACATCTCTAATTAAGACTTTGAAATTTTATAAATTAATATTTGAAAGTTTTCCCAAATTAAGTGAATTTGGAATCCTTTTTCAATTGCCAAGAAGATTCTATAAAAATTAAGAAAATATACTTAGCTTCTTACGTGAACAATTTTAGGTGTACATACTTTATTCCAAAGGCTGACCAAACACAAAAGGACTAAGAATAAAAATCATACATTAACAATTGGGCAATTTGTAAGGATTTTAGAACCTCAATCTATTGCAATAAACTTTGACCCCTCATAACTTTTGCATACATTATTCAAATGTCTTGTTCTTTGGTGTGGTGGAACCTCCTTTTACTTAATGATTAGAAAATATGAAAATTTAACCATTTTAATAATAGAAACTAGGCACAACAGCAGAAGTTGGCATTGGGGGGGGAGGGGGGAAGCCATTTTAACTCCTAATCACCCCAAGTGACCAAAAGTGTCTTTGCATAGTCTAGAATTCCATTTTCATTGGAAGGAACCTATATTTGTATGACATATTTTTTGTGACATCCACTTGTTTTTATATCACCAATGACATCAAACATGACATCAAGATGTTAATTGTAACATCAAACATAACATGAAAACAAGTGAACATCACAAAATATATGTCATAAAAAACATGGGTTTCTTCTAGTGTTTGAAGTATTGTAACTTTTGCATCCAATGTTTGAAATTCAATTAACCCCTAAAGGACCATAAGGCCACCAAGTGGCTTCTGCATTGTATTTTGCACCCTTGGTCCTTTAGGGGTTAATAAAACTTGTCCGGAAATCTAGGCTCTCTTTTGTGAGGTAAAATTTTCATATCAATCCAAGATGTACTACTTTTTGGGAAGCCATTCGAAATTCACTAGTTCAATTTGAGTTCATCAAAAAACACATTGATGGGTGCAACTTTGGGGGCTTGTATCTCCTTCATAAAATGTTCATTTTCAATAAAAAGGAAAAGAAAAAAAATTGGGTTAGATTCCCCTTAAAGTCTAGTTATTGTAGTAAATTTTTCATATCAATCCAAGTTGTTTTGAATGTGTAGGAGCCATTCACAGTTCAAAATCTGGACATTTTTGGATTACAATGAACTTTGGTGGCTTGTTTCTTCTTCATACGATATCCATTTCCTAATTTTTTTGGAAAATTTGCACGTACATGTCTACTAGTTTTTGTAATTCAAATTTCATATCAAATAATCTAAGAAGTTATGAGTGTCTAAGAAGCATTTAGTAGAAGGAGGTTCAACCTTAGATGTTTTTGCAACTTCTTTTGCTACTTCTTGACATTTCAAAGCCATTTTGAAGACACAATGAGTCATTTGAGTGATATTCTTTGCTACCAATGTGTTTGTATGCTGGTTTTGAAGCACTTTATAGTTTAAAGTTTTTTCATTTGAGTAGTTTTAGAAATCGAATTCCACCTCCAAAGCATTGCTAGGGAAAATACCAACATCCTTTTTCAACACTAATCTTGCAATCTATGTGGCTAAATGACTCCAAATTTGATTGTCGACACATACACTCCAAGATTGTAAGGTTGAAATTTCTATACCTTAGTGACATTTAGACCTATAACACTTCAAGAGCAATGATGTTTTTAAACCCGAGGAGGACAGACTCTTGGGGGTTAACTTAAGCATCAGGGAGTCGGCATTCAGTCGGCATTCCGAGTCGGCAACTGACTGGGCTAAGGTACTTTTGACTGGAAGAGGCCGACATTATTCACTTGTGCACAGATTTCTTAGCAGTATAATCAGTACCGACTGCTGATCATATTTTGAGTCAAATTGTCTGCCAACGAGTGACTAGTGCGTTCGTTAATGACAGATAATGTGGCAAGGGTACATGATATTCCAGAATGTCAAATAGAAGACGTCTAAGTACGTGTAATTAGATGTTAAGAGAACAAGTAGCTCTGTAACAAGCCAGGCTTTGTTCTTGTCATACTGCACCTAACAAGTCATGCGAGGATGCGTAGCTTGTTACACGATGGAGTTACATTAATGAGGTAACTTATTTTCATGGAAGAGACTCCAGCTCAGTTTTTGATTAGAAAAAGCACAATGCATAAGAACCTACTGAAAGTAATGTTCTCACTTTATTGCCAGTTTAATTCGTTCAATCGGCTCCGAAAACTGTGACATTCGTCTACACAAAACTCTTAAAACTGAGAGCAGTAGAGATTTATATTTCACGGCCATGCTCCTCCCAAAGTCATGGAATTCCACTAATTTCAAGGAAATTGACGTTCTTCACTGTTGATGGTATCCTCCCCTGCAGTCCACAGTCAGTAAACATCAATTGAATCTCAATCATTCTCAAGAGCGAACAATAAAGCTTCCTCTCCCAGTGACTATCAAGTGGGCTATCACAATTAAAAGGATGTGGTCCTTAGTCCTTTACAGAGTAGTGGATTGCAAATCTGAAACTGTCAAAACGCTTAAAATCTAGCTGATGTATTCCTAGCAAATAGAGTACTTAGGGAGGGGAAATGACAACCATCACTGATTCTACTTGAACACACAAAAGTACTCTTACTGAATGTCGACTGAGCTTTCTTTCGAAAAACGAATAATAGACAAAACATGATAGCGATGGAGCTGTGTCGACAATCTCTCTTAGAAGTAACGAATGAATCATTCTACAATCATATTTCAACTCATCAAATCTTCCAGTCTCTGGCTCCAGTGAGCCTAGCAAGTTACAATGTACATGTACTTGCGTACTCCAATCCAGCTGCCAGCTTTGGAATTGGAATTTCATATCTATAATTGAAACCATGCCACGCTTGATGATAGTCTGTATACTTCAAGATTATCCTGTAGAAATTTTGCTTCAGTGCTGGTGTCCTCCATTCTTCCCCTGACCGACATATACCCAGTTGAAGATCGAGGATCCACCATCACCTTCTCCAGCTCCACTCCCCATCTTGAATTTGTCACTTCGATCACTCCTCGCAGCACGTACTTCAATCTATAAAGCAATCGCAGCTTCAATTCAATCCAAAAACAACTGATCGATTGACACAACGTACAAGCAGCTAGCGATGGCACTCTTGGTTGAATCCCCACAAGTAGACTATTGGTAATCGCTGTACTTTAAATTAGGAGATGCTATGACAATGCAATGATGGGACTAACTGACAGAGACTAAGCATAAGCAGGGCCGGGTGTGTCGGTCACGCTGGTCAAGGAATCAATGTTGATCCAGACTTCGTCGTGCATAAAAAAATAATTTTATAAATTTTAGTGGACAGTTTGACAGGTGGGCATATAACATTGGTTGAGGTCTCACGTTATCCTATGTGGAAACCTCGACCTCGGTATTCAGAGTTCAGACACAGTCAGCCCGGCAAGGTCGGCATCGAGGTCGTCCAGCAGACCTTCGGAAACTGAACCGCAGCCACGTAAGCTTACCCGGAACAACTGCCAGATTGCTGACTGCGATAATTTTATTCTAACTTAAAATAGTTCCTGGTTCGAATATTACTTAAGTAATTGCTGACTCACAGTACAAGTTTGTAATGGAAGCTTGGAAGTACGTCCTTGGAAGCTGTGTAACGTGCTTAGCACGATCCGCTACTGTAGGTTATCCACCGTGGTTTCAGTTGGGGTTTCGTTTGGTCGGGGAGAGTATATGGTTTGGAGGTTTTGGCTTCTGCTGGATTTGCTACCTTGCGGTGTGCGTTGAAGGTATGTGCATGCAGCCTGAATCGCGAAATTACATCCGACATAGCTGAGACTCTGTGAAATTGCGAATTGTGAAGTCGTTGCTTTGATTTCTCATTCCAGACCGTTGAGTTTTGAGTTCGAGGACAGCACGTGGGTTGGAGGTTTTTAGCTTCTGTAGGGTTTGACAATTCGTGGTGCGCGTTGAAGGTGCGTGCATACACCCCCTTGTAAAGCGAAATTGCGGCCGACATAGCTGAAACTTTGTGAAGTGGAGGGAGTAGAAATTGCGAATTGTGACGCCGTTGCTTTGATTTATCATTCCTGACCACGGCGTTTCGACTTCGAGGACAGTATATGGTTTGGAGGTTTTAGCTTCTATAGGGTTTGACAATTCGTGGTGTGCGTTGCAGGTGTGTGCTTACAACCTTAATAGCGAAATTGCGTCCGACAGAGCTAACATTCCTTGGAGTTGAAGCAGTAGAAATTGCAAATTGCGACGCCGGTGCTTTGATTTCTCTTTCCAGATCTCCGAGTTTCGTTTCCGAGTGACGGCTGAGTGCGTCAGTGCGTCACAATTGCTTTAATTTCTGTATTCTGATCCAACCAAAATGGGAAACTCATCGTCCTCCTCCTCAACCTACAGCCCACCGCGCCCTGCCCCACGCCCTCCCGAACCGCGCTACCAAAAGCCCAACGAAAACATCTACCCTAAATCGCGCTACTCCGTGATCGGCGACAATTACGCCACCCTGGAGCAGGTGCAGTCCGCCTTGAGGCTCGCTGGCTTGGAATCCTCCAACCTCATCGTAGGGATTGACTTCACCAAGAGCAACGAATGGACAGGGCAACGCTCCTTCGGTGGTCGCTCCTTGCACGCTCTCGGAAACGAGCAGAATCCGTACGAGACTGCTTTGAGGATTTTCGGCTTGACGTTGGCGCCCTTCGACGAGGATAACCTGATCCCTTGCTTCGGATTTGGAGACTCGACTACCCATGACAAGCAGGTGTTCGGGTTTTATCCCGATCAACGCCCGTGTGATGGGTTCGAGGAGGCGCACAGGAGGTATAGGACGATTGTGCCGCATGTTCGGCTGGCTGGACCGACGTCGTTTGCGCCTATTATCAACGCCGCGGTGGATATCGTTGAAGGCAGCGGCGGGCAGTACCATGTCCTCGTGATCATCGCTGGTAAGGAAACTTTCGCTTCTCGGCTTCATTGTGCACAATTAGGGTTTCCATGCTCTTGGTCGACTGTCAGTTGCATCCTTCAATTGTTTCTCTGCAGTGCAAATTTCTTGAATCCCTTCTCGTAGTGTTTATGGCTACTTTTTTTAAGTGTAGAGTGAGGATGTTGGGAAGAGGAGAGAATTCAAATTACCGATCAATTGCACCCGTTTCCATGTCCTTGATTGACTGTCACGTGCATCCCTCGTATGTTTCTTTCTGCGGTGCAAATTTTAAGGGTCTCTTCTCTTAGTGCTTCTGGTTACTATTTTGATGTAGAGTTTGGATGTTGTTAAGAGGAGGGAATTCAAATTACCGCTCAAGTGCCCCGCTCTTCGTTTCTGCAGTGCGTAGGTTTTAGTGTTGAATTCTTGGTCCATGCATTCTGGTAGTGTTTTGAATATGTTGTTCATGTATATTTTGCATTTTAAGAACAGTAAAGAATTTAATAACCTGATCATCTGCATCCCTCTTAGTTTGTTGCTTGCAGTGCATAACTCACGTCTAAATCTTGTTTTTTTGGGTTTCTAGTAGTGTTTTGGCTTACTATTTTCGGGGATGCGTATTGTCTTCCTCAGTGTAAGTTAACCTGGGAATTGGTGTTTATGATGTTGCAGATGGACAGATCGAAGGACCGCAAGAGCGGGCGACCGTGGACGCCATTGTGAACGCCAGCTACTACCCTTTATCCATCGTGCTTGTCGGCGTCGGCGACGGGCCATGGAACATGATGCGCTCCTTTGACGACAACTTGCCATCCCGTGCCTTCGACAACTTCCAGTTCGTCAACTTCACCGAGATTATGCAGAGCAACTTCCCTCCGCACCGCAAAGAGGCGCAGTTTGCCTTGGCGGCTCTCATGGAGATTCCTCTTCAATACAAGGCCACTATCGAGCTGCAGCTCTTGGGCAGGCGAAGAGGTACATCCCCTGGAGTTCAGCCTCTTCCCCCGCCACCCATGGTGTTGCAAATGGAAGGCCAAGCTTTCGGACATTCGCTAAGTTACGGGCATCCTCCACCTCCACCAATGTCACCGACGTCTCCTTACATGCCCCCTGCTGCACCGAATGCTTATGCTCAATACGGGGGTTACTATCCTCCGCCACCTGCTTCGGCTCCTCCCATCCCGAACTCACAAGCACCTGACGGAGAGGTGGCGGAATGCCCGGTGTGTTTGACGGACAAGAAGGACGTGGCCTTGAATTGTGGACATCAGACGTGTCGGCAGTGTGCCACAAATTTGACGCATTGTCCAATATGTAGGGGAGCAATTACGTCAAGGGTACGCCTCTACTAATCAAGTACATTAAGTTCCCATATCCAGCATGTGCACGCAGATTTTTGATTGTGCTGATTGTGGAATATTCATTGAATAGGATGATAGTAGTAGATCATTAGTTCCTAGCTGCAGATCACTGAGCACCTCTTGATGGCTCTTCTGAACGGGGTCGCTTCCTTCAGTTGGAAGATGTGCGTCACTTTAAGCATTGTAACATATGTAGGAGTGTGAGTTGGGAAGTTGGACAGAGATATTTGGGTATAAGAACCATTTCTGTAGAGATCAATCTTTGTCACTATTCAATTTCGACGTGGAAGATTGTAAACCACAATAAGTGACAGTAGGAGTGAGAGTAGATACTACTGAGTAGACAACCCCATTTAAAGTTTGTTGCCCCGATGCGGAATCGTTCTCAGGTTGCGGTAATCATCGATTTTACAGTGGCCTCTAAATTTCTTGTGAATTCCTGTGAATAAACTTCTCTAAGGCCATGATAGTCATGCGTTCTGAGTGAATTGTTATTGCTTTGAGCTGCAGGCTTGCTTTGTTCAAGTTCAATTCCTTTTGTTCAATGTTTTTCTGGCTTAAATTTTGAATCGACATAAAGTCTATGCTGTGCTCTGAAATGAGGTCCCTGAAATTTATCACTGTTAACCTAGGCAATTGTCTCATGGCATTGGTGTTGCTGAAGCGCAAGACTTGTACTCCTTGATCTTCATAAATGGTCCCATGAGTCTCGGAAGTTTCTATGATTTTTATTAGTTTTTCAGTCGACATTCTGCTGCCAGCCAAAAACACATGTGATGAACTTCAAGAACATTATAATGCATGCCTAGGAAAATTTCATCCCTCAAGTTACTGGCATCGTTAAGATATCTAAACTAAACTTGCAACTCTTTCCCAAATCATGATTCCTGCCAAAATTGTGCTTGTCCAAATATGAGAACTTGATGTTGATGTTGATGTTGATGTTGGGTACATGTATAATTAGCACTCGGAAGATTCATAGTATATTCATACGGTGTCCTAAAGATACATGCTAAGACGCCGTGGAATCGTCTTAGTTTCAATTGCCAATAAAACTGTCGGCTTCCGGTTCAGGTCTTCAATCGAAGTATGTAAGAATTCTATAATTCATTTAAGCATACATCAGTCATACTCACGGAAGAGATCCTCCAATTCTAAGACCTGCAGCTCTCACGGCATGATCTGTCTGCAGCGTCGAAACTTCAATCGAAGAATGTACAAATTCTGCTACAAGTTATTTAAGCATAAATTAGTCATATCCACGACTTTCTCAAATTCTAAGAAACACAGATCAAACCCCTTCTGTCTGCGGCGTCAACAGCATCCGGTTCTAAGTTCCTCAGCCAGACTTTAGAGATCGATGAGTGCACAGTACATTGAAATTTCTGGAGTCACAAGAGGGGCAAGGTAGGGGCTAAATAGAATCCCCCAGGCCGTCTGCATTACGTTACCCAATTGTCTGTCCATCAGACAGGAAAATATATAATCGGGTGCAAGGGGAGTAGTAACTTAACTCCATTGAGGGCCAAATCTCAATGGGGGTTTGTAGGAATGGCCGAGTGACTCCTAATATGCGAACTTGACTGGCATAATGTAGCTGCACAGCAGATTCACCCAGGCAAAGGCGAATGATAAACATTTAAAGTGGAGAAATCTAGTCTTTACTCTAAAAACTTTTCCCCTCAAGAAAATTTTAAATTTTTAAAAAAATCACCATTCCTCTAAAACAATATTAAAATATTGAACAATGGTGTGTTGTATTCAATGCAACTCTGAAATTAATGAATGTAAATTTCATTCAAATCCATACACATTTAGAGGTTCTCTTTTCATAAACCAATTTGCACTGCACCTGAACAATTGGTAACCCAAGGTAATTCTTATTCTTGAAAAAAAATCAGTCAATGTCAGACCAAATTGTAAGTATTCAAAGCAGAGATTCCGTTACCGCATTGGTCTGCAAGTCAACTTCGGACTACTCAATGCGGAGTCCCTTCTGACTAACAGGCAATGGAGGTCCCGCCATGAAAAACTCAGTGAATCTTAAACCCTAACTTTCGTTAACAGAGACGACTTGGAGTACTTTACTGTAGTGTGACAAGTGTCTTCCCTTCCAACAGCAACTTGAAGCTCCGCCACCAACCAACTTAACAGCTAGCGTTTGCGCTTGCTGCTCACGTTACCAACAAGTCTACAGACATTTCGCAGCGTCTGCAACAGATCGCCCGTTGTCGGTTGTGCGTCCACGTCGATGCTAGGAGGCAGCGAAGAAGAAGCTTCTCGAGCTCATCCCGCGCGCCGAACTGCCGGTTACTCTCGGCGGGTGAATTTCGTGGTAAGTTGTTGAAGAGTGGGGGAGTTTAGTAGCAGTTGCATTCGTGGCAGATTAGGTTGTACGTCTCGATTCAGCGTTGCGAGTGTGGGCAAGGGCGCGCCGCTGGTTGCCAGGCTACGCGTATTCAATTTCCTCTGTTTTCTCAAATTAGGGTTTGCGTGCTCAGTAAGGGAACCGCTCGTGCATTCCATCTTGTCCAGGAATGGAACTCGTTCATTGCAAGACGCGGACAGCAATTACGGCGAGTACGGTGACGAGTGGAGTTTATTGGATAATTGCAGGTTTGTAGTACCCGACTGGGCTGACCTTTGAGAATTGCGAGGACAGTTCGATCGCAACTTGGCTGTTGAGATCGCTTGGCTCTCGTGACCGAAATCTCTGAAATGGAGAGAATTGCGGGTGTGGCCCTGGCCATGGCCACACCAGAAGTTTCATGCAACAGCGAGTCGGCGACATTCAAGAACGGTGACGACGGGGCAAAGTGCACGGGACGGAGCTCACCGTACTCGCGACTGGATCAAATCCAGCATTTCTCAAATTAGCTTCTGAGATTGGCGGACACTAAAAGAATTGATGAGGAGAGTTTAACGATCGCGACCAGTCGATGGAGGCTTTGTGCCCAATTTCAATCAATCAAACATATTCACTTAGACCTGAAAAATCCAAAACCGATTGGCCGTGGATTGACTGCTTCATCAATCTGTGGATTTCTAAGCTGTCTACTGTTTGCTACACACTATGCGTCCAGATAAGCAATAGACAAAGAGGTTGAACTCTGTTTAATGCGAGAACAAATTTTATTCACAAGAGTACACAATTTCTTTACAACGCAATGTTAGATCAATGTATTCACAATAGTGCAACAATGATCGCCGCCCATGGCGGGTAAACGGAGCTCCATCTCTTCCAAACATGTCCAGCACTTGAGATGGCGTCCTCCAGCACTAACAAGGCTAAGTTGTTCTCGGCCGCATAATCAGCAAATGTCACCTCACTGTCACAAAATAATCGAAATGTAACAATATTCTCCACCACCGCTACCCCAGGGTCTTGCTGAGAGAAGGCTTTTGGGGATACAGACTGGAGATGTGTCTTCTTACTTTTTCTTCATTTTCCATTGTTTGTGTTTGCACAAATGTAAGTGAATGGAAAGGGAATTGGCAGCTCTCTCAGGCAATCCATCTCTTGCAACGCATCTCTTCACTGGGAGAGGACGAAACTATCCGATACACACAGTCACCGAACTCTCCAAGTTCGAACGTCAATTGGAGACGAAAGCGGCCTCAGTGGAAGGAGCTCGAAAGAACGGTAATTGCGTGTCGATCAAGCTCTTGGCACGGGATGTCGAGGACGATGCCAAAGTGCCCATCGGCATCCCTCTGGCCTCATGCGACCATCTCAGCCGTACACTGGGCGTGGCTGCCTGGGCCACATGACGGGCGGCGGTCGAGGACGAGGATTGTACGTGTCGGACTTCGGAGCATCTTCGGCATAGGAATCCATGATTCAAGAGAACTACTTCTCACGGAAGCAACAGAAGTTCAATGCTATATCACCTAGTCGCTATGCCTAATATCCTTTCTACGATATCCGCACAATTGAAGTGAGGGTGCACGCTAAGATCAACTATTGAAAGCTAGAGTCCTGATGTCAACTCACTTGAAAACCTGAACTAAATGAACTGGAATGGTAGAATTCACTCCGCTCTATCAGCAGAAGCAAAAGATGAGAGGGACTGCACACCTAATGTTTCTTAGGATTGTAGATGCTTACAGGAGTAGCATCACCTTCGTAATGGGTATCATAATCCATGTTGCAAGCCCCCCCAAAAGAAAATCAAGTGCCTCAAACGCAGAAAACCAACCTTCTATCACCAAATTGATATGCTTAATGGCCTTGAGCACTACGGTATCCTCAGATCACAAGTCACAAAGAGAGTATGGCCTACAAATTGAACAAGATGCGAATTTTACTGCTGAAATTCTTGATATCTGCTGGATCCTTACAGCAGAATTCTCCAGAGCAGCGTAATCGAGGCAAAGCTTGAATGCTGGAAACGTAGATGATGAACTGGTGAGGAATGAGACCATCCCCATGCCTTTATATAGGAATGAGACTCACATGCCTTATGTCGGAGTTAGTAGCTAGCATTGGCTACGCAGACAGATGACTCGACCTCATTTCCCGGTGCCTATTCGCAGACACATAACACAGACACGGAAATTATTAAAGACCACCGTTGGGTTCAATGCAATTTTCTCATCACGTTTGTCTGCCGCCCCTTCCGTGGCCGGTGCGCCACATAAGCCCAATTGCGATAGAGTTGGGGACAAATCCTGAGCTGCCTCGTGGTTTCCGCAAGGAATTTCCTGATTGCCGTATTCTTTCATTTCTGCCACCTTTGTGCTGAATTCATGTCAGTGAGTTATGGTATTTTGAAATTCCCTGTGGCATGGGTGAGAATGTTATAAAATCCTACTAGGTGGAACTTTGAAAATAAATCTTTTTCTTCACCTGGATGTCCAAAACTTTCACCCACTAAGCTATCATCCACCTAGCTGGAAAGTTCGTGAGGAAGGGAATTCACCCTTAACGGAAAGTCGCAGGTAACTACTCTACTTAAACAGGCAGGGAAGTTCTGTTACAGGATTTCGTTGACAAAGACCCCAAGCAAGTGCAGTTGCTCCGGCGGAGAAAGCGAGGAGCGGCTGACCAATTCGAGACCTCCACGTGGCGCGTTAGAAAGCGCGGCCATCTTCTTCGCTTGGGTAACGAGACTAACGACTAACGACGAAAAGTGCACCTCGGGCCCCTTGGCGAAGAAGGCACACGCTCACCTTACACGTGGCGCTTGTACAGAGCTTGAAGGCGTGTGCCTCATCAGGTCGTCAACAAGACTTCTGTGGTGAATATCCTTTTGCATTGATTTTTCAGGGCTTTTCGGCGGAACGATCTCCGTCCACGATCTCCGTCAGTCCTTCCTCGTCCGTCGAAATTAGTTAGAATTATTGTTGGTCTTATTTTTTTTTTCTCGCAAATGAGGGCAGGGTGTTTTTTTTCATTTTTTGTGAAGTGCCAAAGTGGTGATATTTGATATTATAGTGGTGCTTCAAATTTCAACATTCATCCACATATTGGATAGAAAATATCACATCAGTAAATATAACATATCCATAATTTTGTTTTCATTCACAATTTGGCGATTTCATCCTAGTTTATCTTTTGATTTGAAGTTTTTTGTCGATTTCATCCAAGACTTTACTATTTATGTTCTATGGGCCTAGTACAAGGCCTATTATTTTGGAGCAAATTGCCGGAAAATTGCCGGAAAAAAAAAACATTAAATGAGGGACATCATTGCAAGATTCAAATACAAAGGCAAGACCAAGAAGAATTGACCCTCTCATTGGCCCCGTAAAGGGGTAATTGTAAAAAGTAACCCCCTATTCTGTGCGACATTTTTTGGTATTTCTTCATATCTCCTACCTTATTTGGGGCCTATGATTGCATATATGAATTCAAAATTTGCAAATTTTATCATGCATTGCAAATAAATAATTTTTAATGTTTAAATTGCAGGGCAATGAGGGGGGCAATTCACCTTGGCCCAAAGCCAAGCTTCACACCAATAGGAGCCATGGTTGAATAGAGGTCGACCCACACAAGATTCCTTGATTGTTAGCCTCATATACAATAGAGTGGCTCTCAAAATATTTTGTACACTCACAAAAATTGCCATAGACAATTGAGGAATTAGAGATTTTCAACAAAATTTGAACATGTTGGAATACCGATAACAAACTTGTATAAGATAATTTTTTTTTAAATTAAAATAGTTATGAAAAATAAAAAATAATCAAATTTATTAGTGAAAAAAAACTCTTAATATAAGTAAAAGAATTTTTGAAATTCTTCGGTAAGTATTCCTCAAATTTTTAAGTCTTATTTAGTGAACTACTAACTAAAATATGACTCCCAATCTTTACCAAATATCTTTAATACTCTATGTCAAAAATCTCAAGAAAATTGTTAAAATTTTGAAAATAGTTTTGGAATATTTTTATATCACTTTTCATAATTTTTGGAGACTTTTGAAGTAAATTATGAAGAATGAAAATATTTGGATTCATATTTGAATCCCTAATACATTCAGTAGTGTTTTAGTGCCTTGAGCTAGTTATGAAAATCACATTTGAGACCATTTGTTGTTTGCAAAATAGGCTATAATTGTTAACTATTTTATTACCTTAGGTTTTTAAACTTTGAATTTTTTTAACCCCTAAAGGACCAAGTGTCCATTCAGCATACGCAAGAAATCTCGGGTAGGCTCCTATGAAGTCATTTATAGTCGGATGTTCATGAAATTTGGACATGTTGTGAATCTATGTATCCCCTTCCTGAAAATCTAATTTTTTTTCGGATCGGGTGCCCGGATCAAAAATTACGCTGCCCTGAACTTTGCGGGCAGCTCGGGCAGCTTCGGGCAGCATGTGCAAAACTCTTCCTATGATTTTGAAATTTGGCGGGTGTGTAGCTTACATGATCCAAGTTGAAAATGTCAAAAAAAATAACCTTATTCACTGTAAGAATCTCATTCTAGAAGGAGTTAAAGTTTGCAAGCCATGTCGGGCAAGGTTGGAAAAAAACTTTTTCACCTAACTTCAAACGTTATAATCTTTCAATCCGTGCGGTCAAAGTTTCTAAAAAAATTTCCACATATTCCCAAAGAAGTCTAGTTCAAATTTGTACGGTTGAATTTTGAAAAAAAAATTCTTTTTTTCATTTTTTTCTTGCTGCCCTAAAAAGTGTCAATTTTTGACAATTCCTGCCTGAAATGTGCCTCAGTCCTTTAGGGGTTAATGGCAAACAATGAAATAGCTCAAGGCAAAAAATTTTAAAAGAGGAGAACACAACAAGTCATCCATATCACCAAAGGTATACTCAACTATTTATCACAAGTTCACATCTTAGAAATTCCCTCACAATATCATATAGAATGGGCAATCGGGGGTAGTTGTAGTATATTCCTAGAGACATTTTCTTTCTGTTTCTTTGTATTCTACTATGTGTGTTAGGAAATGCATATTAGTTTCATTGCAATAATACTATGAAAAGATGATTTTCAAATGTTTCTCACATTGCACTCAACCTTTCAAATTTATTACATTTAGTGTGTCTTGTGTCTGTGATCTTGTTTGTGGGGCGAACTAGTGTTTAGAAATGATGATGCCTAAGAGCAGCTAACACTCCATGTTGCCTACATGTGGACAGTGATGAATCTATCAAAATCTCTTTTGAAGCTTATATAATGATAGTGATCCATTTCCTACAAGTCACATTGATGTCTTCTAGGATTAGATCCAAGAAAATTTATTCGAGCATTCAAGAGCTCTAGTGGATATCCCACACTTGCCTTTTGAGATTGTACTGAGAGGTTTGTATTGTACTAAAAGGTTTGTTGGTAGAGTGAGTAATATCAAGCATGTGAGGATTCCGAAGCTAGGATATATTCATTAAATACATCGGAGGATAGTAGTGCTTGTTTTGTAGATATGTTGGAGAATTTTTAGTGATTTGTTGAGTACCTAAGTAGGAATTAATCCATACATTGAAGTTAATTGGGGGGGCTAATAAAAAAAATTCTAACAAATTACTAAGATACCAATTTTTGGCATGATTTTCCGAAACTTTTTCATAAGATGGGAGAACATATAAGCTTTGATAGAATATAATTTCAATCTTGTATCATATTATGAAAAATATATATAGTATTTTCTTTAGCTCCATGAACTTCACAATATCAATGACACATGAATAAAATGTAGTAAAGTTCAAGGAGCTAAAGAAAACACAAAAATCAAAAATATTTTTCTTTTTGTTTATCATAGGATATATTTAAATTTAAATGGAATTTTTTGATTCATTGGCCATTTGGATTGGTGATTTGAAAGTTATGAAGAGTCTTCTGTTTTTGACAAGAAAATATTTTTCTAAGAAATAAAATATAGTATTTGTTTTTTATTTAACTTTTACAGTACACCACTACCACCAAACATTCCACATGGTTTACATTGCATGCTAGGATAATTTCTTGACTACAATTTGCTTGTTTCAATTTCATCTTAGAGCTACTAATAATTTAATTCTTCCTTCCATCATGTACCAACTACTATTTAGCATTGAAACTTCAAAGAAAGAAAAACAAGTTTCTTTTTTGAATTTTTTTTAAAGGTTTTAATAGAAAATTCCAACATTTGAATATTTTCATTCTATTCTAGTAAGAATTGCTTATTAATTATAACACTATTCTTGAATTTACTTTGTGAATTTATCAATTTTCAAAAGCTTTTATACAAAAACCAAATTATTGTGAATCTTTTTAATGTAACTTGTTTCATTTTAATCTTTTTATAATCTTTTCTTGATTATAAAATATATTATATTAATTGATATTCTTCCCATAATCAAATGTTGAAATAAATGAAAAATAAGCACGATTGAGTGGTGTGGACTCTAACAAATAGAATTTGCAATTATTATAATTTTTTGAGAATTTCTCTTTTGTAATAAAATTAAATGGAAGTAGGAGCTCAACTCTTTAGGCTTCATTTTCTAGTTTACATTATATACAAAGTTTGGATATCTTGAAAGCTACAACCACAATTGTAATTGACTAACAACTATCACATGCCTCATCTCACCTCTTCTCTCCAATCTTTGTTTCTTTTCATCACAACTAGTCAAATGGTAGTTTTTTCTTCAATAAATTTTGTATGCATCTAATGATATTACACTCAAATAGAAAAAAATCAAATATATTTTGTCACAATTTTATTTTGGAAGTTGCAATGGTTTCAATGTTATAAGCTGATCAAAGGGACTAGTTGGATTGCAATCCTAGGATTAGCATTGGTCCTTGTTACCATCAAGGATCACTTAAAGGATTTTGGAGCATATCACGAACAATTTAAAGTGCAAAAAAATTATCCCATGTAAAAAAATAGGAAATATGGGGATTGCTATTTTTTCATAATTTCATTGCCAAAATTCAGTAACGGTGAATTTTGGGAGCCCAAAAGTGCTTGGAGCCTATAGCCAATGTCTCAACTCTTCCAATTCCAATCATTTAAGAACTATTTTCTACTCACTACTTCCTATTTTCTTGCTCATTACTTTGGGACATGTATCATGACCTTATTAGTCCCAACTTTAAAAAAGAGTATAAAAACACATTCTAAGCTTTGATTGGAAACCTAATCGAACATTGGTTGGAAATAGTGCCCCCTACAGGTTGGGTATGGATCAAGGTTGACTACAGGTACATTTACCTTAGTGGACAAAAATAAAGATGATTGATGATTGAACAAAAATTAGTCATATGTCATCCAAATCTACTTCCTAGACAATTGAAATTACATAATTCAATCTATAATGAATGAGGTTATTGCTTATTAGTATTATTAATGTGCACAAGGTACCAAAAAATAACCAAATATTTGAGGCTTAAGTATTTCTAAATTTATGCCTAACCCATTCTTTTGGTCACACATGCTCCATTTAGGAAAACTCCTATAGACTCATTAGGCATAAATAAACTACATCATAAGGATTTTAACCAAACAAGTCAACTTGACATTATTTGGTAGGATACATATTATTTAAACCTATGGGATCAATTTTTTTTGTAAGATGCTATAAATGACAAAACAAATAGAAAAAATATTTTGTACATTTGCTTATTTTTTAGTCACTCTTAGAAATTTCTATGATTTCAATAGGTTTTTAGGTAGAAAGTGTCAATGTGCTACTACTAATCTTAACCCTTTAAGGACTGGTCGACCATATTGTGGTCGATCTGGACACCTTTTGCTCGGTGGAGAGAGTTTGGAGAAAAATACAGTGAAGGACCAAAGGGAACGGATGTGGGGATTTGTAAACCACATCTAGTGGGCCAGGAATCACCCCAATCCGTGCTTGCATGTGGAAATGGGATTCAGAATACTAACTCAAAAGTGGCTGAAAATACGATAATTATTGGCAAAAGATGGACATAAATGACGAAGATTCACATGTTTGTAAAATGCACTATGCACCCAATGCATATATACGGTCAGACCTTTGTTTTAAACCACTGATGTGTTGTAAATTTAATTTTTTAGTTATGCAACAAAAGTAGATTGCCCGCCCCCCAAATCGACCACAGTCCTTAAAGGGTTAAAAACTCATAGGATGAGTTAACCCCTAAATGTATTTGACTATGTTTTCACCCAAAACACTCCAAAACTGCCACTTCTAGTACAAGTACCAAATTTTAGGAAAAAAAACATTTTTGGACCCATGTAAACTGTAGGATCTTGTAGTATGCTAGTTTGAGAAGATGTAGAAAATATTTCAAAAATTTCCACCATGTAGATTGCAAGATCTTAACATTTGAATGGACAAAAAGCCAAGTTTTGCCCCTGCAAAAATACAAGCAACTGCACTTCTCAAGGTTAGATCATTATGAAATTTTTTTCTAAAATGGTTGTAACTCTATGGATTCATTCTTCAAGGCAAGTTGGCTACATGCTTGTAAGAATTGAGATCATTTGGAGTTGTAAAACATATAGGAAAAAATTAGTAAGTAGAAAGAAGTCAAGAATGATTCAAAATACTAAATTATTAACAATTTATTTATGGAATTGAATAATGCCAATCCCAATTGTTGTAATGTTGTAATAAAAAATATACACCTAAATTTTTTTATTTTTTTCCCAAAATATGGAAAATTGAGTTGAATAAAGGTCTTCAAAATTTATTTTAGAGTGGAGATTCTATAATTATCCACAAACTATCCACAAACTACCCACAACTGAAACTCCTCGTAACTTTCATCTCGTAAATCCAAATGGAATGATTTGAAGCTTCCCATGTTTCTATAAATCTAGAAAACCAATTTCAAATTTTTGTTTTAAAAAAAAGTAAATTTTTTAAGAATTTTTTTTTTCTACCCAAGCTATCCATCGAGCAATGAAAACTACATATCATACAATAACTTTTTAACCATGCATTCAAAAGTTATGAAAATTGATGGGCCTTAAAGCTACTCCTTGGGCACATGCTATGTGAAAATTTCAAAGAAAAGAAAGAAAAACTCCATTCATAGTGAGCTGCCTAAAATTGCTATGTTGCCAAAAAAATGCCGTTTGGTCCTTTAGGGGTTAACCTAAAAACTTTATAATGCACACATTGGACAATTTCATCCTCAAGTTGTTGTCATGGAATGTTAAGCCCTAAAGGGCCAAAAGTCTCCTCAAGGGCCTCATGGGGGCTTTGACAAGTTCTTATGATCTCATTTGTTGGCATGATTTTTTTAAACTATTTTTGAAGATAGAAAAACTCATTATATTTGGAGAAATGGAATTTTTCTTTCAATGGGTACTTGGGAACAAAAGTTACACCTCCTGGAACCCTAAATGGAGGTCACAAGGCATGACAAATGCTTTTACACAAATTCAACTCGAAATAAATTTATTTGAAAAAAAATTGTCCTAGAAAATGTTTCAACTACATGGAAAGCTTATTTGTTTAAGGTAAAACAGCCCATTACGGAACTCTATGAATGAGCCCATTACAGTTTTCTTTTAATTTTTGAGATTTGGGCCACATTCAATGTCTTAGCTAATTGGAATGGAGTAATTAGTGATTGCAATAGGAACTTTTAGTTCTTTAGGGTTAGTTCATTGCAGGAAGTGCCTTTTTGGGTCTTCTATGTTAGAAAATATTGAGACTGTAATAGGTAAGTAAGATGAGTGTTATGGATCAATTTTTGTTGGTTTTGGGGTAGTCTACAGGCTATGATGGGTTGAACACTTAAAAAATTAATAACAAATTCACACTTTGACAAAAAAATAAATAATTTCAAATGCTCTCGCCATTTCTGTCACTTGACTTTCTCTGGGAAAAAAAGTAGAAAATTTCAGAAATGACAAAAGGGCAAACCCCCCATTTGGTCCGTAATGGGCTGTTTTACCTTAGACTAAGTTACTGATGGAAAAGTTATGGAGATCCTCCAATTCTAAGACATTAGTTCAGCTCTAAATGAGTGTACAGTGCAGTAACTTACGTGGAGATTTCTGGAGTCACAAGAGGAGGCGGGGGGGGGGCGGCGGCGGCAGGGGAGGCGCGGACCGTCCGTCTGCATGACGTTACCGACGTTACCCATTCAATTGTTTGTCTGTCCATGAGACAGGAAAATGATACTGTAAAATGGCCGGTGCAAGGAGGAAGGTGCAAGTGCAAGGGGAGTAGTAAGAGCATCCCCACGGCAACTCAGTGAATGCTGCAGACACGGTGACTGGCCGTGGCAGGCCAGAAAAATTGCCCCATGTCAGAGCAACCCCACGGCAGCCGCGCCAAGCAGGGGCGCCAAGTGTGCGTTTGGTGTGGCTGTTGAAGAGCCCGGGTCTTACTGCACTAGTGGTGCCCCACGGTGGAAGCGCCATTGGCACACGCCAACCGGGAATTGCACGCAGCCCCAAAAATTGATGTGGGTGGGGTTCAATCGCCCTCCACTCACACCTCCTCCTCTGCTGGCCACTTCCGACAATACTGGATAACGGTGGTAGAAATCCGTTTAATGTGGCAACAGTGCGTTCGTCAGACCCTTGGCGCGCCACGCCCAAGCTGCACCATTTGGCAGTGCCCGCCCCAGAAATTGGCGTGGCCGGCCAGTTTTCCCCGTGTGGCGTGCCTGCCGTGGGGGAAGAAACCCAGCCCGTGCCCGCCCACTGCCCGTGTTTGGGCCCTTGGCGCCCTGCCGTGGGGTTGCTCTCAGACACGCTGAGGGCCCAAAATTGGCCGGCCACGGCCAAATTTGAAGAGCGCACGGCCAACTGCTGAGTCTTGCCAGGGTCTCGCTATTGGGTTAAACGGAGCTTTTGACGCCAATTTCGAGCACCGACCACAGCTGGACCTCAAGGAAGTGGAGGAACTCCATTTCATACTTTTTTTTCATTAAATTGTTGAAGGTTAAAATATTAAAAAAATTTAGCTGGGTTTGCTGGGCGGACTGTCTGTCCTTGGTGTGCTGCATTGGCCGTTTTGTGGTGGGGAACATGACTACCAGGTTGGCCGGCCGCATCTCCCAGGCATGCCAAACGACTCATTTCTGCGCCTCTCTCATGCGCCAGCCGTGGTGATGCTATAAGACTTCACTCCATTTAGTGGATGGCCAAATCTGCTCAAGGGGGGGTTAGTAGGCATGGCCAAGGGACTCCGATGGAGTTTGCGAACTTGACTGCCTAACCCTTAGCCGCACAGCAGGTTCTGCGCTAAGGCAAAGGTGGACAATCACAATTTCTCCAAAATCATTTTTCCTACCAAATTGATCTTCTAGATGCAATTTTACCTACTAATAATGGCATAATATTTTGTCATTAGAGGACTATTTGGCTCTCTTGAAAAATGTTATATTTCTTAGGTTACCATGCCCTTAACATTGCTAAAAGACTCTAAGTACTAGGGGGATGAGCACCCTTCAAATGAAGGGCAAAGAAATGACCCTACAATTGCAAAAGGTGGGGAAAATGAGATGTTGCACTTAAAGGGGTAGCCTAAAAATTGAAGGTCAAATGAAGGATTTCCTTAGGTTTCAATTTTAAAGCCCTGGTCTTAGGATTGTTGCAAATATAATATATAGGTGTGCAACTTATATAGATATGGACCGGATGAATACATAAAAATATATGGGTAATGACCAAAAGCTTGATGATACTTTTTGAAACCATATTTTGCATATTCTTATGGTACTTGGTTCTTTAAATAATGAAAGTTTATTGAATTGGCAAATGATACATTTAGGCAGTCATAAACAATTGGAACTCTAGGTTTATATATGTATTTGCTTTCATTGTTGCAAGATTGTTCAGTCCAAAGCACTATCCATATGATGATACAAAAAGAAAAAAACTCATAGACAACTAGCTTTATAGATTGTTTGTCAAGTTATATCATAACAAAGAACTTTTGGTATGGCTAGAGCGAACATATTGAGTTTGTAGAGACATTGTAGAGAGAATGTGAGTGGAAGTTTGTAGAAGATGCTTGGGGACATTGTTTTGTTTTAGATGAGTTTTTTGTTGCTTGGCCTACATTCATTAGTATTGGTTAGAAAGTGATGGTAATTCCCACAAGTACAACCATAAGTTAGTATAGCTTTTCAAATTTTTTTACATCAAGAGTGAATGATGAAGCAAAATGAAGTTTAGAACATGAAATGCTCTTATGAGGGTATCTTTATGTAGACTAGAAAATTTTGGTGGGGCAACTTTTATATATGGAGTGGCATGAAGCACTACAAAGTAGTTGATTGGACATAGACTTAAATTGATTATAATAATTTATTGGCACCTCCATTATAAGAGATTATACAAGCTTCATGAGTATATTCATTTTTGTATGAAGTTTTAGACATATTTTGTTGATTTATTGGATTTCAAAGCAATTTTATTCTATGTGTGATTTTTAATTAAAATTTTCATTATAATACTTTAAGTACTACAATCCTACTTTTGTTTGCCCCATGTTCCAAAAAGAACTTGTAGGGCTATAATTTTGCCATCCCTACAAACACAAAGGACAAAAAGAAATTCAACTTTTCATATGAAGATTGGGCCCACCTATCAAATACAACATTGCTCCTCAACAATTCCTAATTGAATGTAATTCTTGTTGTTGAAATTAAAAAATTATTCAATGTCTAACAAAATCCTGACTATTCAAAGAGATTTTGTTATCCCATTGGTTTGCCAATGAGATGTGGATTTAACCCCTAAATGCCCAAGGCCTATTTGGAGCTCCTTGAAATTTGCTCTAAATTGAACAAAAAGTCAACATTTTCATAAGTTGTACCAATTTCTTTTGAATTGTAACCGTACAAAGTCAAACTAGACATGTTAGAGATCACATAGGAAAAGAAAACATAACAATATCACTTATAGATCGAAAGATTATAATGTTTGATCATGAAGGTGTAAAAACTGTGAAGATTTTTAAATTCACTTTTTGCATGTCAACTCTAAAAAGTTGGTCACTAAAAAAATATGAGGTTATAGGGCCTAGCATGCACAACCCCATTCAATTTATGGTTTTTCAAAATCTATTCTACAATTTTTTAAAATGAATTTGTAATGCGAGTTTGCTTCCAAGATCTAGTGTATTTGAGGCTCATTTTCAAGAGCCCTCAACACTACGTGAAGTCAAGATTGCAATGGGTATCCTTGCACTAAATCTTCAATAGAAAAATCATAATCCTTTATTTTTCAGATCAACTTTTTGATCCTAAAACTAGACTTCAAAAATAATTCTCCAAAAATATAAACTACTAATAATAGCAATTTGGTTGGATTTTACTTAACTTCAAAGTTTTCAAAACACCATAATCTGGTGCCTTGGGCATTTAGGGGTTGATGAGGAGTCCCTTTTGACCAACAAGTGGTCCATAAAAGAGTGAAGAAAAAACACATTTGAATCTTTTGTTGGAGATAATTGCACCCTCCACGTTAGTATGGGTCCTTGGCTAGGAATGGGTGGTCCTACCTTATATCAACAACTTGCTTATGTCAACTTCTCCTACAAACATGACCTTTTCGTTGCATTTTTGCCTACTAAAAATGGTATAGAGTATAATATTTTGCTATTGGGGAACTATTTAACTCTCTTGAATAATTGGTTACCATATGTAATTCTTATAATTGAAATTAAAAAATCCACAACATTGTTAACCAATGCTAAAAGGGGGTACCTTTTTTATCATTTCCCCAAATCAAGGGTGGCTTGACTGAAGGTAGTCAACAAACCAATGGTTTATTGTGTTTGAATGTCTGACCAAATTCCCACTACGGTAATCCAAGCGGCCGAAGATTCCGTTGCCGCATTGTTGGGCCTTGGGACTCAATGCGGAGTTCCTTCTGACCAACAGTCAATGAAGGTCCCGCCATGAAAAACTCAGAGATCTCAAACCCTAACTTTCGTCAACAGAAACGACCTGCAGCTCTGTACAGTAGTGCGACAAGTGTCTTCCCTTCCAACAGCAAGTGTACTTGAACCTCCGCCACCAACGAACTTAACAGCCGGCGTTGCGCTTGCTGCTCACGCTACCAACAGGTTCTACTGTACAGACATTTCGCGATGTCTGCAACAGATCGCCCGTTGTCGGTTGTGCGTCCACGTCGATACTCGGAAGCAGCGAAGAAAAAGCTTCTCGAGCTCATCCCGCGCACCCAACTGCCGGTTACTCTCGGCGGGTGAATTTCGTGGTAAGTTGTTGAAGAGTGGGGGAGTTTAGTAGCAGTTGCATTCGTGGCAGATTAGGTTGTACGTCTCGATTCAGCGTTGCGAGTGTGGGCAAGGGCGCGCCGCTGGTTGCCAGGCTACGCGTATTCAATTTCCTCTGTTTTCTCAAATTAGGGTTTGCGTGCTCAGTAAGGGAACCGCTCGTGCATTCCATCTTGTCCAGGAATGGGAACTCGTTCATTGCTAGACGCGGACAGCAATTACGGCGAGTACGGTGATGAGAGGAGTTTATTGGATAATTGCAGGTTTGTAGTACTCGACTAGTTAGGGCTGACCTTTGAGAATTGCGAGGACAGTTCGATCGCAATTTAGCAGTTGCGGTGGCTTGGAAGCCGTGGCCGAAATCTCTGAAACGGAGAGAATTGCGGGTGTGGCCACACCACAAGTTTCATGCAACAGCGAGTCGGCAACATTCAAGAACGGGGGAGGACGGAACAAAGTGCACGGGACGCAGTTCACCGTGCTTGCGACTGGATCAAATCCAGCGTTTGTCCGATTAGCTTCTGAGATTGGCGGACACTGAAAGACTTGACTAGGAGGGTTTAACGACCGCGACCGGTCGATGGAGGCTTTGTGCCCAATTTCAATCAATCAAACATATTTCACTTTTTTCTCTGCCGGTAGATCTGACGAATCCGAAATCGATTGGCCGTGGATTGACTACTTCATCGATCTGTGAATTTCTAAGCATCCTGTTGTTTGCTACACGCTTCGCATCCAGATAAGCAACAGACAAAGAGTTTGTGCACTGTTCCATGCGAGAACAAATTTTATTCAAAGAGTTCACAATTTCTTTACAACGCAATCATAGATCAATTTATTCACAATAAAGTGACAATGATCATCGCCCATGGCGGGTAAACGGAGCTCCATCTCTTCGGAAACATGTGCAGCACTTGAGATGGCGTCCTCCAGCACCAACGCGGCTGGGTTGTTCTCGGCCACGTAATCAGTATTCAATACTTGCCCAAATGGGCAAATGTCACCACACTGCCACAAAATAATCGAAATGTAACAGTATTCCCCATCACCGCTCACCGCTATCCCAGGGTCTTGCTGGGATAAGGCTGTCGGGGATACAGGCTGGAGATGTTTCTTCATGTTTTTTCTTCATTTTCCATTGCTTGTGTGGGCACAAATGAAAGGAAATGGAAACGAAATTGGCAGCTCTCTGAGGGGCACTCCATCCCTTGCAACGCATCTCTTCACTGGCAGAGGACGAAACTCTCCAATACACACAATCACCGAACTCTCCAAAGCCCGAACATCAATTGGAGACGAAAGCGGCATCAGTGGAAGGAGCTCGAAAGAACGGTAATTGCGTGCCGATGAAGCTCTTGGCACGGGATGTCGACGACGATGCCAGAGTGCCTCATGCGTCCATCTCAGCCGTACACTGGGCGTGGCTGCCTGGGCCACGGGACGGGCGGCGGTCGAGGACGAGGATGGTACGTGTCGGTCTTGGGAGCATCTTCGGCATAGGAATCCATGGTTCTAGAGAACTACTACTCACGCAAGTTCAATGCTGTATCGCCTAATCGCTGTGCCTATTGTCCTTTCTACGATATCCTAAGATCACAAGTCACGAAGGGAGTGTGGCCTGTAAATCGAACAAGATGCGAACTTTACTGCTGAAATTCTTGATGTCTTCACAACAGAATGCTCAAGAGCAACATAAACGAGGCAAAGCTTGAATGTTGGAAACGTAGATGATGAACTGATGAGGAATGAGACCCTGCCTATGTCTTCACTCAGTTTATATTGCTACCTCGACAGACTCACATGCGTAATGTCGGAGGGAGTTAGCATTGGCAACGCTGACAAATGACTCGACCTCAATTTCCCAGCGCCTGTGTCGCAGACACATAACAGACACGGAAATTATAGAAAACTACCGCTACGTTCAATGTAATTTTTTAATCATAAAACGTTTGTCTGCAGCCCTTTCCGTGGCCGGTGCGCCACACAAGCACAATTTGCAACATAACTGGGGACAAATCCTGAGCTGCCTCGTGGTTTCCGCAAAGGAATTTCGTGTTCGTATGCTTTTATGGTTGCCAGCTTTGTGCGTAATTAATCTCAACGAGTTATGGTATTTTGAAATTCCATGCGGCGTGGATGAGAATGTTATAAAATCCTATTTCGTCACCGGGATGTCCGAAACCTTCACCCACTATCATCCATCAAGTTGTAAGTTCGTGAGGATGTGAATTCCCCTTTCACGGGAATTAGCAGTTAACTAAACATGCTGCGAAGTTCCCTTAAGCTTAGTGTCGAACGCGTCTTTCCTGCTTCCCTACTAAGCGGGTGACTAACTAAAGAAAAATGAGATGTTGCTTCGAAAAGGCACAGTCCCCCGCACACGCTTTTTGAAGCGGGCCGGAACTCTGTTCAGGTTTAGATTGCAGCGCTCGAACCACTTCAAATGTTGCGAGCCCACTGAAAAAAATCCCACAGTCATTTTTCGTGCACTTGCAACTTCGCAGATAGGAGACGCGTTTTGAGGCCTCTATGCATTCAGAGCCCCATTGAGAGCGTGATTGAGAAGCTTCCGCCTGCCATTTCCCGCAATGAGGTGTTCGTTGACACAGCCCCCAAGCAAGTGCAGTGGCTCCGGCGAAGAAAGCGAGGAGCGGCAGGCCAATTCGAGACCTCCACGTGGCACGTTGAAATGCGGGGCCATCTTCTTCGCTTGGGTAACGAGACTCACGACTAACGACTAACGACGAAAAGTGCACCTCGGGCCCCTTGGCGAAGAAGCACACGCTCACCTTACACGTGGCGCTTGTACAGAGCTTGAAGGCGTGTGCCTCATCAGGTCGTCAACAAGACTTCTGTGGTGAATATCCTTTTGCATTGATTTTTCAGGGCTTTTCAGCGGGACGAGGCTCCCCCCCACCGATCTCCGTCTCCGTCCGTCAAAATTACCAGTAAGGTAGGCGAACCCAATACCAACCATTGACCTAATACCACCCAAATGTAGGACCCTTGTTGATCTTAGAATGAGAATCTATGACAGAAGTATATGCCTTAACTTCACAATAAGTGAAGTTAAGGCATGTAGTATTGTCATAGATTTTCACTCTAGGATCAATGACAATCCTACATTTGGGTGGTATTGGGTCAATGGTTGGTATTGGGTTTGCCTACCTTAGTTAGAATTACACATGGTCTCATATTTTCTGACTTTGTGTAAATGACCAATTTCATAACAAAGATTGGAATAAAAATGCCAAGCCTCAAACGAGGAGCCATCCATAACATTGTATAACCAAGCTATGGCCCCCTCCATGCTAGGAAGGTATTATGTTTTGGAAGATGTTCAGAAGGGACTTATTAGTTACTTTGAGGATTGGGAATGGTCGATGGGCCATATGAGACAATTTTGTTCACTTAAGAGATCTCCTTCTCAAGGATGCATTAAAGACCCATGTTTCATTGGCAAACGATATTATGATTGCCCTATAGAAGTTGACCTACACAACAACCCTAGATTATTGACCTCATATATGTAGTGGCTCGAAAAATGTTTTGTACACTTACGAAAATCACCAAAAGTTAATTGAGGAATTAGAGCTTTTCAACCAATTTTGGACATGTTGTGGTATCGGTAAAACACTTGCATAAGATTTTTTAAATAAATATTAAAAACTAATCATATTTATTAGTGAAGTTTTTTTAATAGAAGTTAACCCCTTAAGTTCCTTGACTTTGTTTTCACTGAAAATGCTCCAAGACTACCATTTCTAGTACATGTATCAACTTTTCGAAAAAAAACATTTTTGGGAATATGTAACCAGAGTATCTTATAGTATGCTGACTTGAGAACAAGTGCAAAAAATTTCAAAAATTTCCACCGTGTATATTGCAAGATATGAGTTTTCAAATTTAAAAAAAAATCCTATTTTTGTCCCTTCAAAAAACTGGACAGGTGCACTTCACAAGCTTGCATTTGTATGAAAAAATGTCCAAAATAGTGGTGCTTCTTTGGATTCATTCTTTGATTCAAGTTGGCTTCATGCTTGGAAAATTTCAAATCATTTGGAATTGTACAACATATAGGAAAAATATAGTAAATAGAAGGAAGTAGAAAATGATTCAAAATACAAAATTGTTAACAATTTATGTACAGAATTTCAAAATGCCAACCCCAATGGTTGTAATGTTTTAATAAACAATACACATCCTATAATTTAATTTTTTTTGAAAAATATAGAAATTTGAGTAAAATAAATGACTTTTAAGTTTATTTTAGAGTAGAGAATCCAAAACTGTCCACAAACTAAAATTCTTCATAACTTTTGACTCATTGATCAAAATGGAATGATTCAAAGCTTTCTATGCATATATAAATATAGGGAACCAATTTCAAATTCTTGATTGTGAAAAAAATGATTTTCTACTCTTCCCAAATTTCCCGTTTAGAGAAAAAAAATAACATATTAGGCTATAACTTTTGACTTGCAATTCCAAATGTCCTAAATTTTAGTGCATATGAAAGATATTTCTTGTCCTCACCTTCTATTAAAGTTTGGTTTGAAAACATGGAAATCTCTACTCACATGTATCTGCCCAAAATTTCTATATTGCCAAATAATGCAACTTGGTCCTTTAGGGGTGAAAGAAATTCAAAATTCAATTGTGGAATGAGAATTCAAGCTTTAGAATGAGAATTGGGGACTTTTGTAGGACTTAGAATTCCACAAATCCATAAATTTTATTAATGAAATATTAGTGAAATTACTAATAGAAATATGACTCCAAATATTTACTTCTTTTGATAATTTACCTAAAAAATATCCAAAGAAAATCTGAAAATTAAAAAATTGTATAAAATATTTCTATATTATTTTTCATGATTTTTAGATATTTTTGCACTAAATTATAAAGAAAAAAAACATTTGGAATCATAATTGAATTTCTAACACATTTAGTAGGGATTTTAGCAACTTGAGCCTCTTATGAAAATCACATTTGAGACCATTGGTTTGCAAAAGACTAGACAATTTTTATTTGTGCCACAATATTTACTTATTTATGTATTCGTTCATTTATTTATCATTTTAGATTTCAAATCTTTGATCTTTTTTCAATGGTAGACAATAAAACAATTTAATGGAAAAACATTAAAAAAAAGATAGCATAACACGTCATCAATATTATTAGAGGCATACTCCATGGTCTATCACAAGTTCATAGTTTAAGAATTGCTTCACAATAACATGTGGTTGGGCAATTAGGTTATAATTGTAGCATATTCTCAAAGACATTTCCTTTCTATTTCTTGGTATTCTATTGTGTAAATTTTATTTTGCATTTGGGAAAATGCGTAGTTTCTTCGAAACATGATTTTCGAATGTTGTTCACATTGCACTCAACCTTCAAATTTGTTACATTTATTGTGTCCCATGTTTGTGATCTTGTCTATGAGGCATGTTGGTATTTGGAAATGATGATGTCTAAGAGCAACTAACACTCCACAAGTCCAAGATGCCTGCATATGGCCAACAATGAGTCTGTTATAAGCCTCTTCCAAAGCTTACATAATATTAATGATCTATTCCTAGCAAGTCACATTGACATCTTTTGGCATTCTAAGATCTAAGAGAATTCGTTTAAGCATTCAAGAGCTCTAGTGGAAATTCCACACTTGCTTTTTGAGATTAAATTGAGAAATTTGTTGGTAGAGTGAGAAATATCAAGACTCTGAGGATTCTACAACCAAGATATTTTCATTAAGCACATCAAAGGATAGAATTGCTTGTTATGTTGCTCGTAGAGGATTGAAGTAGTTCATAGGGTCTCAAGCAACATGGTTGCCAAAGACGCCACTCCCATTAGTGTTATCAACCCACCATGGCCACCACTAGCTACAACACGGATTTTCAAACCAAGCAGTCACCTTGTGGCTACGAGTGACTAAGTGTGATGCCGAATAGATGTCTTGGTGGATGTCGATCTGTATTCGAGCTTTTCTTCTAGAATCCTCATCGACATTCCAAAAGCTTCGTTGGCAAGTGCTTTCGATTCTTTCAAGCTCATGCTACATGCATCTAGGATTGGAATTCTACCAACTATGTTACCAAATTTGTGACCTTGTGATATGTCTGCAATAGAGATTAATCATAATTCTTTTACAATGACAATGTTGGATGTGACAAGAAGAGAGCACTTGTAGAACAACCTTTCAAGCTTCATAAAATCAAGTGAAGAACAGAAAGGACAACAATCGAACAACTAAAAAAATTGACAATCCATGAAGGAGTAGTTGTCAACCACTTGTCTCCCTATTATCTCCAATGAACATCAAATTCATTTGTTTTATAGAGATTGATTATTCAACTATAGAGACATCGTCAATTAATAAAGTTAATTGTTATACTCTTGGTCAATCCATCTATTTCTTGGCTTGTATTAGAGAGTAGGCCTAGCATCTACCATTACATTCAATTGAAAGAAAGAACTTAAACACACACTCAATCTATGCATGGGGCAACTCTACTTTTAAGAAACTTTTTAGAATTGGAGGAATTGTAAGACAAATGAGTGAGTTTCATTATTTCACATTGATTGATCATCACATGAAATTGTGTATAATGTCTTTGCTGAACATTTGCAATTGGCAATTTGTCTAAGTCTAGTTGAGTGTTTGTAGTATACAGAAGTTATGCTGAGATGGCAACTTTTAGCCCAACCACCAATTTGCACGCCAAATTGATTGTAGTTGCTTGAAACTTTTTTTGTGTGGCCAAAACTATATTAGAAAATTTTATTTGCCAAAGAAGTATTGACCGTAGTACTCAAGCTAGAGTAACTACCAAATTCATGTTCGGCAATAAAAGAATTCAAATAAAAATATCTTTTTAGCATGCGCCTACCAAGAGGCAATAATCCTTTATGCCCCTCTCTCCAACATACTCCCTAAGCTTTTAATATTCTACTTTATAATGATTTGAGAAAGAAAGAATTCACAAGCAATTTGCTTCCCCTCTCTCACAAACCTAGGTCAAAAACCTAATTTCTAGTAGAACTCAATTACCTCAAACTCTTGAAGCTTGTGCACCACTCGAAATCCAAAGAAGATTGCAATCACCTTTCTAGATCCTTTTCATAATCCTCTTGATTGTCGCCTCTCTTTTTCATACACATTGCATAGTGACACCACTACATGTTGACACTAGATTATGGTGCTTCATGCATTAAGGTTTTGAAATCTAATTAACCCCTAAAGGACCAAATGGTGTTTTTTGGCAACATAGTGATTTTGGGCAGCTCACTACGAATGGAATTTTTATTTTTTTTTCTTTGAAATTTTCACACAACATGTGCCCAAGGATTAGCTTTAAGACCCAATAATTTTCATAACTTTGAATACATGGTTAAAAAGTTATTGTGTGATATGTTGTTTTCATTGTTTGGTGGGCAGCCCAGGCAGCAAAAAAAACTTCTTTAAAAATCACTTTTTTTTAAAATAAAAATTTGAAATTTATTTTTCTGATTTATATATACATGAAAAGATTTGAATCATTCCATTTTGATTTATGAGATGAAAGTTATGAAGAGTTTTATTTGTGGGTAGTTTGTGGGTAATTATGGAATCTCTACTCTAAAATAAACTTTAAAGACCTTTATTTAACTCAATTTTTAATATTTTTGGAAAAAAAATAAGAAAGAGAGGTGGAGATTGTTTATTACAACAAATTCACCATTGGGATTGGCATTTTTCAATTCTATAAATAAATTATTAACAATTTAGTATTTTGAATCATTCTCTACTTCTTTCAACTTACTATTTTTTTCCTATATGTTATACAATTCCAAATTATCTAAAATTTTTCAAGTATGTAGATAACATGACTTGAAGGATGAATCCAAAGAGTTATAACCATTTTGGACATTTTTTCGTACTGATCTGACCTTGTGAAGTGCAACTGCCCGGATTTTTGCAGGGCCAAAAAATGGCTTTTTGTCACTTCAAATGCTAATATCTTGCAATCCAAACGGTGGAAATTTCTGAATTTTTTTCCACATCTTTCCAAACCAGTGTTCTACAAGATCCTACGGTTCCATTTGTCCAAAAATTTATTTTTTTCTAAAATTTGATACTTGTACTAGAGATGATAGTTTTGGAGCGTTTTTGGTGAAAACATAGTCAAATACCTTTAGGGGTTAAACAAGGTTTAAGGAAAAAAAAAATTCTTCACAATTTAATGCAAATATTATGAAATCTACACAATGAAGTTTTTGAATTTCTTCCATTCAATCTCATACTTGTTAAGTGCAAGATCCTATGGTTAAATATGCAAAAAAACTAAATTTTAAAAGTTTTGCACTTAGTTTGCAATAGAAATGGCAATTTTGAGTGTTTTTTTGTCAAAAGAAAGGCCTTGGTCTTTTAGGGGTTAAGGTATCCATGTCTCTACATCTCTAAAATTGAGAGTTTTTCCCAAATTGTGATTCTTGCCCCCCAAAACTCCTTCCATTATCAACAAATGAGAACTTAGAGTAGATTTTTGGATGAATATATAATTAGCACTTGGAAGATTGGTAGAACGTTCATATGGCATCCAAAAAATACATGCTAAGATGCAATGCAATCGACCAATAGTAATGCCAAGACATTTTCAATTGCCAATAGTACCACAAGCTTTCGGTTTAGGACTTCAATCGAAGTATGTAAGAATTCAATAAATCATTTAATACTTAAAGGACCATTGTCCCCTCGGGAGACAATTTGGATTTTGGGTAGGTTCCTATGAGCTAAATTTGTACTTGGTTTTTTTGAAACTTTTTGAAAATGTGTAATTTTGCAAGAGCTTTGTGAATATATAATTTTTGTTTCGATCTAATGTTCGTTGAAGAAATTATGAGGTTTTATTAGGCAAAATTCCAATCGAGGGACAAGCTGGACTACCCATACTTGGTTGACTAAGAGCCGGGGACAGACGCACAAATTGTACTAGTAAAAAGAATGAAGGTTGGATTGGGCAATGGGTGAAGGGTTCGGATAAAATATTGGGACCAATGGATAAAGGGTTGGGCCCCCAACATGTCAAAGCCCTTAGAATTTCAAGACCATAGCATGTCTAGTCCCTTTCTGCCATGAAGGAAGGTAGATGAAGTAGGTCAAATATAGAGTTCTCAATGGAGGCGAACAAGCCAAGAACAACCTGGGAACTTAGTTTAACCCATTTTCGAAAGCTTGCTAAAGCCTTAGCCTATATATTATTCACATGGACCTTCTAAATTCTATAGGAAGTAGAGGATTATTTTTTCCAAATTGTTTTTGTGACTTTGTAAAGCATTTGTTTATCTTTCAATTCGTTGTTTTGATTTTCAAGTTTCGAAATTATGTGGTTGCACATGTGTTTAAAAAATTATGTTGTGCATTGTGAACTTTTGGACATTATTGCATTGCAAAAAATAATTTGGAAGTACTTTCAGTCTTTCTTAGGCTTGAAATTTTTAGGAGACATGAATAACATCATGGAAAAAAACACTTTCCATTCAAATGCTTAATATATCTTTCAATCCCTATGGTTTAATGTCACAAATTTTTTACTACTTTTTCTTCTACAAGTATACTACAAGTTCCTATGGTTTAATTTTTTCTTTTTAAACATTTTGTTGAAAATTTCAATGAATGCAATACTAGGGGCAGTTTTGAGAGTTTTTTCATAGAGAAATGACCTTAGTCCTTTAGGGTTGAAGCATACCTTAGTCATACTCATGAGATCCTCCTCCAATTCTAAGACATATGTAGCTCTAAAGGCATGATCTGTCTGCAACGTTGAAAGTTCGATCAAAGAATGGACGAATTCTCTAAGTGAGTTAAACCCTAGAGGTCTAAGGCACATTTTGGGCAGAAATTGTCAAAAACTGACACTTCTTAGAGTAGTAGGAAAAAAATGAATTTTTTTTTCAAAATTCAACCATATAAATTTGTACTAGACTTCTTTGGGAACATGTGGAATTTTTTTTAGAAACTTTGACTGCACGGATTGAAAGAATATAACATTTGAAGTTGGGTTTAGGGTTTCCACAAAGCTCCAAAAAATATGAAATGACTTGGGTTGGATGCCAATTCCTATTTCTTCCTACAAAAATTTACTGAAAATTGTTTTAAGGAGGTTAGCTTCCTCAAAAGGCAATCGGCTCTTAGATGGAGGCTTTAACCCCTCACCCCCCGAGGGGACCAAAAGTGTCCCCTCTGAATTCTTTAGAGGCTCTACATGTGCTGCACAAGTAGAAAATCGGCGCACCACTTAGCATCATCATATTAGGGTTTTGTTGTAGATAAGAGCGTGGCATTTCCGATGATTTCCCACAAACAATTTTTGGATTTCAGCGCTTTGATTAGCAAGAGGTCTATAATCAGACATGGTAGTTGGTGGAATGTGACCAACGTTTGCCGATGTTGGACAGTTGGGTTTTGGATGCCGTCACATAGTAAGGTCTTTGTGGTACTCCACGATTGCCATGTCCGCCGCAACTGGTCACAAGTTTGATGCTTCTCCAGTCATGGCCGATATCTTTGCCTTCAAGCTGCCCCTTGCAATCTTTCTTCTGATTTATGTGGTGGATCTTTTGGCACACAATTTTCTGGAGTCACTCATGAGTGCATTCTAAACACATACAAGAATTTTGGAGTGGTCGTAATAACTATTGTGCTCGCGAAGAATTGCGAACCACTCGTCACAACATCAAAAAGTGGACATTTTGTTTTTTTCCCCTGACTTTGGATGCAAATTGCTGCTAATCTAATCAATGGATTTTTGATCAGAAAGATCCCTTCACCTGAGCAGCAAGGCCACTTTCAATCCACCTAATTACTTTACATAGATTCCCTATCAATCTCTTGCATCTAGGAGTTTTTTGCATGTTTAGCTAGAAGCACCCAGTTTAGGGTGTTTGACTGTGGGCGGTGAGGGGTTAAGAGCCTCCTACCTTACACATTATGTCCAAATTTCATTGAACATCCAACCCAAAATGACTTTGTAGAAACCTACCTGAGATTTCTTACGTACATTGAATGGACACTTGGTCCTTTAGGGGTTATCTTGAGCATAAATTAGTCATAATTATCCATGCCTTCGTCAAATTCTAAGGGACTCTGCTCAAAAACCCATCATTCTGTCTGCAACGTCAACAGCATTCGTTCGCTAGCTAGAGTAGTTCCTTAGGCAGACTTCAGAGATCATTCGATGAAGTGTATAGTACAGTACTAGACATAGAGATTTTTAGAGTCATAAGGGGTAGGGGGGCAAGGGAGGGGCTGAAATGGAAGGTTTGTCTTATCATTCAGTGAAGCCTTTCTACAATTCAAAGGTCTACATTCTAGCTAGATTTATGTTCTAGAATGAATTCTTGACGTAGAATCTAATGCAATTGGATACATGGACGCAATTGGGTGCTTTTACCTTAGTTCAACTCTAAATGAGTGTACAATGCAATACATGGAGATTTTTGGAGTCATAAGGGGGAGGGGAGGCAAGGGAGGGGCTGAAATGGAAGGTCTGTCTTATCATTTAGTGAAGCCTTTCTACAATTTAGAGGTCTACATTCCAGCTACATTTATGTTCTAGAATGAATTCTTAATGTAGAATCTGACGCAATTGGGTACAGGGACACAATTGGGTGCTTTTACCTTAGTTCAGCTCTAAATGAGTGTATAGTACCCTCCAATAAGTATTGGCCACTATCCCAAAAGATGTAGAAACTTGACTGAAAGGAAAATTTTGAAATGGTAGTATGTACTCAAAAATCCTCCAATTGAGGAGTTGTAAAGTGTGTTGGATAGATCATTGAGTCTATTTTCATCGTATATTAAGTTTGCAAAATGAAAGAACATATTTCTGTAGTAATAGAGCTTTTTATAGTATTGTGTCTACCACCTAATACTACCACCATAGGCATTGATTATAGCCTCCATACAAAAAGGCATACTAGCAATGAGCATGTTGATGGTTTGTAGAGACACTTCTTCCCATACTTGTTGGAGAGTTTCAACCAATTCATCCCTATTTCTTGGCAAAGACTCCTTTTGAACATCATCTTTTAGAATCTTCCAAAGGTTCTCGATAGGATTTAAATCAGGTGAATTTGTCGGCCATTGAAGCTTCTTTATGCCATGTGCATGTCTCCAAGCACTAGATAGGACACTATGATGCATTGGAGCACCATCTTCCATAAGGATAAGATTATCTAGATCATCATGCAAAAAGCAAAATCCACTTAAACAACCCTCATACACAATGTCAATAAAATTGCTAGCTATGCGTCTATGAGGTGGCATTACAACAAGCGGACACTTTTGATAACCTGAGAATGCCCTCCAAATCATAATAGATGTACGATCGGATTTGAAAGACAAAGCCAAACAATCTGGGAAGTAGCATTCATTTGGTCGTCTCCAAACTGTCACCTGTCGTGAGTACTTTCCAATCTCAAAGCTTGACTCATCTGTCCACATGATGTTGCGCCAATTGGATTCTATCCAATTTTGATGAGCTTTTGCAAATGCTAACCTATCTGCCTTATGCTTCAAACTAAGATATGGTTTTTTTGCAACAACACGATTGCGAAATCCAAGACTTGTTATGACCTTCCTCAGTGTATTAGCGTGCACTCTCACGCTCATTTGTTCTACCAATCTAGCAAGTGGAATACGTCTGTTTGATGTTAGAAGGCGACTTAACTCTCTAGTGTGTCACATTGCTAATTTCTGAGGCCTCCCACTCCACTTCATACTATTTATTGTTCCACGACACTGAAACAAATGGACAATGTTGGAAATAGATGTTCGTGGGATGCCCATCTTCCTTCCAATCTCTGCATTTGACAATCTAGTGCTATGCATACCAACAATCATTCCTCTCTTCTATGATATACTCTCTTGACTTCATACTCTCTAGATAGCTACTACATGCCAAAAGCATGCATAGATCACACTACAACAATGTGCCCTACAAAAACAACCTCTTTCATGTTCTGCAACAAGAATTCCTCAAATGCACAATCAATTTTTCCACTCCCACCCTTGCAATGCCTTGCAATGACAAGAGAGAAGATTTGGACATCAATTTGTAGTACCCTCAAGCAACTAGATCTTTCACAATGCATTCAACAGTCATCATGCATGCAATACACTTGTTAATCACCATGTGAGCGATATTCAAAGAATGCAAATTATCTTGACAAGATGAAGGATTGGTACAGATTGCATTACTTCCATGGTGCCAACACTTAATCTATTTATAGCTCACAAAATTTCAGATCAATATCTCGTTACATCTGCATGCATGATCTCCTTGAAGTTGACATTGTTTTCTCTCACAGTCCAACAATTTTAAAAAACGACCAATACTTATTGGAGGGTACTGTACAGTGCAGCACATGGAGATTTTTAGAATCATAAGGGGGAGGAGGGGCAAGGGAAGGGCTGAAATGGAAGGTCTATCTTATCATTCAGTGAAGCTGATTCACAGGAATGGCCGAGGGACTCCGACAGAGTTTGCGAACTTGATTGGCATACTGAAGCTGCACAACAGGTTCGACGCCAAGGCAAAGGAGAATAATAATTGTAGACAATGGCTTAAGGTAGTATGCTCTTTAAGCGACCATGTTCTAAAAGCAATCATGATACAAAGGTACATTTTGCTTTCTTCAATGTACCAAAAGTGGGTGCACATTTCAGGAGGTGGTTGCTTTCAATGACAACTGCATTTCAACTTCTAAAATTCGTAACTAATTCCACAAAGGTCCAAAAAATATGAAATAACTTAGGTTAGATTTCAATTCCATTTTTCTTCCTATTAAAATTGGCTGAAAATTGTTACAAGGAATTTCGCTTCCCTGAAAAGGCAATCAGCTCTTAAATGGTTGCTTGAAGAGCAAACTACCTTAGTTCCAATTTGTAGTGATTTTAAAAGTTTTGTGGTAGTTGACTTGATTGGATGTTGTATTTCAATTGTCAATTTTGGTTGTATTTTGGGTGAGTCAAGCTACTTTTATCAAAATCTAGTTTAGTTTGCCAAATTGGATTAGTATTGTTGGGTAGTAGGAGGCAAAATACTGTAGTGAGTGCTTGTTCAAATTTGGGGTTCTTGTAATCCAATTCAGTGGGGGGTGGATGTCTCACTAGCTGCCTATTTAGGTTTCTCTTCCGAATTGGAATGGGACCCAATGATGAAGTTCCAGTTGGAGTCTCAGCCCTATTGGGCTGCATATTTTTGTTCTTTGTGCATGTGTGAGACTTTACAATTTGGAGAGTATCAAATTGGTGTTGGAACTATGGGCTAGTGTGGGCTGGTGAAGATGAGTGCCTATATTTAAGTTAGAGTGTTATGGAAGTGAACCAAGTTGGAAGTAATTTAATACAAATCCTTTTGAATTGTGCAACCTAGCTAGGATTAAAATCCATTGGCTATTGAACCCTACTTAAAATTCTCCTTGGAACGAACTTATTATACTAATAGAGTAATTTCCGAATAGTTCATTATTATTATTCTACAATAATTATTTAAAATGGAGAAATGGAGTATACATTATTTTACTCTAAGATTCTTTTTTAAATTGTACTTTTGAACTTCTCTAATCAACAAGAACATCATAACCTCAAATTCACTTAGATATACTTCTTAGAATGTAGGGAAATGAAGTTATAACTTTGACCTGTAGAACAAGTGAGAGGCCCAAAATAGGCTCTTTGGGCCTTGAGGGGTTAATGATAAGGGTTTTTTTTTCAACTATCGTTTTGGAAATTGTTTTCCCAAAAACCCGATATATGGCTGTGGTATTTTTTTGTATATTAAGATAGAAAAATAATATGGTGAAAGGCAAGTACAAGGGGAGTAGTAAGTCATGGCCAAATCGGTATTGTAGAAATAGAGTGCGAACTTGACTGGCATTCTGGCATTGAAGTTACTCAAGTAACACAATGAAGTTCTAAGTTGTGTCACTTAGTCTGAGTTTGAATCCCTTAGTTTGGGTCTCCACCTACTTACCAAAGGGTTTAGGGTATATTAACCCATGAAATACCAAAGGTTTAAATTTCAAACAATGAATGAATGAGAACATATATAAACAAGTTTGTTTCATCCATCCAAAGTTCCAAAATTTTGTAGGTTTCTTGTGCTTGATATGGATTTTAAAAACATTTCTTAGTACATATTTTGTAGTTTACAAAACTTAAGTATGTTTCATTTCAGATAATAAACTTTCTATTTTTAAAATAACCATTGTAAATCACCCTCCATATTCCATCAACTATAGACAAACATAAAACTTTGCCCCCTATTTGGCACTGGTTGATTTTGTATATCTTGACCTCTTCCAACTAATTCTAGAATCTAGGATTCCATTCTGAATTCAATGTTTAAAAATTTGATCATCCAAGGTAAATACAAAATTAATGTACTTTCCAGGGCAGTTGCAAGAAAGACCGAACGTTTTATGTCTCGTTTTGCCAAAACAACGATTTTTGTGCTTAGTACTAGGACAGGGTTGATGAAAGTGAGCGTCCCAGGCAAAATCGTGTCCAAAAATCGGACGTCCGCACTCCGTGGACGTTGCGTCTTCGGTGGGTAAAAAACGCCGTCCGCAAATTTACCCTAGGTAAATGCGGACGAGCGGGTGGGTAATTAGTTGGGGGATGCTCACTATGTACTCGCAGCAACTTTCAGTTGTAATTTCCGAATTCGTTTTTTGGAATTTTGGGGCCCGTAATATACAATTGGAAAGGTCTTGGAAATACCTTTCCAATGGTATATCACGCGCCCCCAAACACCAAAATCTCCAATCGGAAATGCCAAAAGAAGTTTGTTGCTTCAAAAAATGAGTGTCCGCCTTCGTGTTTGCTCATCCGCCCTCCCGTCCGCCCCCCCCCCCCCCATCCGCGACATGGACAGGCGGATGGGCGATCAGCTGGGCGGACGCTCACTATGTACTTGCAGCAACTTTCAATTGCAATTTCCGAATTCGTTTTCTAGAATTTTGGGGCTCAAAATATACCATAGGAAAGGTCTTGAAAATACCTTTCCAATGGTATATCACACGCCCCCAAACACCAAAATCTCCAATCGGAAATGCCAAAAGAAGTTTGTTGCTTCAAAAAATGAGTGTCCGCCTTCGTGTTTGCTCATCCGCCCTCCTGTCCACCCCCCCCCTGTTCGCGACGCGGACGGGCGGACGGGCGATCAGTTGGGCGGACACTCACTATGTAGTCGCAGCAACTTTCAGTTGTAATTTCCAAATTCGTTTTCTAGAATTTTAGGGTGCTTAATATACCGTTGGAAAGGTCTTGAAAATACCTTTCCAATGGTATATCACACGCCCCCAAACACCAAAATCTCCAATTGGAAATGCCAAAAGAAGTTTGTTGCTTCAAAAAGTGAGTGTCCACCTTGGTGTTTGCCTGTCTACCCTTCCGTCCGCCACGGGCCTTTTCCGTCCGCTTAGTCTGTCTGCCATTGCCGACCGCCCCAACCTACTGAGCCATCATAACGTTGTCTGCCTCCTTGTCTAACCTGCTTCACCTCTGTCCGTCGACAGTTTTATTACATTTAATTTTGAAAAGTGCAGAACTATATCTTCATTTCCAAAAAAAACTCTTTAATGCGACAAGTATCCAATGCAATATTCATGTAAGAAAAGGATAATTCTAGGTTTTCCACCCCACATTTAAACATGCTTTTCAAACCCTATACCCTAAACCCCAAACCCTAAGTCATGTTGTGCATCAAGTAATGTGCTTGGGAATGTATTATTTTTTGAAAAGTGAAGTGTTGTTCTCCCACTTTTTAGATTGGTTTTGAATTATTTACTAAGAAAGATGTACTTTCTTTGGTAAATATAGTAACCTCAGTAGCTTAATACTTGTATTAAAGTATTAAATACTTTTGTACTTATCCATAATATGGCTGATATAGGTATGGGTTAATACCCCACCTTCTAGCCCTTCATTTGCACTAATCCAGGGCTTTAAGCAGGATTAGCAGGACATCAATTATAATTTAATGTAACTCTAGCTAATAGTAATCAAGAATTAGTGAGCTAGTGGAAATAGGGTTGAGTTATATTGATGGGGGCCTTCATTAACTACCCTGTACCCCTGTTTGGCTTCATCTGATGGGGCCTAACTGACCAGCTCATGTGGATTTCGGCCATGCCTTAGTCCACCTCATGTATCCCTATGCCAAGTCATCTGATTGGACTGGGGTATAAAGTAAGCTCGACTGATCTTGGATTGTCACTACCTGTTGTCTCTTGCTTGATTTTATTATACTTGAACGAGTTGGAATCTGGTGTCTCTGGCAACTTCTCAAGTTCCTCTTATGCATTTGTGATTTTAAAGAGTAGAATATATTGTCTTGAGTGTTTGTTTTAAGCCTTTCTAATTATATTTTCAATGTGACAATGATAACAAACTACCAAGGGCTGTAGACACCTTGTCTGTGACTAATATAACATTTTGTGTGTTGTGTTTTTCATGGGGACAAGTGAGGGCCTTGGCATCTTTGAAATTATTTTTCAAGGATGGCTTTTCCCAAGACAATGAAGATATACTACTTGGGGGTGTTTATGTTTAAAGTTTATATTCTTGAACAGTACATGATTTACTATGATGCTTCATTTGTTGTTGGAACATGTAGAAACTGATGAATAGTAATTTGTCAATTATGTGACAAATAGCTTGTAGTACTCACAACTTGTATTGATCCTATCAGGATCTATGCTTATTATACAACATTGGAAAGTTGACTGTTTATTGAGTGTGGAAGTGTAGTATGCTTGAAATCTGTGGCATTATTGGCTACTACTGTCAAAAACTTGTTGGAAAGATTATGGTTCTCTAAGTTTAGGTAGGAAATGCCTTGATAAGGGGTGTCCCACCCACCCTCCTGGTTGCAAAAAATCTGAATTGTAGAACCCTCAATTGTATATATTAACTTATAAAGTTGCATGAGTTTTCAAAGGTAGTGGTGCGATGTGTGAAATATGTTTTATTTTTTAATATTTGAAGTTTAGAATGCAATCATGACAATGTGATGCATATGTAGATCTTACTACCTTTTTCATTTAGGTTTCAATTGTTCTTAAGATTTATTTTATTATGGGCTACTACACAAATGTGGATCATTGGATTATAACCTAGAGTATTTCTTAAATTTTTGTTGTAGAATGCATTGATAGTGCAAAATACCAACGTAAATATCCTAAAAGAATTTATATTATCTCATTATTCTATTACAACATTTATGGGATGATGCTCAAAATGATTTAAGCACTTTAATGTAATTTTATGTGATATGATGTGGACTACATTAAAGTAAGCATTTATACAATAAAAATGAAATGGAGGTTCTTATCATACATGCTTATACTTATGTATATGTGTGTGCACCCTAAATTGTAAACCATCAATAAATTTATCACAACCCTAAACCACTAGAGCTTAGGTAGTATAAAATGTGATTGACCTTCAAATATGATGAGCTTTCAAATACAACAATTGCGATAAGTAGGTCATACTCCAATGATTACAAGTCCATTTCATCTCAAAACTTTTTTGCAAATGATTTTACGAGAAGGCTCATAATATCATATCTTGTAGATTATAAATTCACAATATTGATTTAATTGCTTATGTAGTTGTATAGGCCTAGGATTTTTTTAAATCTTGAACACCCAAAGTCCTAAGCCTTTTTTTCTATCGAATATCATTCAAACTTGTCATTTCTATTGTGAAGAGCAAAAAACTTTATAAATTAACTTTATATCTAACCATAGGAATTTGTACTAGATTAGTGTAAAAATGTATGGGAGTAATGTTATCATCTTGATAACATTAAGTGCATACATTGCATGATATTTGTATTTAAAGTAAGAAAAAAAATCTTTTCTTTTGTCTTGCTATATTTGATTCTTGGGCTTTTCATTTTCTTCACTTTAAATTTTGGCACTAACGATTTTAATTTTATAATATTTTCTATTGAAGAATCTAGCTAATAAGCGAAGAATCTTGGATAAAAATTCAAAAATAAATCATTTCATTGAGATCATATTTCACAAGAGTCCTCTATAAGAGTGTAGGGCCTTTGAGACTTTAGGAATTAATTACTTTCCTTCAAAGGCATAGAAATCAATTAGAAATTGAAACCAATTAAATTGTTACAATTTTGACTTTGAATATCTTTTGCTATTAGCCAAAAAGTATTGTTGATATGGCAAACTCGTAAAAAACCACCAATGTAAAACTCAATTCCTTTTAATTACACATCCATTTGAATTCTTTGTTTACAAATCAAATGATTTTCCAAAGAAGAGGCTATTTGGTGACACTTTTCATAGTTATATTGATTTAGTGCCTCACTATATAACATATTAAAAACATAATTTCTATAGCTTTCTTCATTCACCATACATTGCATGCTCTACCCGTCCGCTCATCCGCCTACCTCTACAAAGTTAAAAACACCTCTCCCTCTCACCCTCTCTGTTGTCCGCCCGTCCGCCATCAGCCAACCTCCACCAAATTAAAAACACTTCACTCTCGCACCCAACTCTCGCTCCCGCCTTCCTCCCCGTCCACCTGTCTACCCATCCGCCTATCTACCCGTTCGCCAGTCCACCTTAGGTTGAATTCCACCAACTTGAAAACACATCACCCTCGGCCCCTTGCGCCGGCCTCTCCCTCCTACCTTTCCTCCCCGTTCACCATCTGCCCATCCGCTCGTCCGCATTCGCCGTCGGCCCATCTGCCCATCCGCCTAGCGAACAAGAGGGCGACCAGCAAGGTGGACGCTCATTTTGTGAAGCAACAAACTTCTTTTGGCATTTCCGATTGGAGATTTTTGATTTTTGGGGCGTGTGATATACCATTGGAAAGGTATTTCCAAGACCTTTCCAACGGTATATTACACGCCCCAAAATTCTACAAAACGAATTCAAAAATTGCAAGTGAAAGTTGTTGCAACTACATAGTGAGCGTCCGCCCAGCTGATCGCCCGTCCGCCAAGCGGACAGGGGGGATGGGGCGGACGGCTAGGCAGACTAGTGGACACCAAGGCGGACGCCCATGTTTTGAAGCAACAAACTTCTTTCGACATTTCCGATTGGAGATTTTTGATTTGGGGGGCATGTGATACACCATTGGAAAGTAATTTCTAAGACCTTTCCAACGGTATATTACATGCCCCAAAATTTTAGAAAACGAATTCGGAAATTGCAAATGAAAGTTGTTGCGACTACATAGTGAGCGTCCGTCCAGCTGATTGCCCGTCCGCTTGGCGGACGGGAGGGTGGACGGGCGGACACCAAGGTGGATGCCCATGTTTTGAAGCAACAAACTTCTTTTAGCATTTTCGATTGGAGATTTTGGTGATTTGGGGCGTGTGATATACCATTGGAAAGATATTTCCAAGACCTTTTCAACGGTATATTACACGCCCCAAAAAATCCAAAAAACGAATTCGAAAATTGCAAGTGAAAGTTGTTGTGACTACATAGTGAGCGTTCGCCCGTCCGCTCGGCGGACGGAGTGGGCAGACGGGCTCTAGAATCTGTGGACGGGGGTGCGGATGGGATGGTGAACGAGTTACAAAAACCGTGGACGGGGTCGCGGATGGGGTCAAAGACGGGCGGATGGGCTCTAGAATCTGTGGACGGGGGTGCGGATGGGATGGTGAACGGGTTACAAAAACCGTGGATGGGATCGCGGACGGGGTCAGAGACGGGCGGATGGGCTGCAGAATCCACGGACAACGATGCGGACGGGGTAAAAGAAATTACCCTAGGATAAATACCCAATTTTGCGAATGTCACAGGACGTCCAGGGGGGTCGAGTCTGCGGACGTCAGACGTCCGGACGCCCTGTCAACCCTATACTAGGAGTACTAGAAAATTGAAAAATCTCAGCTATTGATCTAAAAAATTGACAGCTGAGAGTATTGTTTTGAGTACTATGACTACTAGTAAGTACTAAAATAGTACTATTTGAAAAAAAAAAGATAGTTTGTCACAAAAAATAAATACAATGAGATATGAATTAATAATAAATAAAAAATCATGAACTAAAAAATTTAGAAATTGGCAATTTGTGAGGACTTGATGGTGATCATATTTCACCAAAAAGATGAAGTCGAAACCATCTTCAATGTTTAGAAGTATGCACGCAAAGGAGCCCTATTTGCACGAATATGGAGGCCATAAAATAATGTATTTTTAGATTCCCTTTGGTGGGCATATGTACTCCTACTATGGGAATAAGGTAGGAATACCCATAACCATGAGTGTACCCATAGTTGAGAGTAGAGTTCCTTCAAAGTGTTGACTAATGTATCTTGAAACTATCTTCGTAGTACCTTGAAACCATCTTCATACTTAATTGTGGTTGGTGGGCTTTAATTTTTCAGATTTTGGTGCTAGAATCAAGGCAAATTTTGTAAAGTGTGGCTATGGGTGCTCTAGGGGGTTCTACTTTGAAAATTCATAGAAATTAGATGCCGTATCCAAAATTTTTTTAAAAAAAATTCATGATGTTCAATTGCTAATATTGAGAAAATATTTTTTGTAGAAAAACTTAACCCCAACTATGCTGAATTGCTTAAATTGATGATTATGGATGTTCCTACCTTAGACCACGAAAATTTCAACTCAAGATCATTAATTTTGGAAACTCCACAGTACTAAAACCCCTAAACCCCAAAGTGTGACAAATTAGCAAAATTTGATTTTTAAATATAAAATGATTTTTTTAAATTTCTAAATAATAAGGGATATGATAAAAGTCAAGTTAGTCATCTCCAAGAAAAATTTCAAGCTCATTGTGCTCTACCTCCAAAAGTTCTAACAAAAAATAACTCTGTCATTTTGAATGTAACACAAAATAGGATTGGTCTTTCTTGCAATCACCCTTTATAGGGGTGAAAAGAAGGGCAATGAAGGGGTCAATTTTCTCTAGCCTTAAAAAATGAGTTTAAAAAATAAGGAAGAGAAGATTCTTGCAAAAATTCATAATAACTACAACTTCATATTTCTACAAAGGAAAAAATCTTAAAGAGAATCGCTAATTGAGGTACGAATACTACCTATTTAAGAAAGATAATTTAATAAAAAAAACATTATTATTATTCTTCCTTTTATTTGAGAGCATCACTCCCTTTCATTCTTCTTTTTCTCAACTTCATTCCTAATCTTCCTTTTACACCTAAAAGGATGTTGGCCTATGACTACCAATATATGATTGTTTGTTATGTCCGTTTGCTATGTCCATGTGTTATATTCGTATATAGAGAGAGAGACACACACTCCACACCTATACATCAAATTGTATCCAAAAACCAATATTTGTGAATGAATATGCAATATTTATTATCCATATTATATATTCAAATGTCAAGCTCGTTTATGTGTGTGTCTGTCTCTCTTTCTACATATATATCAAATCAATGTATACCATATATATGGGGGAGTTGTATGAGTGTTTATTTACCCACCTATAGTAAACAACTTGCACAACATGTTCTTTTTATTTTGTCTTAATTTATTTCCTATCGGATGTCTAAGCATTGTCCATTGAGCCTTCCAAGCAATGGACTTTTTCCTAAATCCTAAGTTCAAAGAAGTCATTAGAAACAAACATATTCACAAAGATTAAGCCTAAACAACATAGAGTTTTCTACTAAATTTGTATTAATTGACCTACTTTGAAAATTAATATAATTTAGATTATTTAGTAACTTACCTCATTTGGGGAGTTATTTTGCTCGTTGTTGTATAGATCATCGAGTTCTCCTTCATTTGCCATTTTTTGCTTACAGCTTCAAGAGTGGATTTTAATTACAAGTTGACAGAATATTTCTCTTGGAGATTTTTTCAATCCCTTCTTACTATTTAAATTTATTTATTCTATTCTACAAATTGACTTTAGAAGGATATGGTTTTTCATAAGATTTTCACTAATTCAAGGCAACTTTTCTAATCTATCATTTTTTCAATGGTTCTAATTGCTTCTCTAAGATTTCTTTGATTCTATCTAATTTCTATCTAAACTCAAATTTTTGTATTCCTTCATTCTATCATTCAACTTTGAATATGTAACCTCTAATCTTCTTTTGTGCAATTGCTACAACTTCTAAGAGAGAAAGAGTGGTGAGGTTGGTGTTTGTTGCTACTTCTCTCTAAACTATGGTGATTTTTTCTTTATTCCTATGGCTAACTATTCTAATTCTTCTCCAACTTGTTTTGTTCTGTTTTTTCTTTCTAAGTTTTAGTTTATTGTAATTCCTATTATAATCTAAAGAATTAAAAGAAACTTAAAAAAAAACAAGTTTTTTGGAGGGGGGAGGTGATCAACTCCTCTCCTGTCTCCTGCTATAGCCTATAGCCCTGCAAGCGGGGCGCTATTGCGAGCCGGAGCCTTTGTAGGCAGGCCTGGCCGGGAAGGCTCCCCTTTCGCAACTGTCAGGGCTCCAGCTAGGCTAGTGGGGGCTCCCCAACATAGCCAGGGCTTCTGGTCGAGGGCTCCCAACAGCCATAGGGCTCCTAGTCAGGGGTTCTCCAACACAAGTCGGGAGTTGATTACCCGGTCCTAGCTTTAGTTCCTTGCTGCGGCTTGTTTTAACTTTTGGCCTTCGGGCTAGTCCTTAGCTGTTGCTGTGTTTTTGTTTTTGTCTTAATTTTTTATTTTGTTTTTTGTTTTTTGTCCAACTTTTCAAGGAAAACTTTTATGACAACTAATCTCCCTACCTTCTCATGGAACTAGAAAATTTATGAGAAAGAGAATTTGATGAGATTTTTTTTATACTAACTGAGTGAACCTTCTAACAATCTTGTTTTTGAGGTATTTTTCTACGACTCTAAGGTTCAAAGCTTTGCTGTGGTTGGAAACTTTTGACAAGCTAATATAGAATTTCTAAACTTGGAGGTCAAAGCTCCACCGTATTCCCCCAAAGCCCACTAAATTTCTATCTAATTCTAAAAATCAAAGTCAAAGCTTTGCCATGTAATGGTAAGCACGGAAAATAACACACAAAGATTTTGACAAAAGAAAATTAAAGGAGGATGAGTCAAGAGTGTTAGTACAAAAATCATAAACATAACAAGCTAGAGGTTTTTCCAAAGTGGCATCGCCAATTATAACGGAAGAATCCTCTAGAGTTAGTGCAAAATACTCAAGTCCTAAGCGAGGACTTGAAAGAACAACAAATATACTAAAGTAAGAGTTAGTACAACAAAATATTACCAAATTTTTGCCAAAAACTTGAAAACCAGTACAAGGACAACAAATAAGACTTGAAGGGACCCCAATGTCCTTGAAGGCTTACAAAATAGAAATAAAAGGAGCTTGAAATGCTCCGAAAACACCATGTTTACAACTTTAGCTCAAAAATGACCAAAGGTCCACAATTAATGGACCAATGTGTTTACAAAGCCAAAATAATGGTTGGAAGGGGTGATTTGAGAGAAGAATGAGTGCCCTTATATACTCTTTCAAGGGCATCCACCTCCTTTCATTTCAACATGGTAATCTTCTCAATTAGGATTTTCATCCTAATTTATCAATTTTGACTTTTTATGCTGATCCATTTTCTCACTTTTGGAGATTAACTCCAAATCACAAATAGATTGTGCCAATGGCTTCAGAAGGCCATTTTTGGTCTGTGGGAACCACCCACCGTTTTTTCTAACTTCAAAATTTCAACGAAACCTAACGCCAACTTAACACCTAAAAGGGTTAAAACCCCAACTTTGGAAGTTTGACTTTTTTGAAAATAGTGAATAGCTTTGGCTCTTAAGTAGGTGTGGGGGAGTAAGAAAAGACCTATCTTTGACCCCATTCCGCTTTTGTATGCTCCCAATCCATTGGTCAACTCCACCGTACTTTTTAAATTTTGTTGATTGTTGAGGAATCTTGCAAGTTCGAGTTCTTCTAACTATCGGAATGTCTTGAAACTTGTTGGAGCGTCTTATTAACATAAAAGAAGCTATTCTAATTTTTAGTGAGATTTTATCACCACTTGGAGAATTTTTAGAAATTTCTCATTGTAGATTTGGGTAGTTGACCGTCCGGAAAGGTATCTTCTAACTATCAGAAAATTCTGAAACTTTTTTGTGGAACCTCCCATGGAATCCCTCAATACATGTGTAGGCTCATCTTTTTACTCTACACATTGGCCTACGGGGAACAAAATCCACCCCCTTATTAAAATTATCGATGGTCAGGGAATCTTCTACATCGGAGGGAATCTTGGCAAAGTGACTTTGCTGTTGTTTCTCAGGCATGGTTTTAACCCTAAGTCATCTTCCTTGGACCAGAGATTCCTCCACGGTCCCGTCTTGGTATTTTTAACATTTGCAAGTCAATAATTAGAGTTCCGCGATTTCGTCAATGAAATGGGGAAACTGGAACCTATCTACGAGAGCTGACCTATGTGCCTCCCTAGGGTTCCTTCAACCAATATTAGCCAAGCGATGTCCTTTCTATGTGGGGTTTTAAACCTAATATGTTCATAACTTGTAATTACCATAATTAGTTGGCTTCTAACCTATTTACAAGTGGGATTTAAATCCAATTAGTAATAACACTCAAAATATGACCAAATACTATATTGTCATGTAATACACCTATTTTGGTTTTACACTCTTTTTTGGGCTTTTTGTAGAAAAAAGTGTATTTAAAATGATAAAGTACAAAAAAGAAAAGAAAAAGAGTGAGCCCTTGGTGATGAATTAGGGGCTTACAAGTTGTAAGAAAAATATTTAATAAGGGAGTCAAGGAACATCCTTAATATTAGGAAGACAAGTTGGGTGTTTCATTTCAAAAGATAGTCATTAAAAAATGATTAGATTTTTGGACCAATAGTTGCCTTTTTCATTTCTACAATGATTTAGGAATCATCCACCCATCACTTTTTTGCCTCCGTCTCAATCCACGGTTATATTATTTTCTTGGTTATATCAACAACTTGCAAATGTCGATTTCTCCTACATAGTTGACCTTTTGGTTGCATTTTACCTACTAAAAACGGCACAATATTTTGCCATGGGAAAACTATTGAACTCTCTTGGATAATCTGTTACCCTATGTAATTCTCATAATTGAAAAAGAAAAAATCCATAACATTGTTAACCAACGCTAGGGGATACTTTTTTATCATTTCTCCAAATCAAGGTAGTCAGCAAACCAATGGTGTGTTCCGAAAGTCCAATTTGTGGTACCCCTGAGAGGGATATATTCCCACAAGACGGAGGAAGGATAAATATTCTGTCAACGTCTGACCAAATTCTGACTACCGTACGGTATTCCAACTGGAGATTCCGTTGCCGCATTGGTCTGCCAGTCAGATTGCTGGGACTCAATGCAGAGTCCCTTCTGACCAACAAGCAATGGAGGTCCCGCCATAAAAAACTCAGTGAATCTCAAACCCTAACTTTCGTCAACAGAAACGACCTGGAGAACTTTACTGTAGCGTGACAAGAGACTTCCCTTCCAAGTTCCAACAGCAACTTGAAGCTCCGCCACCAACGAACTTAACAGCCGGCGTTGCGCTTGCTGCTCACGCTACCAACAAGTCTAAGCTCACAGACATTTCGCGATGTCTGCAACAGATCGCCCGTTGTCGGTTGTGCGTCCACGTCGATACTCGGAAGCAGCGAAGAAAAAGCTTCTCGAGCTCATCCCGCGCACCCAACTGCCGGTTACTCTCGGCGGTGGAATTTCGTGGTAAGTTGCTGAAGAGCGGGGGAGTTCAGTAGCAGTTGCATTCGTGGCAGATTAGGTTGTACGTCTCGATTCCGCGTTGCGAGAGTTGGCAAGGGTGCACCGCTGGTTGCCAGGCTACGCGTGTTCAATTTCCTCTGTTTTCTCAAATTAGGGTTTGCGTGCTCAGTAAGGGAACCGCTCGTGCATTCCATCTTGTCCAGGAATGGGAACTCTTTCATTGCAAGACGCGGACAGTAATTACGGCGAGTACGGTGACGAGAGGAGTTTATTGGATAATTGCAGGTTTGTAGTACTCGACTAGTTAGGGCTGACCTTTGAGAATTGCGAGGACAGTTCGATCGCAATTTAGCAGTTGCGGTGGCTTGGAAGCCGTGGCCGAAATCTCTGAAACGGAGAGAATTGCGGGTGTGGCCACACCACAAGTTTCATGCAACAGCGAGTCGGCAGCATTCAAGAACGGGGGAGGACGGAACAAAGTGCACGGGACGCAGTTCACCGTGCTTGCGACTGGATCAAATCCAGCGTTTGTCCGTTAAGCTTCTGAGATTGGCGGACACTGAAAGACGTGACTAGGAGGGTTTAATGACCGCGAACGGTCGATGGAGGTTTTGTGCCCAAATTCAATCAATCAAACATATTTCACTTTTTCCTCTGCCGGTAGACTTGACGAATCGAAAATCGATTGGCCATGGATTGACTACTTCATCGATCTGTGGATTTCTAAGCTTTGTATTGCTTGCTACACACTCTGCATCCAGATAAGCAACAGACGAAAAGGTTGTGCTCTGTTCAATGCGATAACAAATTTTATTCACAAGAGTACACAATTTCTTTACAACGCAATCATAGATCAATGTACTCACAATAGCGCGACAATGATCGTCGTCCATGGCGGGTAAACGGAGCTCCATCTCGCCAAAGACAGGTAAAGCATTTGAGATGGCGTGCTCCAGCACCGACATGGCTGAGTTGTTCTCGGCCGCTTAATCAATTCTAGCCCAAATGCGGCGAATGTCACCACACCTTCACAAAATAATCGAAATGTAACAATATTCTCCACCACCGCTATCCCAGGGTCTTGCTGGGAGAAGGCTATCGGGGATACAGGTGGGAGATGTTTCTTCATATTTTTTCTTCATTTTCCATTGCTTGTGTGGGCACAAATGAAAGGAAATGGAAAGGGGATTGGCAGCTCTCTCAGGGGCAATCCATCCCTTGCAACGCATCTCTTCACTGCCAGAGGACGAAACTCTCCAATACACACAATCACCGAACTCTCCGAAGCCCGAACATCAATTGGAGACGAAGCGGCCTCAGTGGAAGGAGCTCGAAAGAACGGTAATTGCGTGTCGATCAAGCTCTTGGCACAGGATGTCGAGGACGATGCCAGAGTGCCCGTCGACATCCTCCGGCCTCATGCGTCCATCTCAGCCATACACTGGGCGTGGCGGCTTGGGCCACATGACGGGCGGCGGTCGAGGACGAGGATGGTACGTGTCGGACTTGGGAGCATCTTCGGCATAGGAATCGATGGTTCAAGAGGACTACTTCTCGCGCAAGCAGCAGAAATCCAATGCTGTATCACCAGATTAATCGCTATGCCTAATATCCTTTGTACGGTATCCGCACAATCAAAGTGAGGGTACACGCTAAGATCGACTATTGAAAGCTAGAGTCCTGATGTCAACTCACTTGAAAACCTGAACTAAAAGAACTGGAATGGTAGAATTCACTCCGCTCCCTCGGCAGAAGCGAAAGACGAGATCATGAACTGCGCCTAACTTTGGGAGGATTGTAGACGCTTACACGAGTACCATCACCTTCGTAAATGGTATCATAATCCATGCTGCCAGTCAAAAAAATGAAAATCAAGTGCACAGAAAGCAGTAAACCAACCGTTTATCACCAAATTGATATGCTTGCTGAATAGCCTTGAGCACTACGGTATCCGCAGATCACAAGGACTCACAGAGTGAGTATGGCCTACAAATTTAACAAGATGCGAACTTTACTGCTGAAATTCTTGATATCTACTCGATCCTTGAAACAGAATTCTCAAGAGCAACGTAAACGAGGCAAAGCTAGAAACTTGGAAACTTAGATGATGAATTGATGAGGAATGAGACCATGCCCATGCCTTTATACAGTTACCTCGAGAGACTCACACGCCTAATGTCGGAGCTAGCTCGCATTGGCAACGCAGACAGATGACTCGACCTCATTTCCCGGCGCCTGCTTCGCGTCGACACTTTATACAGACACGAAAAATATTAAAAACCACCGGTGGGTTCAATGCAATTTTCTCATCACGTTTGTCTGCCGCCTCTTCCGTGGCCGGTGCGCCACATCAGCCCAATTTGCGATAGAGCTGGGGACGAATCCTGAGCTGCCTCGTGGTTTCCACAAGAATTTCCTGGTTGCCGTATTTTGTCATGGCTGCCAGCTTGTAGCATAATCAATGTCAATGAGTTATGGTATTTTGAAATTCCCTGTGGTGTGGGGGAGAATGCTATAAAATCCTATTAAGGTGGCACTTTGAAATAAATCTATTTCGTCACCAGGATGTCCGAAACCTTCACCCACTAAGATATCATCCAACTAGTTGTAAGTTTGTCAGCATGTTCATTCCCCCTTAACGGAAATTCGCAGTTAACTAATCAGGCAGGGAAGTTCCATTAGTGCACTTTTTGTTCATAATTTTCGTAAACGCCTAACGCGTCTGTCCTGCTTCCCCACTAATAAGCGGATGACTACTGATTAAAGAAAGATGAAATGTTGCTCCGAAAAGGTACAATCCCCGCCAACGCTTTTTGCAGCGGGCCGAAACTCTGTTCAGGTTTACATTGTAGCGCTCGAACCACTTCAAATATTGCGAGCCCACTGAAAAGAAATCCCCCGAGGCCGCTACAGTCATTCTTCGGACAATCGCAGCTTCACGTTTTTGTCTGCCGCCCCTTCCGTGGCCGGTGCGCCACATAAGCCCAACTTGCGACAGAGTTGGGGACAAATCCTGAGCTGCCTCGTGGTTTCCACAAGGAATTTCCTGGTTGCCGTATTCTTTCATTTCTGCCACCTTTGTGCTGAATTCATGTCAATGAGTTATGGTATTTTGAAATTCCCTGTGGCATGGATGAGAATGTTATAAAATCCTATTAGGTGGCACTTTGAAAATAAATCTTTTCCTTCACCTGGATGTCCAAAACTTTCACCCACTAAGCTATCATCCACCTAGCTGGAAAGTTTGTGAGGAAGGGAATTCCCCCTTAACGGAAAGTCGCAGGTAACTACTCTACTTCAACAGGCGGGGAAGTTCTGTTACAGACAGGAGTTCGTTGACACAGCCCCCAAGCAAGTGCAGTGGCTCCGGCGGAGAAAGCGAGGAGCGGCAGGCCAATTCGAGACCTCCACGTGGCACGTTGAAATGCGGGGCAATCTTCTTCGTTTGGATTAGGCTACGACGAAAAGTGCACCTCGGGCCCCTTGGCGAAGAAGGCACACGCTCACCTTCTTACACGTGGCGCTTGTACAGAGCTTGAAGGCGTGTGCACTATCACATGGGATAGTTTTCTTGCAAGAACAATCTCGGATTAGTTTGTTTCAATTTCATCGCAAAGCTATTAACAATTTAGTTTTTTCCTTTTGTTTCATACCCACTTCTACTTAACAAATTTCATAAGCATGAAAATCAATTTTTTTTCCCTTGTGAACTTTTTTTACAAGAATCTCAACTCAATGCTTAAATGTATAAATTTTTTAATTCAAAATCTATTTTGTAAAAATTTCAAAGTTAAGAAGATTCAAATTCTTAAACTCTAATTAGAGAAGGTTCAAGAAATAAATGTTTTCTTCACTTTAAATGCAAAAGTCATGCAATTTACATAGTGAAAGTTTTTTCAATTTCTTCCATATAATCTCATAGTTCTAGTTAAGTGCGAGATCTTGTTGTGAAATATGCAAACAAGAACTAAATTTTAAAAGTTTTATAATTTGCAATAGAAATGGGAGTTTTGAGTGTATTTTGATGAGAATAGGCCTACAATAGGTTCTTTAGGGCTTAAGGTATCCATGTCTCTACATCTCTACAATTGAGACTTTTTTCCAAATTGTGATTCCTGCCCCCTAAAACTCCTTCCCTCGTCCAAATACGAGAACTCAGAGTGCATGTATAATTAGCACTTTGAAGATTGGTATAACATTCATAAGGTGTCCAAAAGATACATGCTGAGACGCAATGCAATCGACTTTCAATTGCCAAAAGTACCGCAGGCTTCCGGTGTCAAACTTCAACCCAAGAATGTAATAATTCAGTAATTCATTTAACATATATACATTAGTCATACTCACGAATTCTTCAAATTCTAAGGAGCACAGATCAAAACCCATCTGTCTGCAGCGTCGAAACTTCGATCGAAGAATGTACGAATTCTGTAAGTGATTTAAGCATAAATTAGTCGGATTTTACGCCTTCCTCCAATTCTAAGGGACTCCGCTCAAAAACCCATCTGTCTGCAGCGTCGACAGCATCATTCGCTAGCTAGTTTATCAGGCAGGCAGACATTAGAGATCGATGAGAGTACTGTACTGTACATTGAGATTTTTGGAGTCATAAGAGGTGGGGGGTGGGGCTCAAGGTAGGGGCTGAATTGAAGTCTGTCTCATCAGTGAAACCTCGATCTGGATTAATTAATTTTCTGCTGGGGGCACGTGGGGGCTGGCGAAGTGCAAAAGCCCCCCCTAGGCCGCCCGTCTGCATTACGTTACCAATTGTCTGTCCATCAGACAGAAAATTCATCTGGTGAAAGGAAGGTGCAGCAAGAAGGGGAGTAGTAACTTAACTCCATTGATGGTCAAATCTGAATGGGGTATTGTAGGCATGGCCGAGTCACTCGTACGCGAACTTGACTGGCATACATTAGCCCCACAGCAGGTTCGCCAAGGCAAAGGTGAACATGCAACCAGTATTTAAAGTGGAGAAATGTAGTTCACCTTTACTCTACGAATTTTTCATAGGAGCTCCAGGCCAATTCGGGATCTCCATGGGGCACGTTGAGAAGCGGGGCAATCTTCGTTTGGGTAACGACTAACGACTAACGACGAAAAGTGCACCTCTGGGACCCTTGGTGAAGAAGGCACATGCTCACCTTACACGTGGTGCATGTACAGAGCTTGAAGGCGTGTGCGCTATCAGTTGCTCTTACAAGGGCGGCAGACAAAAATGCAATTGCCCCCAGCGTCTCAGCATGTATCTTTTGGACACCTTATGAATGTTATGCCAATCTTCAAAGTGCTAATTATACATGCACTCTAAGTTCTCGTATTTGGACGAGGGAAGGAGTTTTAGGGGGCAGGAATCACAATTTGGAAAAAAGTCTCAATTGTAGAGATGTAGAGACATGGATACCTTAAGCCCTAAAGAACCTATTGTAGGCCTATTCTTGTCAAAATACACTCAAAACTCCCATTTCTATTGCAAATTATAAAACTTTTAAAATTTAGTTCTTGTTTGCATATTTCACTACAAGATCTCGCACTTAACTAGAACTATGAGATTGTATGGAAGAAATTGAAAAGCTTTCACTATGTAAATTGCATGACTTTTGCATTTAAAGTGAAGAAAACGTTTATTTCTTGAACCTTCTCTATTTAGAGTTTAAGAATTTGAATCTTCTTAACTTTGAAACTTTTACAAAATAGATTTTGAATTAAAAAATTTATACATTGAAGCATTGAGTTGAGATTCTTGTAAAAAAAAGTTCACAAGGGAAAAAAAATTGATTTTCATTCTTATGAAATTTGTTAAGTAGAAGTGGGTATGAAACAAAAGGAAAAACTAAATTGTTAATAGCTTTGCGATGAAATTGAAACAAACTAATCCGAGATTGTTCTTGCAAGAAAACTATCCCATGTGATAGTGCACACGCCTTCAAGCTCTGTACAAGCGCCACGTGTAAGAGGTGAGCGTGTGCCTTCTTCGCCAAGGGGCCCGACCGCCCGAGGTGCACTTTTCGTCGTAGCCTAATCCAAACGAAGAAGATTGCCCCGCATTTCAACGTGCCACGTGGAGGTCCCGAATTGGCCTGCCGCTCCTCGTTTTCTCCGCCGGAGCCACTGCACTTGCTTGGGGGCTGTGTCAACGAACTCCTCATTACGGGAAATGGCAGGCGGCAGCTATGCTGTAATTTGCCTCTCAATCAGGCTCCCAATCACGCTCTCAATAGGGCTCTCAATGCGTCTCCTGATCGCGAAGTTGCGATTGCCCGAAGAATGACTACAGCGACCTCGGGGGATTTCTTTTCAGTGGGCTCGCAATATTTGAAGTGGTTCGAGCGCTACAATCTAAACCTGAACAGAGTTCCGGCCCGCTGCAAAAAGCGTTGGCGGGGACTGTACCCTTTCGGAGCAACATATCATCTTTCTTTAATCAGTAGTCATCCGCTAAGTGGGGAAGCAGGAAAGACGCGTAAGGCGTTTACGAAAATTATGAACAAAAAGTGCACTAATGGAACTTCCGTGTCTGTTTAGTTAACTGCGAATTTCCGTTAAGGGGGAATGAACATGCTGACAAACTTACAACTAGTTGGATGATATCTTAGTGGGTGAAGGTTTCGGACATCCTGGTGACGAAATAGATTTATTTCAAAGTGCCACCTTAATAGGATTTTATAAAATTCTCATCCATGCCACAGGGAATTTCAAAATACCATAACTCATTGACATTGATTATGCTACAAGCTGGCAGCCATGAAAGAATACGGCAACCAGGAAATTCTTGTGGAAACCACGAGGCAGCTCAGGATTCGTCCCCAGCTCTATCGCAAATTGGGCTGATGTGGCGCACCGGCCACGGAAGAGGCGGCAGACAAACGTGATGAGAAAATTGCATTGAACCCACCGGTGGTTTTTAATATTTTTCGTGTCTGTATAAAGTGTCGACGCGAAGCAGGCGCCGGGAAATGAGGTCGAGTCATCTGTCTGCGTTGCCAATGCTAGCTAGCTCCGACATTAGGCATGTCAGTCTCTCGAGGTAACTGTATAAAGGCATGGGCATGGTCTCATTCCTCATCAATTCATCATCTAAGTTTCCAAGTTTCTAGCTTTGCCTCGTTTACGTTGCTCTTGAGAATTCTGTTTCAAGGATCGAATAGATATCAAGAATTTCAGCAGTAAAGTTCGCATCTTGTTAAATTTGTAGGCCATACTCACTTTGTGAGTCCTTGTGATCTGCGGATACCGTAGTGCTCAAGGCTATTCAGCAAGCATATCAATTTGGTGATAAACGGTTGGTTTACTGCTTTCTGTACACTTGATTTTCATTTTTTTGACTGGCAGCATGGATTATGATACCATTTACGAAGGTGATGGTACTCGTGTAAGCGTCTACAATCCTCCCAAAGTTAGGCGCAGTTCATGATCTCATCTTTCGCTTCTGCCAAGGGAGCGGAGTGAATTCTACCATTCCAGTTCTTTTAGTTCAGGTTTTCAAGTGAGTTGACATCAGGACTCTAGCTTTCAATAGTCGATCTTAGCGTGCACCCTCACTTCGATTGTGTGGATACCGTACAAAGGATATTAGGCATAGCGATTAATCTGGTGAATACAGCATTGGATTTCTGCTGCTTGCGCGAGAAGTAGTCCTCTTGAACCATCGATTCCTATGCTGAAGATGCTCCCAAGTCCGACACGTACCATCCTCGTCCTCGACCCCCGCCCGTCATGTGGCCCAGGCCGCCACGCCCAGTGTATAGCTGAGATGGATGCATGAGGCCGGAGGGATGTCGACGGGCACTCTGGCATCGTCCTCGACATCCTGTGCCAAGAGCTTGATCGACACGCAATTACCGTTCTTTCGAGCTCCTTCCACTGAGGCTGCTTTCGTCTCCAATTGATCTTCAGAACCTGGAGAGTTTGATGGGTGTGCGTATTGGGGAGTTTCGTCCTCTGGCAGTGAAGAGATGCGTTGCACAGGATGGATTGCCCCTGAGAGAGCTGCCAATCCCCTTTCCATTTACTTTCAATTGTGACAACACAAACATATCAAGAAGACAATAATGGAAAATGAAGAAAAAATATCAAGAAACATCTCCCACCTGTATCCCCGATAGCCTTCTCCCAGCAAGACCTTGGGGTAGCGGTGGTGGAGAATATTGTTACATTTTGATTCTTTTGTGATAGCGTGATACATTTGCTGCATTTAGGCTAGTATTGAATCCTGATTAAGCGGCAGAGAACATCTCAGCCATGTTAGTACTGGACTACTGGAGACGCCATCTCAGGTGCTGCATATGTTTTCGAAGAGATGGAGCTCCGCCTACCCGCCATGGACGGCGATCATTGTCGCGTTATTGTAAATATATTGATCTCTGATTGCGTTGTGAAGAAATTTTCTACTGAGCACAACCTCTTTGTCTGTTGCTTATCTGGATGCAGAGCGTGTAGCCAACAATAGAAAGCTTAGAAATCCATAGATGAAGCAGTCAATCCACGGAAAATCGATTCTGGATTCTTCAGGTCTACTGGCAGAGGAATGAGTGAATATGTTTGATAGATTGAAATTGGACACACAGCCTCCATCAACCATTTGCGATCGTTAAACCCTCCTAGTCCAGTCTTTTCGTGTCCGCCAATCTCAGAAGCTAATCAGACAAACGCTGGATTCGATCCAGTCGCGAGTGCAGTGAGCTGCGTCCCGTGCACTATGCCCCGTCCTCCCCCGTTCTTGAATGTTGTCGAATCGCTGTTGCATGAAACTTCTGGCCACACCCGCAATTCTCTCCGTTTCAGAGATTTCGGTCATGGCTCCCAAGCCACCGCAAATCGAAGTATCCTCGCAATTCTCAAAGTCATCCCTAACTAGTCGGGTACTACAAACCTGCAATTATCCACTACACTCTTCTCGTCACCGTACTCGCCGTAATTGCTGTCCACGTCTTGCAATGAGCGAGTTCCATGACTTCCATCCCTGGACAAGATGGAATGCACGAGCGGTTCCCTACCTAGCACACAAACCCTAATTCGGAAATACAGAGGAAATTAAATACTCGCAGACTGGCAACAGCGGTGCGCCCTTGCCAACACTCACAACACAGAATCGAGACGTACAACCTAATCTGCCACGAACGCAACTGCTACTTAACTCCCCCGCTCTTCAACAACTGACCATGAAATTCACCCGCCGAGAGTACCCCCGGCAGTCCGGCGCGTGGCGTGTATGAGCTCGGGCAGCTTCTTCTTCACTGCTTCCGAGTATCGACATGGACGTGTAACCAAGAACGGGCGATCTTGTGCAGACATTGCGAACTGCCTGTGCGCAGAGCTGCAGACTTGTTGGTATCGTGAGCAGCAAGCGCAACGCCGGCTGGCAACAACCGCGCTTAAGTTCGTTGGTGGCGGGGCTTCCAGTTGCTGTTGGAAGGGATGACACGTGTCACACTACAGTAAAGTAGTGTAGGTCGTTTCTGTTAACGGTTTGAGATTCAGTTTTTCATGGCGGGCCCGCCTGTTGGTCAGTACTCAGAAGGGAGGGAGGACGTTAAATCCCCTCGTAAATCCTCCATTCGAATTGAGCTCCGCAGGGGCAGATTTACCTTGGGGAAAACGCAAGAATTTTTTATTTTTTGCACATGATTTTTTTTTGCAACTTCTGAGTTCGTCTTTGCAATCACAGACCCCAAATTAGCTTGGAGATGTCTATAATATACCTGAGACACAGCTCAAAATAGGGGGCATTTTTTACTTTTACCCCCAGATAACCCAAAAAATTATCCTACGGGGTCTAGTTCGAATGGAGGATTTAACATCTTGTAGAAGGGAGTCCCTTTAGGAAAATTTTTGAGTTTTAATGGCTAATTTCCTTCAATTTCCAAAATGAACTAGTTTTTCAAGATAGATAAATAATTCTTCTATGGTAAAATACTATACCATTTACCGTAGATAAAAATGAAACAAAAAGGTCACATTTGTAGGAATAACTACCATTGGTAAGTTCATATAACTAAAAAAAAGAAAAATACCCCTTTAAGGACACTGAGGCCAAAAAGTGACTAATGGATGACTTCTAGATTCATCGTTGAAATGAAAAATGCACCTATTGGTCAAAAACTCAAATCATTTTTGAATGACTATCTTCTAAAATGAGCACACACACACTCTTGCTTGCCCTCCAAATATTAAGGGAATTACCTAACCCCTTTATAAAACAGTTTTTTTTACAAGTCCCATGTATATGATATACACTAATATGTCAGTATGTGTGGTATATTGTATATACATGGATATGAAATATAGAGAGGGCATATGGATATGGCATACAAATAGGGCATATGGTCACATAACCCATGTCACATGCGTTCAGAAATGATATATGGTAAGGGGGAAATAAGAAATGAATCTAAAATTTATATATTTTTTCTTCGTTGGTGGGGGGTGGGTAATGAAGAATAAATACAAATGTTATTTTTATTTGTTTGGGGGGATTAGGCTTTGGTGTCCCTTTTGAGTGACTAACTTGGTCAAAGGCTCCCGTCCTTCCATGGATAAAAGGGAGACTAAGAATGAAGTTGAAAAATAATGAGAGGGACTCATGCTATTAATGTAAGAGGAATAGCAATAATGATCTTTTTGTTTAACCCCTAAAGGACCAAAGAATGTTTTTTGGCAACATTGTGATTTGGGGTAGCTCACTACGAACAAAAAAATTCACTATATTTTTTGAAATTCTTTGGGATGTAGGGACAAGGAGTTTCTTTCTACTCCACAAATTATTCACACACATTATCTTCAAAAACAGTTTCAAAAAGTCACGCCAAAAAATGAGATTATAAGAACTTGCCCAAACCTTCAAGAGTGCCTTGAGGGGATTCATCGCCCTTTAGGGCTTAACATTCAATGGCACCAACTTGAAGATGAAATTGTCCAAAGTTTACATTATAATATTTTCAAGTTAACTCATCCTATGAGTTTTTAAGATTGGTAGTAGAATAATGACCCTTTCTAACCAAAAAAATATTGAAATCTTAGAAATTTCTTAGACTCATAAACATGCAAATGTGCAAAATACTTTTTATATACTTGTCATTCACAACATCTTAAAGAAAAAATTTGATCCCACAAGTTTAATAACATATATCCTATCAAGTAATGTCAAGTTAACTTGTTGCATAAAATCCTTATGAGATAGTTCATTTTTGCCTGATGTCTATGGATTCTTTCCTAAACGGAACACATGTGACTACAAGAGTGGGTTTGGTTTCCATTTAGAAATTCTTGAGCTTTGAATATTTGGTTCATTTTTTGTACCTTGTGCATGTTAATAATACTAACAAGTAATATCCTCGTTCATCATAGACTACATTATGTAACTACAATTGTCTAGGATGTAGAATTAGATGACGTATGACTAATTTTTATTCAATCATCAATCATTTTTATTTTTGTCCACTATCAAATCATTGGCATTGCTATTTGATTGAATATGGTCTTTTCGAGGGCCTTATCTTGAAGTTGAAATTAAAAATAGAAATCCAAAAATTATTACATCTTTACTAAGACTATTTTGAAGCCTCAAGCATTGTTGCATTGGTTAACTAGAAGATATAAATTTGCAAGTCTTTGAAGCAACCAAAATTTAAAGATTTTAAAAACAAACAAAGGGTCAACTTGTAGATTTAAAATCCAAAATCCATATCAAGAATGTCAATTGACCTCAAGAAAGGAATCTCAACACCCCAAAGACCTTTGTCATAAATTACATTGTTTCTAAGTACAATAACCGCTAAACTCCCATTGTCTCCTTGGGGGACAAAAAGGATTTTAGACAGGCTCCTATGGTCTCAATTTGTAATGTAATTTTTATTTTATTTTGAAAGATAGGAAAACACATTAGATTTATGGGAGAATATTTTTTATTTCAATTGAAGCCTAAGAGCAAAAGCTATGCCATCCTAAGCCCCAGATGGGGTTTGTTAGATAGCCCAAAAAAATCACACAAAATCAAAATTAAATTTTATCATAGAAAGTTTTTTTTTGTCTACATGGAAAGACTTAATTCATTCTATTTGGAATGAAGAGTGATGAGAAAATTGTGGACCCTCTTGTTTTGGAGGCAATCTAAACAACTTCTTGAAAAAATAACTTATAGAATTTATTTTTTAACGTAATTTTCACTATTTAAAAAGAAGAAGTTCAAAACAGTTTAGTTGGCTTGCTAGAGCTAGAAATCTCACCATTGGCATTAGTGATTTTCAATTCCATCTTAGAGCTATTAATGGTTTAGTATTTCTTGCAATCTCATACCTATATTAACATAACAAATTATGAAAGAATAAAAATCAAAATTATTTAAGAATTTTTTTCTTAGACTTTCAACTCAGCTTTTCAACATAAAAAATAGAAATTCAAAATGTATAGTGCAAAAAATTTCAGCTAAGAAGATACAAAGCCTTAAAATCTAGTCAAGAAAGGTTCAATAAACCCAAATTTCTTCACTTCAAATACAATGTCTTGCATTCCATGCATCAAAGTTTTTGAAATTTCTTCCTCATAATTTAATACAAATATTGTGCAAGATCCTACAATTAAATATACAAAAAAAAAAAAAGATTTCTAAATTTTTTTCACTTTTCAATAGAAATGACAGTTTTGAGTAGTTTTTGATGAAAAAATGTCTTGGGAGTCTAGGGGTTAAAATAAATACCCCAAGCCCTTCTTGCACACTCAAAATACAATTTGTTAATACCTAAAGGATCGGGGTTGTTTGAGCGTGGCTTTTGTTTTCTTGACTTGTTCTTGTAACAAGCAAAATTCCTACTTCACATGGAATAATTTTGATAATTGCCGCCATTGAGATGAAAGAAGACTCATGTAGCTTTCCTATGAAGAAAACATCAACAAAATCACACAATTTTTGAGAAAATGCCACCATTGACAAGATTGATGAAAGATGTTTGGTTAGGCATAACTTTGTACATAGGCAAAAATTGGAATGTTGAAATTGGAATGCTCAAAAGTGCTCCAAAAACTCTAATTTTTTATTTCCACAAGTACATCTCATCATGATATTGTTGCATAGTTTTTCAAATCATTTTAAGTTGTGGAAAAAAAGATATGAGGATGTGAAGCAATGGCCCAAAGCACCTTCTCTATTTTCAAACAATTCACTAAAAATTGTACACTCAATCATTTCTTGATTAGATTGCACCAGCATATTCAGTGGAAAAAATGATCTAGGATCTCTTTGTTGTTCACGGACTATTAGTGAGGTTCATATTTCAAACTTTCTACAAATTTAGTTGCAGAAGCCATATAATGGCTTTATGGTCCTTTACGGGTTAAACTTTCTCACCGAATCTCAAATACTATAAGAATCCAACTCAATGATTTGGCCACAATACAACCATGCTTTGGGTACTAAGAGCATCCCCACGGCAACTCAGTGAGTGCCCTAGACATTGTGACTGGCCATGACCGGCCACAAACATTGCCCCATGGTAGACACGTTGAGGGCCCAAAATTGGCCGGCCAAGGCCAAATTTGAAGAGCGCATGGCCAATTGTTGAGTTTCACTAGGAGCTCACTATCAGGTTAGACAGAGCTTTTGACGCCAATTTCAAGGTACCAACTATAGTTGGTCCTCGAGGAAGTGGAGGAACTCAATTTCATACTTTTTTTTCCATTAAATTGTTGAAGGTTAAAATATAAAACAGATTAGGCTAGGTTTGCTAGGCGGAGTGTCTGTCCTTGGCGTGCTGAGTTCACCGTTTTGCGGTGGGGAACACGACTACCACACTGGCCAGCTGCATCTCCCATGCACGCCAAAAGACTCATTTCAGCGCCTCTTTCATGCACTAGTTGTGGGGATGCTCTAAAGCTCCATCTCAAATAATCTTTGATTACTTTAATTACATGTACACAAAAATATATAGTTCTTTGGCCTGTCAAATGTTTCATTGGTGCTCACGGCACTTTACTTTCCACCAATAAGTATCTTTAAGAAGGGTTCAACCACCAAAATACTAGTTAAATTAAAATTAAAAATAATTTCATTTTTCTTTGCATGTTGAATATCTTGACACAATACCAATCACTACAATACTGTTAGATGATTAGTTATTTTTAACAAGCTAATTTCAATTTTGGAGCATGCTTTTGAGGTGGCTAATATTAGCCCAAGCTTCTTATAGCATGGTATAGTTTTCAACATGTGATTTTGGATTTGTGGTTGTTGGTTTTTTCTCTTATTAAATATGGAGTTTTAGATAGTTTTTTGTACCTTGCAATTTCTCAAAATCTCAATTCAAACAACCTCAATTTCAAATCTTCTTTTGTATTGTGCATGTGTCATTTCATGTTTTATGTTACAATGGAATACATAAGATTTTGAAACAAGCCGAGGAAATCGATTGAAAAAAAGAAAATTGACTAAACATAATCAACATGAAAAATGCACATGCAAATCATAGCACAACCTAGTATCAAAGTTTCATGAACATACGCCATCAATTGCTTTGAAAATCATAGTTCTAATTTCTCCTCAAAAAAACTTTGGACTCTCACAAAGAAAAGTCATAATAAACAGATAGACATTCTAAACATATTAATTTGAACCTTGCAATTCAAACAAACAATACCCATGTCTACTTCAAGAAGTTTTGGCAAATTTTAACATAAAATTTTAACATGATTGAAATAAAAAATTATACTTTGTCAAAGCTAATTTGTTCTTCCATCTTATGAAAAAGTTTCTATGACAAAATAATTTAAATGAAAAATAAGAAATGAAATTTTTTAAGTTATGAGCATTCAAAATCTTAAGAACTTGTTTGCCAGAGTGCTATAGAAAAATGTTTTCTTCACTTTGAAAACAAATATCTTGGAATCCGTGTAGTCAAGGTTTTTGAAATTTCTTACACACATTTTCATGCTAGTCAATTGCAAAATTCAAAAATTAGATTTGTAAAAATAAATAAAAATTTGAAGTATGTACACTTGGCACTTGAAATGGCATTTTTGAGAGGCTTTTTATGAATAAAAGGGCCTAGGACTTTAGAGATTAATTATCATAATATTATTTTAGCCCAAGCTTGTCTGCAATAGTATTCACAAATGTGGCTTAATTTAGCCAATATTTTACCAATTTTTAAAATTTCCACAGAAAATATGAATAACATAGTGTTAAAGTTTAATTTCTAACATATTGAGTAATGTTTTTAGCAACTTGAGCTAATTATGAAATCACATTTGGGACCATTGGTCTGCAATGAACTAGATATTGTTCGTTTGTACCACTGTATTTGCTTCTTTCTTTCTTTATCTATTTATCTATTTGTTCAATTATTTATTTATCACAATAAGTTTTAAAATTTTGATTTTTTTAAAATGGAAAACAATGAAATAGTTCAATGCAAAAAAGAAAATTTAAAAAGAGAAACACAACACGTCATCAGTATCACCAGAAGTATACCGGTACTTGACAGTCTATTACAATTCACAAGTTCACACCTCTGGAATTGCCACACAATAGCATGTGGTTGGGCAGTTGGGTTAGTTGTAGGATATTCTCGCAGACATTTCCTTTCTTTTTCTTTGTATTCTACCGTGTTTATTTGATTTTGCGTCGGAGGAAATCAGTACAGTTTCGTCGCAACGACACTATGGCAACGTGACTTTCAAATGTTGCTCAGATTGCACTCAACCTTCTAAAATATTAAATTTATCGTGTCTGTGATCCTGTCTGCGGGGCAAGCCTAGCTGGTGCTTGAAAACAACGGAGTCTGTGCGCAGCTACTACGGTACTCCACGTTGCCTGCGCGTGGCCGGTGATGAGAAATCTCTCTCAAAGCTTACTATATAATGCCAGTGAACCATACCCAACAAGTCATATCGACATCTTTTGGCGTTACATATGAGAGAATTCGTTCAAGCATTCAAGAGCTCCAGTGGAAATTCCACACAGTTTGCCTTTTGAGGTTGTATTGAGAGGTTCGTATTGTATTGAGAGGTTCATTGGTAGAGTGAGTAATATCAAGCCTGTGATCGAGAGTTCCAAAGCTACGATATTTTCATTCAGCACAGCAAAGGATAGCAGTGCTTGTTCTCCTGGTTGCGGAGGATTTGAGGTAGTTTGCAGAGTCTCAAGCAACATGCCTGCCGAAGACGCCACTCCCGTCAGCGTTTTCAATCCACCACGGCCACGGCCACCGCCACCGCCAGACACAACATGGATTTCCAGACTAAGCGATCCCCCCGTGGCTACGGATGGCTGAGCGTGATGTCGGAGAGATGTCATGGTGGATGTCGACGTGTATACGAGCTCTACCTCTGGCATCGTCATCAACATCCCAAGAGCTTGTTCGGCATGCACTGTCTGTTCTTTCGAGCTTGGCAAGCTCATGCTACGTACATCTGGGATTGGAATTCTGTAAACTATGTTACCGAATTTGTGACTTGTGCACAGGAAATTACTCATGATTTTTCTACGACATCGCTGTTGGACGTGACAAGAAGAGAGCATTTGCGGAGCAATCTTTCAAGCATCGTGAAATCGAGAGAGGAAGGGAAGGATAGCAATCAGACTACCGAAGAAATTGACAATCAATGGAGGAGCAGTTGCCAACCCCCTGTCTCTCTATTCTCTGCAATGAGCGTCACATTCAATTATTCTGTATAGATTGATCATTTGGCTGTAAAGACATCGTCAATTAATAAAGTGAATTGTTTGATCAAATTGTGAAGAATAGAGCCTCTTGGTTAGTCCATCTGTTGCTTGGCTTGTAACACAGAGTAGGCCTAGCAACCACCGTTGCATTCAATTGAAAGAAGAAAGCACGAACTCAATCCATGGCCTACTTTGTCGAAAATGGAGGTAATATGAGATAAATGAGTGTCATTCTTCCATGACTTGATATTGTATACAATGCTTCCGTCAAACATTAGCAATTGGCAAATTTTCCGAGTACAATTTTAGAGTTCCTGATACTCAGAGGCTATTCAAAGACATGCTAAACCCTTAGACTAGCTACGAGTGTGCATGCCAATTTGATTCGCTATTATGGGAAGCTTCTCTCGTGGCCATAGTCACATCAAAAATTCTATCCGCCGAAGAGGCTTCGGCCATGGCTCTCAGGCCAGTGCAACTACCAGGTTCGTGCTCGGCGAGGGAAAAATTGAGATAGAAATATTTTCGCAGAGAAATTTCCCAGCATTCGCCTACCAACCAGAAATCACCCTCTAGAACACATCCTGATCTCCAGCACACTCACCAAAATTATAGTCTGTGTCTAACAATGATTTGATAAAACAAACCATGCGCACGCGCTTTACTTCCTCTGTTTGGCAAACCTAAATTGAAAACCCTAATTCTGTCGGAACTCAATTACCTCAATTTCCTGAAGCTTGTGCAGCACTCCAAATCGAAAGAAGTTTGCTATCGCCTTCTCCGGTTCTCGCCCCCTCGATCGTCGTCTGTCTCCGATCCTTCATACACGTTGCATAGTAGCACCAATTCCGCGGCCCTACACACTGACACCTGCTAACAACGGTCCATCACAGAAATGGGGCCTGCCACGGCTGCGACGTACTTCCAAGTGACTCACGACGAGAGGCGTAGCACGTCAGCATAGCGATCACATCCAGAAAAACTCGGCCGACGCGAAGCACTGTGAGTAATCGACACACGTGACTGCCAGCTAACAGTTCGAGGCCTTGAGTTCTTTCTCTGATATTTCTTCCCTAAGAACGCATCACCGACCACGATCTCGTACAGACATTGCAGGCGTTGCAGGAAGTCTATACAGACAGAGGAGGAAACTTGCGAGGCAAGGTCACCACTCACCAGCTTCTTCAGGAAGGCAAGGCTAAGGAGCTGCACACCGAACTCTATCGAGACTATCAGAAGAGACAATCGCGAAGACGACGGATAACGGTAGTCGGCGAAATCCTTCATCCAGTGAAAACCATTCATCCAGAAACTGATCATTTGGAGGGCCCCATTCACCATGTCAGCAGATTCCCACCGTCAACTTGTTCCCGTCAGTTGTTAACCCATAAACGTCGACACGGATGTTTAGTGGCTGATGGATGACAAGGAATCTTTCTATCTAGGACAGAACTGCAACTATTCATCCTTGGAATTTTGTGCGGAAAGGGGAGATCTTGCACAATACTTTGACCTCCAATGTGTATTTTTTGTTTTTTTAAAGTAGATGATGTCACATGGTTCCAAAAGGCATGATTTCCATGGTCACCAGTCCATCTTTTAAGGGTTAAGTTAGCATCTTAACCCTTTTAGCATGTGATGGCCTAGAATGGCCTACTGAAACCTGTATTCTTCGATTTAGGGTGCCTAGCTTGAATTTACTGAAAATACGTTCAACAACAAGATTGGGGGCAAGATCTCGGAGAATACTTAGGATTTTTAAAATTATTTTTTTGGCTAAAGTATGCATATTTCGAGGACCGAGAACAAGCAATTCTGCATATTCTAGGGTATACGTAGCTCTTAAGTCGACATTGCGTGGAGGTACATTGTGTTAGATACATATATTTTAGAACAAGCGTAGCCGGTCACTAGCAGTTGGGGGGGACATCTAGGGAGAGGGACGTGCCCTCAGATTCTGTGAAGTGGACTTGTTGATGAGGAGTTTGGAGGCGCTACGGCAATTGTTTACTAGTTCTTCAAGTGAGGGGATCGAATTTGCAATCGCCAAAGCGGGATTTCCTATGGAAGTCGTTTGCTTGATTGTGACAAGGGAGAGGGGGAAATGCATCCTGTGGAAGTGTTGTGGTGTATAAGAGATTTGCAATTCCTTCTGGAAACACACATTCGGCTCATCCGTGATAGTTCATGGCAAGTGGGAATTTGGCAAGGGAGGGAGAGTTCACAATCAAATTTCAAGGATTGAAGGAGTTGCAACATTGGTTTCGGGCGCAAGGACTATCAAAGAGAGGAGTCCAGAAAATTGTGAAGCTTTGTGACAAAGCATACCTTGAGGTGCAGCCCCGGCCTAACAAGTGGAATCGGCGAGGAGCGTTTGGTGTGGCGGATCGATGCCAATATCTGTGGTATCGTCACACAACTAGGTTGCTTGGTTGGTGTGAAAGGAAACAATTCCCAAAATTTGTGAAGGACATCCTTCAACGAGATAGCTATTCAACTCCAACTTGCGATGAAGAAGCTGGCTCGAGCGAGAGCAAGTATTTGCGACCACACCAAACAACCGCCATTGCTACCATTCATAGAGTTTTTTCGAAGAACATGCCAGGTAAGTTTCTCCGTCCTCTCTATTTCTCACTATTCCAATTGTGAATGCAATGTTTGCGACAATGGTAGCTATGACTTGGTTTAGGGTAGTTTGCTTTCGGCAACAATAGACAGTTTGATCCCCAGTTTCTTAAACCCTAACCAAATGAAGGACTGAGGTCTAAGAGAAAACTTGAAACTATTGTTCTTGTAGTAGACTAAGATTGAAATTGTAGGGCTTCCTAATCCTGCTTGAATTTGAACAAATTTGGGATCAATTGTGACCCTCACCTTCATGCGATTAGGTGTCTATAACTTATTCTTAGCAATTAAGTGTTAGTACCTTAGATGTTGCATAGGCTTCAAGTAAAAATTTGATGAGGATTTAGCTCATACAATTTTGCGAGGAACACTCTATTACATTTTGTCTCTTATACAATACAATGTTACATTCTTCTCAAATTTGCTCTTGGAGAACAGTGCAACTAGCTAGCTTCATCGGTTAGAATTGAGTAGCTAGTTGATATGTGCTTCTATCTCAATCTAGGCCAACTCGAAGTTCTCAAGAGCTAGGATCCCTTGTTGTTTTCCTCCAATAATTCATTAGGTCAAGACTTCAACTATTATAGCTTAGAAAGACGTAATTCAAATGCATTTTTTAATGGAAAGTTCATAAAATTTTGTTTGAGTAAATAGTGAAGAGAAACGTATTAGGATAAATGACTACTAATGAGTGATCTCATAAATTCAACAGAATGAATAACTGTTGTAGTGTTTGGCACCCTAGTTGATTTTCAAATGCTTCAATAAATTACTTGTACTTCAATATTAAACTAGATAGTCCATTTGTCAATTCTACATGGTGACCCTATCACTAAATTTTCCTTTTCTATTTTGTCACTTCTGAAGCTTCATAACTGAGCAACATAAGAAAAGTACAAGAGTGGTGGGGCTTCTGCATCACAGAGAATTTTAAGACATAAGTCAAAAAATTTCGATGGCTTGCACCTAAATTTCAGTGACATTGATGTAAGCAATGTCTCAAGCTTCTATAGCCTAAATACAAAGCCTACATGCCTTGTTAAATTATGTTCATCCTGTCAACTTGAAGGAACCAAAAACTGGAACCAAATTGCAGCTTGGCCATCTCTAAGTCCTTTAAAATTATGTACCACAGGACCGAATAACACTACATTGGTTTGGAGATGCATCGCTACAAACCTTAATGATATCCTCTGTGTATTTGACCATCCTAGCTTCAAAAGGTTATCGTTAGAATAGGGGTCCTAGTCTTGTACTATAGTACACATACTTTCAAAATATAGAAAGCATATTTTAGAATGATTTGGAAAGTTAACTAGTGTAGTTAATGTACGAAGAAAATCTGAGACAGATATTTCACATGCTTCTCAATGGAACAATGTAGCCTCTTTCAATCTAGCCATGGCTAACACTGTGTAACCGGATGACTACTTGTAGTGATAACCAACATGCTTGCTAAAGAGGCAATGGTTACCCTTTGAAAGTAATGACACTTGACTTTTAATCAATAGTGTATAGAAATGATATTGTTATTCACATTCAACCTAGGCATTATAATTTTTTGATCCTAAAGTTTGGAATTTACTTCCTAATCACATGAATGGTATAAACTATATTTGCTTTTTGGAATGATGTATCTAACAGTATCATAGCTTTGAATGTAAATAATACTTTATAGTAAAGTCTACTGGTCGGCCTTACCATTTCTTGACATCAGATGCAAGAGGAGTGGGATGGACAAGAGGTCGCCCAACCATAGTCCACGTTGCAAGATGTCCAAAATCAAGAGAATGTTCATCTAACCAAAAAGACAAAGTCTACTCGAATGCCAAAGACAAAGAAGGTATTGCTTGACTGATTGTTGATTTCATCAAAAGATTGGCTAATTGATTGATTATAGTACAATAAAGTATACATTGTTTGAGAATGTGTTTACAAAGAAGTTATCATTTCTTGCAGGGAGACTTGTTTGAAAGTTTGAAAGTTTGAGTGCTCGTGTATGTATTTGAGTTCATATGTTGGAGTACCGATAATAGTTTGTTTTGTGTGTTTGAGAATTTGAGTGTTTTTGTGTTGGTGTGTTTGAGTGTTCTATGTCTTTGAGTATTAGTGTGTGTTCTGCTGGATGTGAATTTCCCAATTTCCGTTCCTTTTCCTTAGTGTTTAGTTCTATAAGACTAAATTTGAAATTGCTTTTGGATTTTGCCGGTGTCACATGTACAGGAGGGTTGCCTTTTGGAGCCAATGCCATTGGCCCAAATTGGATCAAAGAATACCGATGTACCTCCCCAAAAGAAGAAGATTCGCAAATCGTGAGCAAGGAAGGATCCAATCACAGAAGAAGGGGACGAAATCCAGATGGAGGGAGCGGCAATCCACATCCTTGTGCAGAAGCCTCGGAAGCCATGGGGGAAGAAATGAATGATGCCAATTGACAAAAGTGCATGCATCGCCCAATTGACCCCAACAGCAATGACTCCAATGCCGCAGAGCTACACACCAAATGACATTGGACCACCTCTACTTGACTCTGGCACATTTCCACAACGTATGCAACTGCACCCAAAACATCTGATTGTATATGTGATTCTTCTTATGTTCAAAGAGTATAGCTTATATACTAGATCATAGAGTATAAATCACATGCTTAGGTGGTTGTGGGGCTTGTGTCAAGACTTGGCACGAATGAGTTGATTGTTCCATTTTTTTCCATAACAACACTAACTATGACACATCGTCCATACTTATAACTGTGCAGCAAAGGGGAGGAACAGTAGGTATAAGAGAGACTAGAAGGAAAAATCAGTGCTCATGAAGGAGAAGAAGCCAAGAAATTGGATTCCATGGCCTATTATCCCAAATGAGACCTTGGGGGTTTTGACAAGGGCAAAGGCAGCAAAACTTTTGTCCGACTATGAGCAACAAAGACAAAATGATGTGAATATCCTAGGAGTTCTTTCCCATTTCCAAGAGGAATATTGCAAGGTGTTTACAAACATTACAGCGCTAGAGTCACAACATACTATGGGGAGTATGGATACACGCAACGTGAATCTATGGGATACTATGTTCCGAGAAGAGACTTGGATGTCGATGGATCCCATTCACAAGGAAGCTGGCTTTGCAGGTACACATCCAGGGGGAGCATCCCAGCTAGGGAAACCTATCAATATCCAAGGTAGAGAAACGAATGCACACCTCTGCAAAATATACACTAACTAGAGGGAGGCAAGAGTTGGTTGGGTTGTTTTGGTTCCCAACCAATTTCTATCAGAAGCATCATTCCACACTGGCGACACGCCATCATGGACCTAAGGGAATGTCATTGGTGAAGGTTTGGATTGCGGGACTGGAAAAAAGATGGTCGTTTGTGCATTAGGTGGCTTTCCAAACGTGATACATTTACAAGACAAAGACGTGCGCATTGCACTTGCACAAAACTTGTGTGCTACTGGTAGTGAGGGCGGCCACGGTTATGGGTGGGCAAAGCGGCAACACTGTTTCACAAGGAAGGCACCTATGGTGTTTCCTAATACACCAGAGACTCATTTTGATGATGGACTCACATTCATGGGCCAAGGATTAGGAGGCACAAACATTGACTAGAACAAGGCTACATGTAATAGATTTGGGAGAAGTGAAGGCCTGGGAGACACTGAGCATGTTGTTGACAACATCCCAAACTTGAGAATTGCTCCGGAGCCACTTGGTGAACCAATTAGGGATTACAATGTTCCATCCGATGTGGAGGGGGTCGACAATACGCGAGACTCTACAACACAAACTACCTTCCCAAAGGTAAGTTTCAACCTTCCAAAGTACTTGCTAGTCGGCAACAGAGAGAGTGAAGAAGATTGTGAGGATGACCTCTTTCGTTGTAGTGACGACACTGACTCCAGTGATTTTTGTTGGATCCCAACTTACGAAGATACTATAGAAAGCGGCGATTCAAATTTTGAAGTAGACATCGTAGATGAATTAGATCGTATTGGCGAAAGGCTTGCACAATGGTACATGCGCCCGGAAGCATTCGTCCCAAGTCATATGGAAGTCGATGAATTAGCTCAATATTATAGAAAATCAGCATGGAACTCAACGAGTGTAGACTTCGTTCGAAGTTGAGACAACTTTAGCGGTCTTGCTCCTGGTTTGAAGTGCCCTCAACAAGGAGGGATTCCAAAGCTAGAACGAATTTTTAACTTGTATTGGTCCAATGAAACCTTAGATCATATCGTACTTGAAACAAACAGGTATGCACATGTTGTGCTTCCTTATAATCCAACTGTACCTCCACGCACGAAGGGTGGCCCTATTTGGATAGACATCAATCACACTAACATTCGCGCTTGGATTGGCGTTTGCATCCTCATGGGTTGCAAAAGGCTACCCAGTGTAAAACACTATTGGATGAAGAGTGAGAAATTCATTTATTGTGACTTGATTTCACAAGTGATGACATTAGCAAGGTGGGAGCAGATTTTGCGCTGTCTCCATCTAGTAGACAACATGCAAGTAGTTCGAGATGTTCAGGATCCTACATTTGATAGGATCGCTAAAACACGGTGGCCTATTGAATGGTTTAACACACTATCACAAGAAATCTATAATTTGGAGAGAGAAATAATAGTAGATGAGTGTGTCATCCCATATAAAGGTCGATATTGCTTCATAAGACAATTTATGCCAGATAAACCAGTGAGGTTCAGGATTAAAGTTTGGTTATTGGCGAGCTCTAAAAGCAAGTTTGTATGGAAGATTAAAGTGTATTTCGGTGAAGGGACGGGCAGTGGTCCTCATGGTTTAGGATACCATGTAGTAGAAAGGATGATTTTAGGGCTGCGGCACCAGGGCCACTATTTAGTGGTTGATAACTTATTTGCTAGTATGAACTTGTTTCACGAGTTGATGGTTCAAGGAGTGTGGGCAACCAGCACAGTGCGTCGCACAAGTAAAAACCTATTGCCTGGACTTTATCATGAGCAAAACAATGAGGTCAGGGGATCCATGGTCATCGCCACCCATGTTCATTGCCAAATGGGGGTTGTGTCTTGGCAAGACAAAAAATTAGTGACTTTGCTTAACATAGTAGAATCACCTTGGGAGCCTGGGGTGAAGATGTTATGTCGCATACCTAAACTTCGTGGGCAATTAATTGTCCCTTCATCACCCATGCACAAGGCATATGTAGAGTATATGAGGGGCGTCAATGTTACAGACCACTTGCGAGGTAATTATTCTTGCCAGTTGCGATGTCACAAGTGGTGGATAAAATTATTCCACTTCGTGGTTGACCAAACCATGGTGAATGCTTATGTCACATGGGTGAAGGAGATGGAGGATCTTGGCTTGAGAATTATGTCGCATTTGGCATTTAAAATTGTTATACAAAAGCAACTTGTAGGTGATAGCTATCACCGCACGACAGAGAAGGGCACCTATGGTTGGCCATGCACCTTGCCGACCCCCTCGTATTCATGCTCCTTTCCACTCAAGGTTAAAAAGAAGTTGCATTATATGTGGGCACCTCCAAAGGTGGTAGTGCGAAGCTTGTAGGAATTTGTGGATGTGCCGTGATGCATGTTACTATGCCCATCACGAAGCATTGAATTTACATCGTTGAAGAAGTTTAACAACCACTTGGACTTCGTGACCATTCAGGCTACAAACATGAAGCGTCCATGGAATTTGAAGAATTGGGACTTCAATATGGTACTTGACCTAGCTACGCAGTGTGGTTGTTGTGGTGCTTCTTGACGGAAATCTCAACACAACCTTTGAAGGAGTATGTTATTGGTGCTTGGATTGTTGGACCTTTGCACTTTACATACTAGATTGGCTTAGGGTGTTCATATGATGTACCACTTATGATAACTTCTGTGCATGTTGCATGAAGTGCAGTGATTTTGTGAAGCTCAAAATGCTGGAATGGACTACTATACATGCAAAACTATGGACCCAAATTTTGTAATCAAGGACTTGATGCTTTGTGAAACTTAGTCCACTTGCATATGACTCATATATTTCTGTTTGTAAATGTGGAGTGAACCTCTATACCTGTGTTTGTTTGCCTTTGTGCAAGTCCCCTTGTTATGTTTTGGTGCACAACCGCCTTTCTCATGGTGGACTTTCATTTTTTGACCCTAGTGTAACTCCTAATTCATTGTAGACCCAATTTGAGTTTCTTGCAATCTTGTATTACGATAAAAGCAGGCTTAGTCTTTGAAGGCAATGCTAAAGCTCTGAGATAGGTTCGGAAGCTGTACAACATAGCTGTTGAAGTCCATGGGCACTATAATGATAGTTGTGGCTCAAATAATGTGCTCAAGAGAGAAAGATGCTTGGATTGAGAAACAAATGGTCCCTGTTTTATGAATATCATGTTCTTAGTATTTCTAGAGCGTGTTTTTGGGTGATTTCATCATACTATCACAATGTGGTAACTCCCTTCTTGCTAGGACTAGTACTTGTGTAATTAGAGGACCAGGAAATTCGTAGACTCAATTTCAACAGAGTACATCTTTCAGCTGAAACATCCTCGCATCCCATGATATCCTCATTCCAATTGAATTTTGGGGAGGCAAACGACCTTGATTGGCCAACTTGCCTGGGGTCACTATCCCATGTCAGTGGTAACCTTTGTTGTAGGTTACGTTTTTCCCTACTAACTAGCTCCGTATGTCCTTTCATTCTTTTGCTAGTGTAAGGCAAATGTCCTTTGGAGTGTACCCTGGAAAGTTGAATGTATCCATTGAACTTCCATTCTCTTCCAAGGTCCTTGTATACGATATTTTTTTCTCGCACAATCTTGATTCAAAAAATCCTGTGAAAATCACAGAACCTGTAGGCATTCCTAAGCAATCTCAAAAAAAAATTCAGCTGAAGAAGTAATTTCTATGAAGTCCAAATGGCCTTTGTACTCATATTGCGCAAGAGTATCTCCAGTGTATAGGCAATGCAAACATGCTTTAGGGGTTAAGGGAGGCAACCCATTTCTGACCACTTAAGCACATACACATATTTGCAATGGAGGTTTCAACAATGGGGAAATCTTCCCATGCGTGGATATAGAGTTCTTAAGGTTTCCATAATTTTTCAGAGTTTTATTTCACAAAACATAATTACTATGAATTTTTTAGGTGAAAGATTTTGTTCTACCCATAGTGGTCATGTAGACCTTCCTATTTCCAACCAAGGGTTGGTTGCAATATTGAGAGTCTTGTAGCCAATCATAATGCACTACAATTGCACTAGAAATTGTGCCAACATTAATCATTGTTAATCACCTCCTGATTGAAAATACTCCACCCTAAGCTACTAAAATGAGGTGGTGATCAAGAATGGATTGCCTCCTATGTCTGCCAATCATCTCAAACTTTTTACTGAAAAATAGGAAAGCTTTATCATAACATTTATTTCATCTATTTCAAAATAATATCCAAGTTTCTTTGTAAAATAAATATGTAGGAAACATGGATATTTTTCAAAAATAGAGGTGGTAATAATATGTGACTTTCATGTCCAAATGAAATGATGTGAAATATTTCACATTCCATCAATGGCTATAAAGACATGTGGCATTAAAAATAGGAGAATGGAGAATAGTAATCAAAAGGAGTTAGTCTCAACTCAAAAGGGTTGCAAAATATTTTAATTGACTTTGTACATCCAATCTTAATCCCCCAAGTCATTTTTTCCTCCGGGAGGACAAAATGGATTTTGAATAGGCTCTTATGCTCTCAATTTTCATTGTAATTTTTTGAAACTTATTTTTTAATAAGAATACATAAAAGCTTTGTGGTCATACAATTTTTTTTGGTCAATGCCCAAAGCAAAAATTATGCCATTCTAAGCCAAAAATGGGGATTGTCCAGTATGACAAAAAAAATCACAAAAAGTTAAAATAAAATTTTCAAATTTTTTTCCTCAAATATTATATTTTTTTTCTTTACATGAAAGCTTTGAATTATTCTATTTGGACTGATGATGAGAAAGTCATAGATGATTTTTTTTTTTGGGCAATCTAAGCATCTTCTTGAAAAAATAGCTTAAAGGATTCATTTTTACATGTAAATTTTATAATTTTTCAAAAAAATTGTTTGACACAATGAAATTTGTTTGCTTAAACAATCTCACTATTGGAATTCTTGTGTTTCAATTCCATCTTAGAGCTATTAACAAATTATTTTTTTGTTCAATCTTGGATCTACTTCTACTTAATAATTATTTAAAGAATGAAAATCAAGTTCCCTCTTTTTGAAATTTTTCTCTAGACTTTTTTCTATATTCTTCAACATAATTTTTTTAAATTCAAAGTCTATAGTGCAAAAGAATTCCACAAATGGTGGCCAAAGTCATCTAAAATTGTGGGCCAATGTTAAAAAACTTCCAACTTTGAATGCTAATATCTTCCAATTTTTAAGGTCAAACTTCATGAAATTTTTACCACATGATCTAAAACAAGTAAAGTATAGGAACCTATTTTAAAATTCTATAATAAAAAAAAATTCCGTTTTTTTGTGTGAATGCAACAGAAAAGGCAGCTAAAGTGGTTTTGATAGAATAATGGCCTTGGGACTTTAAGGATTCAATTAAATAAATCAAATTGAATTTCTCATAAAGAAATGATAGTAGCCACTACAAGAATATGTACCTACACATGGATGCTTGGGATAAACTTCGTTGATGAGGACTCAAGAGAGAGAAAAGAACTTTTGTGAAGGCTATTGAATGTTATGATTGCCATGTGGTGAAACACAATTCTATACTCAATTTATATTGCATTGTTAGTGAATCAAATCCATTCTCTTGGAGACTGGGAAAATCCCTCCCTCAATCCTTGGGAGTGAATTTTGCTCAATCTCCTGGGAGTGAATTTAGTTTAATCTCTCTATAATTAAAAGCTCAATAGATCATGCTTATGGGCCCAAAGTTCAAATTGTAATACATGTAGTATGTTTGTATTTAGTATTTTTTGAAATATACAAAATAGAGCAAAAACTAGGCATTGTAAGCTTCATTTTAATATTTGTACTCAAATTCAAAAAGATTGTTTTTTTCTAAAATGCAGATGAAGAGCAAAGAAATACAAATTAGGCAATTTCTTGTCATCTCATTTTTAAGAAATTACCTTTCCACCTTCATTAGCTATAGGTGCTTTCCAGCAACCTCCAAAAAAATTGGATAAAAAATACTTTTCTCGTCACGAAACATTATTTCAAAGTCATTGTGGCGCTAATGGCATTCTAAGACTAAAATATAATGAAGTTTTAATTTTGTAATTTTATTATATGAGACCTTAAATTTTCTATCAATTTGAAAAATCTCTATAGGTTAATTTGATGAAAAATCATAATTCTTATAACTTTTATAGTAAAAAAGATTTTTTTTTTTTTTTGTAAATTCAACAAAAATAATCTAATTAATAATCCTTGAGTATTCCACCAATTAGCCATTGGGTGGATGATGAATGGTCTAAACTATGTGCATTTTGCTAGTTGAAGAAGCTTCAAGAAAGATCATATAGTACATCAATAAAGAGAGGGATTGGTCTACATAAATATATGATGTATTGTAGCCACATGTTGAAGAATTTTCAACAATTTGTTATAAATTTTCAAAAGGAATCTCATTATATTAAAGTTAAGCACTTAAGTAGGAATTAATCCATGCATCTAGTTTAACTTCTCCTCATGGCCAATAAAAGAAAATCCTAACAAGTTTCTATGATCTCAATTTTTGTCATGATTTTTTGAAACTATTTTATAAAATGGAAGAAAAATCAGCTTTGACAAAATACAATGTTTATTTCAATCATGTGTCAGTGATGCCACATGAATCAAAAATAGTGAAGTTCAAAGAGCTAAAGAAAATACAAAAATACAAAAGAATTTTTTTGTTTTTTGTTGTAGGATATATTTAAATCTACATGGAATGCTTTATTCATTCCATTTGGATTGGAGATTGTCCAAATGAAGCGGGTTTTTGGATCAAAAGATTATTTTTAAAGTCTTGTAATAAATGAAGGTATATTAGGAAAATAATAATTCCATCTAATCATGCCTACCTAATATTTTCTCCAGCCAATATTAAACCGTCAAGAACCAAGGTGTGTTTTTTGGCAACATTACTTTTTTGGGCAAGTATTTGTGACTAGAGATTTCTATGTTTTTGGCCCAAAATTTGATAGAAGGTGTGGACAAGGAATATCTTTCATGTGCACTAAATTTCAAGGCATTTGGAAATATGAGTAAAAAGTTATGGCTTAATATGTAGTTTGTTTCTCAACTTGGGCAGTCTGGGCAGATCTGAAAAAATCATTTTTTCCAAAAATAAAAATTGGAAATTGAATTTCTATATACATAGAAAGCTTTGAATCATTCTATTTTGATCAATGAGTCAAAAGTTATGAGATGTTTTAGTTTGCAGGAAAGTTTGAATTCTCTACTCTAAAATAAACTTTGAAGTCCTTTATTTAATTCAATTTTCAATATTTTTTGAAAAAATTAAAAACATTAGATGTAGATTGTTTATTACAACATTACAACCATTGGGATTGGGATTTTTCAATTCCATTAATAAATTGTTAACAATTTAGTATTTTGAATCATTCTCTACATCAATCTATTTACTTTTTTTTTCCTATATGTTGCACAATTCCAAATGATTTGAAAATTTTCAAGCATGTAGCCAACTTGCATTGAAGAATGAATCTAAAGAAGCACCACCATTTTGGACATTTTTCATACGAATGTGACCTTGTGAAGTACAGCTGCCCGTTTTTTTCATAGGGCCCTCAAAAGGATTTTTGTCACTTCAAATGCTAATATCTTGCAATCTACATGGTGGAATTTTCTGAATTTTTTTTCCACATCTTCTCAATGTAGTGTACGACCACTACTACAAGATCCTATGGTTACATGTGTCCAAAAATGATATTTTTCAAAAATTTGGTACTTGTATTAGAAATGGCAGTTTTTGAGGTTTTTTGGTGATAACATAGTCAAGGAACTTTAGGGGTTAAGCACTTCCATGCTTGCATTGCTAGCATATAATAATTTTGGTTGGAATAACTTCTCAAGGCTAGATTTGTCTTCTAAGACAAAATGTGGTGGAGTTCTTTTTTAATATTCTTTTGAAGCTCAAGGTTTGGAAAATATCATATGAGGTGGAGTTTTTGTCCAAATAAAGTGGGAATTTTTGCTATAGAAAGACAACTTGATGAATTATATGAAGAAAAAATATTAGGAAAAAATTAATTTGGTCTAGGAGTCTAGGCAACTTGTCGCAAAGGGATAGGAGACTAGTAATGGTTGTTTGGATTGTTAGAGGATGATTTACATTATAGTATTTGAAAAAAAATTATAAGAATAACAAGAATGATGCTTCTTGAATCAGATTTCTATTCTTCTAGAAACTTCAAAATACTCCCCAAATTTATTTTTCTACTACATTTTAAAGAAGAGAGCCTAGAAAAAAATACTTTTAAATATAAAATGACACAAAAATTTGATAATATTATGATGTCATATCTATAAAATAAAATAGTGATTAAATGGAACATACAAAGTTAGGATATAAGGACAATAGATAGATGAATGAGGTAATTCTTGGACGCTTTGAAACGAGAATTTTTTTCACCCTAAATAAATTGTTGTCCCCAAAGAGTTGCCTAACATCTACCATTAGTTGATTATTGTCACCAATTTATAGCATGTCTAGGGTGGATGACCCTTAGAGATGGGCAATTTTTTGAAGCCAATGGCAAAGTGTTCATCATGGAACTAATTTGTGTTTTTCCTGGAAATGTTATAATGTTGTCTATCTTTGTGTCATTTATTTGCTTTTTCATCACAAGTCATTTGTCGCCCAAAAGTCATCCACCCTAAAAGGTTGTCCATCATCTACCAAAGGTTGCTCATTGGGCAAAGGATATTTGATGTAAATTTTAGTTTTCCTTACAAAATTGTGATTAATCCTTCAAACACTATGTGAAAATAAATGTTCAATTTTTGAGAGTCCGGATAATTGTCATTTTGATGGAAGTTGCTCCAAAACACTAGCTAAGGGATTTAATTCCTAGTATCAAACTATAAAAAAAAAGTCATAAAAACCCCTAACATTGCAATGAGATAAAATTAGTGAGTTCCTCAATCGACATTTCCATCATTTAATCAATCTCCAAATGATAGTATACTTGTACAAGTTTGATAATTTTACAAATTTTGTTCTTAAGTAGATTCAATAAAAAAATTCATGAATTCCTTCAAGAATTCTAGAAGGGTGTTAGAAGTTCAAGAATCCTGGAGTTGAATCCTAAAATCACAAAGCCTATTTGGGTAGCATGAATGGAATTGTTGAGTAAATTGGTGCTACTTTATTGGATGCTAGCAAAAGGGTACTTGGGAGACTGTCAACAAAGAGGATTGTATGTGGCTAGATAGGAATGACTACATGTGGCTCTACCTAGAGGAGTAGGAATATGAAGACGAATTACTCTTGTCTAGTTAAGTTTTGCTACAATATCTATCCAATTATAATAAAACTAGTTGCATGTTGAAATGAGAATTACTATGCCTTCCATGATGCCAGTTTCCAAATACAAATTGGTAAACCAAGATGATGCAAGAAAATACAATTGGTAAAAAAGAAGAGAACAAGATCATTTTAAAGTGATCCAACATAGAACTAAGATCAAAGAAGCAATAGAATGCAGTTTGTTAGAAAAGGGGATTATTCGCAAGGATTGTGTGATTATTGGAATCTAGTAATAGCAAAGGCTAAGTAAGTAGACATTGCTAAGCCAATTTAGACAAAAGGAAAATTGCCAAGATAATTTAGGGTTCAAAAGCAACTAACAAAAATATGAACTCATACAATGGATTGATATGCGTGACTTTTACAAATTGCAACATTCAACATCATTAAACTTTAAAGAAACGTTTGATGAACCCTCACCATTGCAATGAAATAAAATACACAAGTGCCTCAATCCTCAACCCAAATGTTCACCCATTCTCTAGGAATATAAGATATAGTACAAGATTTACAATGATACAAACTCAAATGGTTTGACAATAAAATAAATGGCTATCCTATTAAATTGTCCCGATTATGCACCAAAAATTGAATATAGATATGGTAGGTAATGGTAGAAGTGATTATTATCAAATGATATGAGGTCTTAACTTAATGACTATTTGCTCAATGTACTAAAACTCAAACCAGGCCTATCACCATATAGTCTACCCATCATCATGTAGAAGAAAATTCAAATCAATTGCATTGACTACTATACCATAAAAAAATAGAAAGACTTACTTGTGCTTTTCAACATTTTTAGAGATTATTGTCCATCTAGAAGCTTAGATCAATTATTTATAGTCTAAGGTTTTCGAGCTCTAAAAAATGAAAAGTAACAATTATGGAGCTTTTAAACATGTGGACTTAACAAATTTGAATATTAATGTAAAATGGATTGATGTACTAACCAAGTTTTCAATGTTATCCTTGTACAATGTGAGTTTGTCTTTTGAGTGGATAGTGAGGAAGGTTGTCTGAGGCAATTAAATTGCATAACACCCCCCCCCCAACCTTGTGGGTTAAAATAGTAACCCCCCTCACTCTTGTATTTTTCAAAACGAAGTCGTCTGACAATCGATATGGGATAATGTGTATCTGTTTCCATATCTGTTTTCCATATCCGTATCCATATCCATATGATATATGTATGGTATCAAGATCAATGGTAGGGAAGGGGGTGTTATTATTTTTTTTCAAAAATGATCAATGGCTACTAATTTTTTGGGGGAGGGGGGGGGGTTAATTAATTGAGCAGGAAGTGCTCTGTCTTTTCAGTGGATAGTTAGCTTGCCTTTTTCTTTCAAATTATAGCATTTCAGAAATTTCCATTTAGAAAAAAAGTCATATCAATTGTATATTAGTATCAATACTCTATTGAACCTTCATGCGGATAAAACATTCAAATCAATTATAGCCACCAATGTACTACAAAAGAAAAAAAACCCACACATAATGGAAATTTTAGGAATGATTTTCTATTTCCAATCTCAAATTTATTTCCAAAATATTGGTTACTCTATAAATTGATCCTAACATTTGATGAAGATCTCTTTAGACTATAGCTTACGTACTTTGGCAAACCAAATTTTGTTCTTTATCTTTTAAAAAGTTATTGTTTTTTTCATTTGAAAAGTTGAAGAAATGACTGCAACGTTGTTTTCATCATGTCATGCCATGGATATTTGATTTTGATGCAAGATTAGCAATATCATCGTATTGGGGAACACTATATACCCATTTGTCTTTAAACATTGAAGTTCATACACTTTGCCTCTAAAATTTATTTTCTTTCTAAATTTAATTATTTTTATTTATAATACTAATTATTTTATTAAATGATTTATTATTCTTTAAACTCATCTTTTTAAAAATAGGAATTGAAATTTTTTTTACTAATTAATTTGCATTTATTTTGTTTTAATTTATTTTTAATTCCAACATGTAGAACCAAAAGTTTTGATGAACCCTTAACGTATTTGATATCCATATTTTGCATTGTGAACACAATGCCTAGAGATCAACGTTTTGTCCAAATAGGCTATGAATCATTTCTAGTATAGATGAAATCTTTAAAAGATAACTTCACTTTATGAAAAATTTGGAAGATGCATTTACTTTTATGAAAACTGCACACACAAAGGTTCTTGTGTACTCATGTACACTTCAATTTTTGAACAAAGAATAATTAAAACTAAATATTTTATTGCAAGATGGACTTTGGTTTCAGAATTATAGACTACTTCTTTTCTACTTATAGAATGATATAGAGAGCTCTTTTACACTAATATTCCTTACTACTTCCTCTGTTCTATTAGAAACCTCTAAATCAAACACAATTTATGTACCACTAAAAAACTACTCCCTCCGTCCCAAAATGATCTTCTTGTTGGCTTCAATTTTTTGTCCCAAAATGATCTTCCTATTGCACTTTGTCATGCTGAAAATTGGTCAAATTTGACTTTCAATTGATACTTGGGACTAGCAAAACAACTCCAAGCTATAGTTTCCATTCCATTCATGAAATCATCAATCAAAAGACAAATTGATTGATTGAAGGGGTCAATCAACATTGTTCATTTTTATTTTTTGCACCTCTTTGAGTATTGCTTGATTGAAGGAGATAAAGCTTTAGGAGGTGGTATAGAGGTTCACATATGCTCTTGGGCCTATACTAACTACTTACAAAATGACAACCTCACATTCGACAACTATGTGCCCAATGGTGCTCCTTGAAAATGCCCCCCAAAATTCACTTTTCAATACTCCAAAACTACATTTTGAAAAGGGTTTTGAAACTCAAAGGTTTTAGGACACTAGGAGTGCACCAAATCCCACTTACACCATAATATGGGTTTTTAAAATGTTATTTTCAGCCTTAATCCGGAACACTTTGTCTAATAGGAAGATCATTTTGGGATGGAGGGAGTATGTTTATTGATTTTGACTATTTAGCAAGCATTCACCATGTTGAATGACCTCAATTGAGCAAGTTAAGAAATAAAGGATCCTTCAATGGGGATCGAGATAATGAGTGTTTCGATAAGTGTAGCCAAACTAGTTTCATAGTTTGCACTGTTCAATGGGAATCCAGATAGTGTTTCAAATTGCATAGCGAACCATTTCAGAATTGCATACAAGTAAAGTAGGATCAATCCTACCTCAATCTCTCGTAATCCAACAAGTATACTCAAATTGTGATCTACTTGGATCCAAAGTGGCAATTCAAAAATTGAGAAGATGGGACTTGTTGTCTAATTACAAGTGCCAACAACTTTCATGATCTATATTCAAATATGATACTTTCCACATAGGTTATGGGTGCCAAACTGACAACTTTTAAGCTAGAGATTTTGCATAGATATGGAGGATGGATTATGCATGTTTGAACACATGTATTGTTAGCATTTAAGGGTCAATGCAAGAAACACCGTCCGTTTTGCGTAGTGTTTTCCACAGTACTCTTGTTTTTTTGAAAGTACTATTTAATTAGAAAAAGAATTTTTAAAAAATAGAAAAAAGAATTTATATATATAAACCTTTAAGAAGAAGGTAGCCTATGAAGGAAAACCGTAGAAAAATTCTCTAGGTAGGAGAACTAGAAAAGTGCCAATTCTCATGAAAATTGGCACTTTCACATTTTAATTTGTAATAAATAGGAAAACAATTTTTTTTTAAAATTGGCCATTTGGGAAGAGTTGATGAAGATGAAATTTCAATAAACTAATGATATTAGAACCATCTTCAATGTTCAAAAATTGTGCGCAATGGGAGTGTTGTTTGCACTCATGTGGAGGACATAAAATAATATATTTTCAAATTTCCTTTGGTAGATACATGCTTTCCTAATATACAAATAGACCATGAAAGTTTCAATTCTAGATCATAAAATTTGGGGACTCCTAACTTAGTGAAAATCCCTAAACTACACTTCGTGACAAATTAACAAAAATGATTTTTAAATACAAAATGATTTTTTTTAATTTCTAAAAAATAAGGGATCTGATTAACATCAAGTTAGCTATGTTTTATAGAAATTTCATGTTCATTCGACTTGTGCTTCAAAAGTTATAGCCAATAACAAAAGCGTCACTCTCATTGTAATGGAAAATAGGACCAGTGTTTCTTGCAATGACCCTTAAAAGCTAAAAATATAGTTAATTCTTTGCTAGGAATTTTTTGAGGTTTTTAGTGAGATAGGGGTAGTACAATGTATACTTGCAATGATATGTCAAGGGTTTAGGAGCATGATTTCTTCTACATTTGAACTTCCTTTATCTTTCCTTACATATATGCAATTCAAAATAAATTATGACAAAGAAAATTGAAAATTCTTTATTAATAGAAGACACTATTTTCACACCAAAAAAAGAGACTTCATGTTGAAGCTCCTTGGACAAGCATGTTTTAGCACTCAAGGCTAAGGTTGTGTATCAAAGGCATGGGCTCAAATTCCATTTGATTCTCCATTCGTCTAACCTTGTGAGATTAGAGCATGCCTCCTATTGTTGCCCCATGGTGAATTTGGTGTAGGACATTAAATTCTCCATTTGAAGGTGGGCCCAATTGATGCATCATGCGAGTTGGACAATGGAGCTTGGCTAAGTGCATGGGTGGCTAGGTGCAAGTGCAGGACCATGGTTCCAACAAAACTATAAAATTGCAACCCTAATGGAATTGTAGGACCGCAAGACAATCTCCTTGTTTTATAGGTCTTGTACAAAATGCACACAATGGTGATTTTAGGGTTTAGGGCAGTGGTTTGGGATTTGGATGTCTTCAATTATCCCACATATCCCACATGGGTTGTTTTACCTCCTATCACCACATATGCATATAAAGAGCTTTTCTTCTTCATTCTAAATGCAAATAATGGATGGCTTTTGAAGCAAAGTGAGGTAGATGTTGAATTTTATAAGTGGTATAAACAAAATTCTTTAAGTGGTATGAATTTTCTTTTGGAGCATATATGAGCATGTCCACTTTACACATGTCATTTTGTTTTCTTGCTTTTCAAAGAAAATTTTGGTATACAATGCTCACAACATTGTTTTTTGAACCTTGAACCTTGTACTTCTTGGCAATGTGTATTGCAATAGAATTTCATTGTTATGTGGGTCATGCACAAAATACACACAGAAGTTGTTTTAGAATTATTAGAAATTTCAAAAGATGCACACTTTGAGTCCATATGCACACCACATATGTTAGAATTTGCAAAAAACTTCATTTGTCACTACATGCAATCTTAGTACTTCAACTACTTCCCTAATTTTGAACTCCAAATTTTCATTTTAACCCTTAAACGTCAAAGTGGACGTTCTGTGTCCAATGGATGACTTCACTATGTTGATTGTAGAAAAATAGAATGCACCTATTGGTCCAATAATCGGAGTAATTTTGCTGACTACCTTGGTCATGGGGGCTTTGTCCTTTAAGGGTTAAGAACAAAAATTAGGACTACCCCTTGATTGGCGTCGTCCCACTAACCACTTCTGCGATCAATTCTGAGTGTGAAGGTTGTCAGTGTGTGATGCTGGTGGGTTAAGGCAATGGACAAGATACCATGGATAAGAACTCTAGGAGACAGCAACCTGCTCGTCGACTTCAAGACCGCGCGCGAGCTTGCATGGTTGTCGCCACTGGATCATGGCAGTGAGTTTACAGCTGTGGAAAGGGCGATTCAAGTGTAGGCTGGGAGGCAGAACATTCTGTAGGCACGCGTGGCTTAACTTTCTTGTTGGGGTTGCTTCACAAGGAGTAACTCTCTTCCTTGCTGTTGCCACCAGGCGTTGCAAAGGAGAGAGGCTAGGGCCCTGTCACTAGACAAGTTCTTCGGTACTTGTTTTGCAGACAAGCAGTGCACTCACTGTCTTACCTCGCTGGGGAGAAGAAAGGGTGGAAGGATCGAGCATAGATCTTCTCGGACTAGATCGACAGCCACCTTCAACAGACGGTCTACCCCTGTGCGCGTGTCTGACGATGACGTGTCTATGGAAGTGGATGCTGACCTTCGTTGGGCAAAGAAGCCCATGATCGATTGCCCTAGATTGAAGTGATGGAGATGTCTTGAGCTTCACGGAGAATTTGCCCACTCTCCTCGCGCCATCTTCAAGTACAATCTTCAATTGCAAGATAGAGCACGGGTTCTTCTACATGCTTCCAGGTATGTGAATTGGGATCCCTCTCCTTCCTCCACTATGTGACTCTTTAATTTAGGGTGACATGTTTTATGGTCAATTCACGAGCAGTTGACATCCTCGTCACAGCTTCTGATCCTCAGAGGAAATTTCGAGCAGTAGATCTCGGGTCCTCTGCTTTGACCCAAAAGAAACGGAAATAATTTCCACCCCATCGGATTCTTTTGCGGTGGGGTGTCATGTGCTTCCTAAATTATGAGGAGGCTGATGGATTCTCTTACATACACACGGAATTGTGGCTGTCGGATTCTTATAAATGCCTACTGCCAAACATATAGTGAATTTCATTAAAATGGGGCAACATTCCATGAAAATGGTGCAGAATATGTTAGAAATTGCACGACATTTCATTAAAATGGCATGGAATATGTCAGAAATGGCGGAATAATACCGCCATTTTAACGAAATTCACCATACATGTGGTTAGCTGTGTCATGCTCAAATTCTTCCCAAGTCAAATATGCGAGTAATATTCACAGTTTCTGATCCTCAAAATTTTTGCTACCATTGGTTCGTTGCGTGAGTGGAGGGACCTGCTCTTCATCGATCTAGTTTGGAGACAACTTGCCGCATTTTCATGCTGTAGAAAATGTGAGGGGTAGGTCTAGAGATTTGAACTGCGCCCAAGCATCTGACCGTGACCATGGAGTTATATAAGGCGTCCCCATGATGTCAGTTGTAGCTAATGCAAGCCTAAGAGAGCATATGTGAGGAAGAAGCCCGTATCAAAGAAGGCAAAGGAGACATCTAGAGGCCCTGTGACCGATTACGTCGGCCATACTCAGTTAGACATACCAGTTCGCCATTTCTCTCTAAGGTATGTGCACCATTATTATTACAATAGCTAAGTGTCCTAAATGCAACACTTACATTTGAACCAAAAAAGCAACCCATAAACCTACATATTGATGACTCAAGATGTACACAATCAAGACATCAGAGTCTAGGAGAGCTGAGGGGATTTCGGGTACACCGCCAAACAATACATTGAAATTTGATATCTTATTCCTAGTGTGTACACATCGTGAATGTTAAAGTAGTTTCGCGGGCCATCAAGATCCAATAAAAATAATTTATGTTTTATAATAGTAAGTATGCTCACGTGCTATGAGTGTCAATTATGGGTGAAGCTAAGATACCTTATTCCCTTGTTATGACACAGGGAATCCATATGAATTTCCGTCTCACTTTCCCCCGTGCATCACTTTCCCGTGCTTTATGGAAACCCCCGCCATCTTCACAGGGGCACGACGTGGAGGCTTAATGTCTACTACATGATGCACCGTAGAGGCTTAATGTCTAACTTATGATGCACTTTTTTGGCACCCACAGTCTAGGGCGACGCACACAGTCCGTGTCCTGAGTCCAGCACCATGAACACGAAGACGGGAGTCAATGTTCATTCCACTGCAAATTAAAAATCAGTTCAGTAATACAATCATGATTTAATTAAACAACGAAGCAATCTTTCCAGCAGCACTTCAATTCGCAGCCATTCCAATTGTCTTTCATGCAAGAGATGATACCGGCATCACATAAGTAATACTCCGTAATACGAAATATATGTTGAATGCTTCAATTTTAACTCCAGTTTACACTGACCTGGCGCCATTGATTCTGTACAACTTGCAAATGAAGCTCTGAAGAACTTACTCAATTTGCCGTCAGGGGTAACTAACGTTGAGTATCTAACATCAAATTTAACAGTTGCAATGATTCAACGCGTGAACAATGCTGTCATCGAGTCACCAGATCCTCCTTGTGGCTGTTCAAAATTTCGAATTTGGCCATGAAATCTGCCATTACAAGGAATACCTAGTACGTATGTTACTTCTAGTTCTCTTGAACTGGAAAATTTTATCAGATGCTTGCAAGCCTGGTACTGATTTCTGTATATTCATACAACGTGGGGCTTCAACACTTTACAATGCTATCTGACATCAAATTTCATAAGTGCAATGATTCAACCCCCTCGATCCAGGTGCATGAGCAATACATCTATTCACCAGATCCATCCACCTCGTGGCTGTTCAAACCTTTTAATTTGGCCATGAAATCTGCCATAACAAGAAATGCCTAATATGTTACTTCTGCTTCACTTGAGCTGGAATTCGAAAATTGCATCAGATGCTTGGCTGGTAGGTGCTCATTTCTGTACAAACAGACAACAAAGGCCTTAAACAATTTACAATGCTTGAACTGCGAATTTAGCTCATCTTTAACCCTTTCCTCCGCTCTGCTTCTCGCCAACGTAGATCCAGTGAATTTTTGACCCTCCACCATCACCCTCACCCTCACCACCCGGATCCACGTTTGGAAACATCGATCTCTATCTAGCTCTTGCGGCGTTGGTGAAAACCACAAGCTCAAAGTTGTACTAAACGCAATTGACCTCACACTGCGACTATGGAAAGTACAGTCGATGATCATGCAGTCGGTATATATAATTGAACACTGCATGCCAAGGCTAAAAATCGGCGTCTATCCATCGATCATATGTATAAAACAGTATTTATTAACAAACTACGTCTATCTTGTTCTTAGCGTCGGTATAAGTGTAAGCTCTGGCAGTCGGCACTCTCGATCAAAATATCTATAAGAGTCTCTAGAAGCGCATGCATGAAAGCGTGTCGAACTACAATTCCACGGTGGTCAGTGCTGACGAATCGTGACCACAAGCAGTCATTTTTCATTTTAATTGGTGTCTAGAATTTAAAGTAAGACTTCAAGGTGGATGGTTACATTAATTTTACGAGTAGCAGTAATTTGGGATTCATGCATCCTGCGTTGCACTTCGACCAGGAAGGTTTTCTCTGGGAGCGTCCTGGAAGCTTTTCTTTGGCCGAGGATTACTGTAGCTTACAGTCATTGCACCTGCCTTTGACGTTTTGCACCTGGGGCCATCCCATGGGGTCCCTGCAGCTGGCGTTTGAGACGGTATACCGTTGTGATGCGCTTGTTGACTTGTTAATGTTTCTACAGAATGGGAATGTATGCAGTTAGTCTTCTGCATGTGGGACTGACGACGTCAACGCTGACGTGCTTTTTTGTTTTTTGTGGTGTTGCTCCTGACAACTTCGGTAGAGAAAATGATCGATCGTTTTGAAGCCTGGAACTTGAACTAGCTGTTGCGGACGTTTACGAGTAATCACGATACAATTGTCAAGTTTGGATTGCTTCGTGCTTGTGCGATGAATCATTATCCGACAGGTAGGGAGGCTAGTTCCAGGTGGATGCATTAGGTTGTTGTGCTGATAGATATGCAAATTACATGTCACCTACAACATTGTGCGCCGCACAGGGCACCGCAAAATAACAAAAGCTACGATATGCAACCCCTATGCATCCTATCCCCGGCCTCTTGGCTCCCTAAATTGTTTCATTCTTTCCTTTATTTGGAGGTCCACGTACCCCAGCATTTCAATGGAATTATACTGTCAATTTCACGAAATCGACGTTTGATGATCTAAATTTACCATAATCACAGTCTTAATCTGAACAGGTCCTCCACTTACTTACACCCACTGTTGCCAATCCATTTTGCAACCCAAACCAGAAAATTCTGTGTCGTTACCTTACTGGTGAACCACGAAGAATTGAACTGATCACCGTCAAGTAAGTTACCGGTTGAACTTATTTAAGTAATCACGGTAATTTCAGCACCACCTACTCAACCTGGCACTCACCCAGCTCGTGCACTGAAATAATGCGGCGTTCTCATACCCGTTCAACAAGAATCTTTCCGTTACCTCTCACCTGTACATACTTTTGCTCTCACGTCAAGTGGATCCCCACTTTTCTCACGATGCGCTTCACTTCGGAATACCTCGCATTATTTTTTCGTGATCGATAAGATCGATGTATTCCAAGTGTGATGCCTTGACGCCTTAAAAAACCCAGTTCTTACAATACTCAAGGGTCCACACTTTAATTTCGAACTAAAGCCGGTTGACTGAATTTGCTTTCCGAAGTGAAACTAATAACTTATTAAGTTGGAACTCACAACCCAAACTTCAGTTGAATGGACTTGCACATGCACACATATCCGCATAGATTTTGGCCCATGTTCCCGGCACGAGCGCGCACACTACTAGAAAGTACTGTTCAAAGTAACTACACCTGAAAATCCGGCACAAATCACTGAAATCAGGAGCTCACCATGGTTCACATTATTCTGTTAAAAAAACTTTGTTGGTAGTGAAAAGGGGATCATTTTAGAATGCATTTTTTGGACAACGTATGAATAAACCACGAATTTTCAAAGTTTTGGAAATAAGTGTTTTTAGAACCAAGCATAGACTCTGACTCATGAATAGTGGGGGTATATTTTAGGCAATAATTTGCTGGGATTGGTTTTAGAAACTAGATGAAATTAGGTGTAGTTACCTAAAGGGATGCAACACCCAAAAATGTTGCTAGGTGCACTAAACGAGGCACTAAACTAAGTGCCCACATCTTTGTCTAAAACGTTGCATGCATTGACAGCTATATAAATATTTTAGAACATGAATAAGCAATTTACACTTGAGCTGAGGTGGAACTTATGCAATCCCTTAGGTGTTTGAGAATGTCCATACTAATAAAGGAATTTACATGGTTTAAAGGTGAATTAGGAGTGTAATGTAGATTTTGCCTACTCTACAAAACCCAAGGAAATATAGTGTAGGGGGGTAATTCCTAAGAAAATGTCAATAAGTCTAACGTTTGCATGACTAAGGTCACTCGTTTTCGTATTTTGAATATTTATCTATTGTGTTTTACGGTTTGATTCAAGAAATAACCCAAAGAAATACTTTCAATATCAATTTTTCACAGTCTAAATTCCCAATGCTATATTATAGACTCAATGGATGACGTCACAGTCCTGTTTAGTGTATGGCTCATGTCAATTCTCAAGTCAATTTGTCAAGGAATCGTCAATTTGTTTTTATGCATGCTCCAGCCACTTAATATTAGTATTGTATAAATATTTATAAAATACCAATTAACTTGTACATAAATTCAATCTTCTTTTCTTTCTCTCATCCGTCTAAACCATATTAATTTAATTGCAACTTTTATTTTATAAAGTAATTCGGTTTCCTAATTTCGTGCAATCAAAAACTCCAAAGAAAGGAATTAGTTCTTTTCTGGGGCTTGAGTAATTTTTCACGTCAGCCCATTTCGCTCCATTCTCCCTTTAAGTCAATTTATCTTTGAACTTGTATGTGGTTGAGTCAATTGACCTTATTATCCATCCATGAACACACAACCAAGAGACTAGACTTATCACCACGCACAAGGCCTAATACCAAGCCCAGTCGACTTTCCACCTACCTCCAACTACACTGTCGACTTGACTAACTCCTTTAACAAAGCAAATATCAACTACTGGATATGCTTTATGTCTAATTTGACTTAATTTCAAATTTCAATTCTAGTATTTCTACCTTGAGCCATATAACTTAATTTAATTCAAAACTCAGTTCATCAATTCGCTTCACATGCTACACTTGTTGCAACTAAACCATGTCTATTTAGAAATGACAAATAAACTTATTCAACCTTCTGTCAATTAGACTTAATCAGTCAATTGGACTAATGCATTGTAAATTTACACAACTAATATAGCCAACTAAATTCTACAACTATCAAATGAACTACTCATTGTTTTATTTCAATTTGACAGAATACACACATCCTATTCTTATCCTAAACCCTTAAACGCACGATTTATGAGCAGATTACCTTAGACATTCCAAGACAATCGACTAGATTGGTATTTCATAGTGAATGCGTGAATACATTCTCAACTGATTTTGATCATCCAATGGACTTCAATAATTCATGCAACTTATCCTGCAATGCCAAATGTTAAATCCAAATATTTTCAGGTTAACTCCATATTTTAATTTCTCCAATTTCACAATCAATTTGACCACACAACACTATAAGACTTAATATGCACCATTAGTTATAAGCTAATTCAGTCCACTCGACATAATTCACTCACATCTTAATGCAAGTATGGCTCACCTCTAATTTGACCCAATATAATTCCAACAAGCCAAAGCACACAATCAAATTGACCATATTCACAATCCTCTAACACAACATTAATACATAGTCAATTAGCCTATAAATTCAAGCACATACACATACATGCAAATATTTAGTAACAATCAAATATACACCTGCACACAAATTATTACACATCAATTAGTCTACAATACAAATCACCAATTTTCCAAGTTGAATAGATTCCATCTCTACAGTTCACTCCACAGCAACCAAGGCTGAATCACTTAGCCAAATAGACAAGTACAACTTCTTCAACAAAACAAATTGATAATTACAAAAAATTTTAAAGCTTGAGAGTTTTTACAATAGAATCACCAAAGTATAGTGAGTCATACGACTTGTATGAACTAACTTAAAATCAAATCAACCTTTGGACTTATAGTCCCAAAACTGGGAAATGACTTTTTGTAGAGAGCTACAACTATTCACTTTGACTTTTAAATCTTTATCAATTCGCCTTGCTTCAAATCCTAGAAAATCCACCCATTCAATTCTAATGAAGGATTTATATTGCTAATTGACTTACTAATGGAAATGGGGCGAATTGACAACCCAATTTACACTTGAAAAATCAAATTGACACAATATTGAAAAATTTACAATACTACAAGGAGTTAGAGAAAGTAAATTTTATTCCATCATTCTTTCCAAATGATTGTGCCATTGTGGCCTTGAAGGCTATCTATTTTTGTCTTTAGTAAACTAAACACCCGCTAATAGTTGAAATATTAAAAGTTTAATTTTAACCCCTTAAGTTCCTTGACTTTGTTTTCACCAAAAACGCTCCAAAACTGCCATTTCTAGTACATTTATCAACTTTTGGAAAAATAACATTTTTGGGAACATGTAACTATAGGATCTTGTAGTAAGCTAACTTGAAAACATGTGCAAAAAATTTCAAAATTTTTCACTGTGTGATTGCAAGATATGAGTTTTCAAATTTACAAAAATCCTATTTTTGTCCTTGCAAAAAACTAGGCAATTGTACTTTACAAGCTTGCATTTGTATGAAAAAATATTCAAAATAGTGGTGCTTCTTTGGATTCATTCTTCGATTCAAGTTGGCTATATGCTTGAAAAATTTCAGATCATTGGGAATTGTACAACATATAGGAAAAATATAGTAAATAGAAAGAAGTAGAAAATGATTCAAAATACAAAATTGTTAACAATTTATTTCCGGAATTTCAAAATTCCAATCCCAATGGTTGTAATGTTATAAGAAAAAATCTACATCCAATAATTTAATTTTTTTGAAAAATATAAAAATTTGAGTAAAATAAAGGATCTCTAAGTTTATTTTAGAGTAGAGAATCCAAAACTACTGGCAAACTAAAAATCTACCTAACTTTTGACTCATTGATCAAAATGGAATGATTCAAATCTTTCTATGCACATATAAATATAGGGAACCAATTTAAAATTATTTTTTGTGAAAAAAAACGATTTTTTCTAATTTGCCCGAACTACTTATTTATAAAAAAAAATAACATATTAGGCTATAATTTTTGATTCACAATTCCAAATGTTCTAAGTTTTAGTGCATATGATATTCCTCATCCCCACCTTCTATTAAATTTTGGTTTGAAAACATGGAAATCTCTACTCACATGTGCCTGCCCAAAATTTCTATGTTAACAAAAAACACATCTTGGTCCTTTAGGGGTCAACCACAATGACTTGTAATTTTATCCTCTATTTAAAGTGTGTTTTTTTCATTAAAGAACACTCAAAGCTACTATTTCTAGTGCAAAGACCAAAAAAGTTTTTAAAATATATATTTTCCTTATCTAACCGTTGGATCTTGCTTTAGAATATCATAGAAAATGCATGGAAAAAATTTCAAAGAATTAGAAGAATATAGATTGCAAGATATTTGCATTTAGAGTGAAGAAAATAAGTTTGCATCTTCAGAAAAAAAATTGTGCTCTTTGCACTTGCACATGGTGATTGCAAGAAACACTTCACATTTTTGGCTCAAAAGCAAAGTTTCTAGCCATAGAAGTGATAGAACTAATAGTACTATGCAAAACTATCAATATTGTGTGTCAATAGCCTGCCAACAAATTTCAACTATTGAATAGAGGCACTTGCAAATTTGAATCGTTGATATAGTACTATACAATACTATAGACTATTGTGGAGTACTATAGAAGCCTCTGGTAGTAGAAAAAAGCAAAATAGGGGTTTGTGGACCTTTTCATTTAAAGTTATTCAAAAAAATTCAAAAATTTGCATAAAAAACAACCATTTTGCTAGAGAAGATTGCGCTTGCATTGCACCAAAAAGTTAATGTAGGAAATTCTTTCCCTCTTCATAGCCTTTGTGCAAAGGAAGGTGACTTTGACCCAATGTGTACAACTGACATGTTGCTATTTTCATAAAATTCAATGTCAATCTTTGTAATGTTAATAGACCTCCAATATGTCCAATTTGTAGCCTCGAATTTGCATTTTTGGGTCAAAAATAGGACTAAAATCCTCCAAAATGGCCATGATAAACATCCAATTGGGGCCAATTTTAAAATAGTAAATGAATGTTTTTCTTTTTTTTAGATTAGTCAATTTTTGCAACTACCACATGTCACTTAATTGCAAATTTCACGGCAAATGGACAAATGATGCAAAATTTATGAACAAAAAAACACTTGTCCGAGGGCTAAAGGACAAAAAAATAAGACAAGTGTTTCTTGCAATCACCCCACAATGGTTCTACACTTTGAGCACATGTAGAAGGTGAATATTTTCCTATTTTTAGAAAATCTCCTTGTAATTTTGCGTAACTTTAGTAGAAATCTTTGTCTTCTAATTTTGAGTTTGAACATTTTGGGGTCAAAAATAGTACTTCCCTACCCACCTAATTGCAAGAGTAGACATAAATTTCATTTTATTTTTTAAAATAAGAAAACCATTGGAAAAATTTGAAATAAAATACTCAGTGTCTAAAACTACCACAGATGCCTTTATTTCAAATTTCATACAAAACTGACTTATGGTGCAAAAGTTATGAGCAAAAAAACACTTGTCCAAGGCTAAGGGGACAAAATTAGAAAAGAATAAGTGTTTCTTGCAATCACCCATGAAAGGCACTATTTAAGAGTATCTCAACATCTATTTCAGAGCACTAGTATCTTAGCCTCTATTTTGGCCTCTTAATCACTTTTTTAAAGTCTCAACTACTTTTTAAGAGACTCTCAACCAATTGTTAGAGGTCCAAATGGATGAAGGTACCCACAAGAATTATCCACCCACATTATATGGTGATGTATGCATGTAGCATTGTTAGTGTAGCATCATGAATTCATAGATGGATGAAGCAAATGCTATGGGCAAATCTCTCATTACCAATGTTCTAGGAGAAGGATTGGTACAAATTCTTTCCATTTATATTGAAACCAAAACTAAATGGATAAGAATACAAAATAAAAAGATTAGAAAAGGTAGGAGATAGATTCAAATAGAGAAAATTCATCTTGCAATTGAAGAAGAGGTCATTTCCAAAATCCGTTTGACATTTCAAGCCTCCAATCAAAAGTTATGGACAAGTTTCAAAGAGGGGTTGGAAAGGACATTTTTTTTTACAACTTAAAACTTCTTTTTTGAAATTTATCCATAACTTTTGATTGGAAGCTTGAAATGTCAAACGGATTTTTGAAGATGAAATTTGGTTTAATATCCCACCTTTTCTTAGTTTGAGGTTTTTAAAAAAAATTGTTTTACTATGCCTAAATGAGGTCTAAAATTCTACTTAGAATATGTACACTAGTTTTGACTTAACTATGAGCGGTTGAGCTTGTACACATCCTAATTAAACATATCCCATATGGATTGTTCTACCTCCTACCACCCCACTTGTATAAATATCTTGTCTTCCCTTCACTCTAATTATCAAAGTAAGTAACACATAATCCACATGGATTGTATTATCTCCTACCACCTCACTTGTAGTGATTGTTTGTTTCTTTCCTGATATAACATTAAGGTAAGTGACATTCTAATTTAATTTGCTAAATATGTACAATTGCTTTGAATATAGTATAAAAGTCTTAAAAATTGAATTATAAAGGATTTCATCTTTGAAATATTTTATTAATTGTTTCTCATCAGTGTGCCCTATGAATGTAGACCTAGCAGGCCTACTCATGTGGCAATGCTTTTGTGGATGGTTCTACCTATGTGGCAAATTTTTGAATGATAATAATTTGACCGACTAGAAGAAATCAATATAGATGTGTTGATTATTGTCCAAACCAAAATGTCCTAATCAATAGTTTTAACCAATATATATGAGTTGATTATCATGATGGTTCAAACATTGTTTTTTTTCTAGTAGAGTCAACATAGTCTCCATTGCATCTACCTTATCAATTGGCTCCCATGTGTTGGTTCCAAGAATCATATGCTCTTTGGAAAATTAGAAATTTGTATATAGGGTTTGTCTTCTAAGGTGATACTTGCATATGGATGCTCTATGCAATCAATAATTTTTCCAATTTCCTAGTCAGTATATGCCAAAACTATTACAAACTTGGAACTTTTGAATTTTGCTAATATAATAGAACTACCCATGACCAACCACTTAAGGAATCTCTACATGGTCTAGAGCTATAGAAGCCAATTTTAATTTTCAACCCTGTAGACAAATACAAATCATGGGCATGCATTGCCAAAGTTTCGTAGTTTTATTCCTTAAATTCAAATTGTTCTGAATTTTAGAAGCCCAAAGTTGGCTTGCTCCCATCCCTAATACATAGATTCTTCCATCACTGCTCATCTAAATACTAATTGGGCTCTCAAATCGAAGCATATCTGTCATTACAGTAATGGGTACAAGATGGTGGGAAACAAAAAACTTAATGGTTACTTGTTAGTCATCTCTCTATTGAATTTCCCATTACCTATGTATTGACCATGGATTCTCGCTGGTAATGGGCAGTTCTACCATATTGGAGTTTGATGCCATAAATACTTGAAACACATAGAAGGAGTTGACACAAGGTACTTCACAATGTCTTCACATTTGAATCTTTTCATTCTACCTTGGCTCCATGATACTATTCAAGAGTTTTATTGACGGTTGATTAATAATGTAAAGTGTGGTTGTTTTGTACACATTTTTGGATGCAATAACAAAAAGTTTGACTAGGGAGGAACACTAAATGTTCCCAAACCTACTTACAATGGATGCTTTCATAACTTGGCGATTATCACAAATTTTTTTATTAGAATACATCTCATTGGTGTACATATTATGGAGGGTCCACACCAAAGTAGCCAAGTTGATCTGGGAGTGGTAGAGACTCTACACTTCTATAGAAGTCTAGCAAGGTCGGTAGGGCATACATGGCTCGGAAGAAGAAAGTGCCATTCTACAATAAGCTACATTAAGATCTTCCATTCCAAATGGCTTCTCCAACCTCAATATACAACACATAAATGACACCAAGAATTGATTGTGGATGCACCCAATTGTCAAAGTAAGAACCTAAGATACAAGTAGTTGTAATGTCAAAGTTCCTTCAAATCCTTTATCGGCTCCAATTCTAATTGTTGGTGCACATATGCATGATGACCTTAACTACCTCTTGCTCCATCTCCAATGACCTTAAAGAGTCACTTGCGTATGTCATTGTGAAGTGAAACTTGAGTATTTTCCCTAATATATGTATTCCACCAAATGTGTCACCACCATGCCTATGAGCATCTCTACCTAGGTTATTGCAAAAAACGTGCGGTTTCTGTACCGTTTTTCATAGTACTTTTTTTTGGGAGTACGTCATAATTAGAAAAAAAATTTAATGGAAAAAATATGTTCAATGTATAAACCTTAAAGAAGAAGGTCTCCTAAGAAGGAAAAGCATAGAAAAATTCTCTAAGTAGAACTAGAAAAGTGCAAAATTTCATGAAAATTGGCACTTTCACATTTAAAATTTTTTTTTAAAAGAAAATTCTTTTTTTTTAAAAGTAAAAATTTTCTGTTTGTGAAGAGTTGATGTTGATGAGATTTCACCAAAGTAATTATCTTTGAACCATCTTCAATGTTCAAAAATTGTGTGCAATGGGAGTGTTGTTTGCACTCATGTGGAGGACATAAAATAATATATTTTCAAATTTCCTTTGATAGATATATGCTTTCCTACTATGCAAATAGACCATGAACATTTCAACTCTAGATCATTAAATTTGGGACTCTTAATGTAGTAAAAAACCCTAAACTGCACTTATGACAAATTAACAAAAAAATGATTTTAAAAAATTTCTACAAAAATAAGGGATCTAATTACCATCAAGTTAGACATGTTCAATATAAATTTCATGTTCATTGGACTTGTGCTGCAAAAGTTATAATGGATGACAAAATAATCACTCTCATTATGATGGAGAATAGGACCAATGTTTCTTGCAATGACCCACTTGACCCTCCTAACCCTCTAGTTTTCTCATGTTGAAAAGTCTTCTATTCATGAGCCCACATCTAAATTCATTGGGAATTTCATAGGAATCCATTTCCCTGAAGTGTCTTTGTCTTTGTGAACAAAAACCACAACAATCTCATCATTCACACAACGTGCCATTTCCACTAATCTCATTTTTGTAATAAATTTGATGGCAATGCACCAATCTAAAAGTGTAGGCAACAATTCAACAAACAATGGAGATATGAAATTAATGGCTTAGGAACCAAAACAATAAAGAAATCAAAATAGGGTGTGAGAGACTTCAACAATGGCTGATTGCTCCAAAAATTGCCTGACAACTTCAATTGGTGGTTGATGGAGCACTATAAAAAAACATGGGAGAAAAACGCACTCAAAATCGAGTGTGATTTTTTTGACCACATTTATGTGCAAGCCCACAATGCACGCAATCAACTTCTTTTGCAATTTCCAACTCCAATGTTTAGAATTGTGGGGCATGTAATATACCATTGGAAAGATATTGAAAAGATCTTTCCACTGGTATATAACAAGCCGAAATTTTTTAAAAATTGTAGTCGAAAATTGCAAAAGAAGATAACAGCCCACTACGCTCGCATGCACAAAAACATGGTCAAAAGATCCGCACTTGAATTTGAGTGCAATTTTTTTGAACCATGTTTTGTTATAGTAGAGACTAACTTGCACATGCTTTGCTCAAATTTGCACTCAAACTAGCTCAAACTTCTTTCCATTTACAATTTTTGCTACATTCAACTTCAATACAAACATAAGCCAAGTTTACTACCTTCTTCTATGATGCTATAGAATAAAACCATTCTCCTCTAGATGGTCTTGAAGTCAACAAAAAGTGAAATGCCCTCATCGAATTTCACTTCTTTGACAACAATAATGGCTTAGAGCTCCGATAACTCCAAATGGTGGCCAAGATTTGACTAAATCACACAACTTGCTCATGGTCACTCTTACTTAATTCCATTCATAATTCCCACAAAATTCAACTTAATACAAACAAAACAAATTTATCATATAGCTAGTTCTAGCACAAGTAACTAGTGACAACATGAGACACAGATGATATAAACACCTTGTTGATGGGTCATCCAAGAGGGATTGGGTCAGGGGCTTCCCACACACTAGGTCAAGCTAGAGTATATTCATACTAGTGCTATAGCACATAATTCAAGAATCTTCCTCACTAGGTGGTTGAATGTCACACCATCCAATTGTATTAAGTACAAAGAAACCATTGGAAACCATCATACTAGCTGTTTTTCCCTTGAATTATGTATCAAATCTAATTTTTAAAGTCTAAGACTTGAAATTATTTAATGGGCCACATCCTCTTTCTTTGCAAAAATCCCTAAATTATTGTAAAATTCCTATTTTAGTATCTTTATCCCATTTTAGCATTTATATTACTACTCTAGTGTACTAGTAGTAGTTTTAATTTCACTAACTTCTTTTGTGTTTTTTCCTATTTATTATTTTTGTAGTTTTCAATTTATTTTTTGTTTGATTTTCTACTTGTAAGCTTTTGATTGTAATTTATTTTTTATTTTTTTTATTTTTTTAGTTTGAAACTTAGTTCTAAATAAATTCGATTTCCTACCCCTACTCCTTGGTATTTTTTTCATTTTTTGTGTTTGTTATCTTTAGAGTTTTCTATTTAATTCTAATTTCATTTTCCTACTTATGATTATTTTGGTTTTCATTTTACTTTAGTACTTTTTTTTTTTTTCCTATTTGTTTTGTTTCTACTTTAGTCCTAATTTCAATTCTTACTAGTAGTATTTTGTTCTTCATTTTATACCCATTTTACCATTGGCCTAATTTGGTTACTTTATGAAATTTCACTTCAGTTTTTTTTGGTTAAAACCTCCATTTTTTTTCATAGAATTTTCCCTTCATTTTTTCCTAATTGCATTTTAAAGATTTTTGCCCTAAACTTCTTAAGTTTCCATTGATAAGTAATGAAAAACTCCCCATTAAGGGACATTTGAGGGCTCCAGGGCCCGTTTCAGGGTTGTTCCCTACATTGTTCCTTGTGCTGCCAAAAATTGGGAACCAGTCCATAATGGGCTGAATTTCCGAACTTTTGGAAAAAAAAACTAAAATTTTTTTCCCCAAAATTTCTGAACAGTACTAATAAACTTAAAACTGAATTAAAAAAAATATTCTTTTTCAAAAATAATAATTTTTAAATTTTTAAAATATATTATTTTCTGACATGCAGTGATTGTGCCAAGTCATACAACTGCTATGGTGAGTTCCCACAACTTTGGAACTCAAGATAACTTGTAGGCTATTGGAGGCCTCAAATTTCATCTAATGTAATTGGTATTTGTAGTTAATTTGGAATACTAATACTTCCTGACTTCTAAATTCATGCACATTGTTTATATTTTCCATTTTCTAAAGGTGAATGAATAAGGTGATTCACACTTAACCCCTAAACGTCCAGATTCATCTCCAGAATTGACGATTTGAGAAAAATCATTATAAAGTGTTATTTAGAAGCATATTTTGGAATTGACATACAAATAAAAGTTGTAGATTTTAATTTTTAGATTCCATCTATATGGTTAGATTCACCAATGCTATCACCAATATTTTTTTATAAATTTTGAAAGAGAAATTCCAAAATTCCTTCAAAATTCGATTGCAAGTAAAATATTATCATTTTTTGACTAAAATTTGTTGGAATGGATTTGAAATGAGTTTCTCTTCACATGGTGATTTTTTGAAATTTTTGTGTTCTTCCTATCTATGACCTCATTTTGGCTAATCCAATTTTGAACTAAAGTCAATGTAGTTTGATCACTTGACATACTTGCACATTTGTAATTTTAGAAAAATATGAACTCTAGTAACACCAAGTCCAACCCTTAGATAGGACAACAACTTGATAACATATTTTAACAAATTAAAATAACTTTCATCCAAGTAGTTAGGAAGATGAAACTAGAGTTTCAATCTGTTCATTGTCCAGAAAATGGATGTCGACGCATTTAGGGGTTAAACACCCAAACAACAAAAAATACCTAATAATCCATAAATAATTAATTATGTCAATCTCAACAATCCATTAACAATCCGTGCACTCATCCACTCATCATAAAAAAGCCAATGAAACTATTAGGTGAAGTTCATATGACTTCCAGTGTATGAAATTCAATGTTGCATGACATACAACTTTTATATGAATTTCATATTATTATTGGAGGAGTTACAATAATTTTAATAGATTAAAATCCATCAAAGACAAAATACTACTAATTTACAACACAAAAAAATATTAATTTGTGCACTCTTTCTAGGGATGTGAAACTGTAGAGCCCATGAAATTCAAGTTTTATTTTTTTTCCAAATATAGTCATGTAGGTGGTAAATCCATATTTGCCAAACAATTGTATCTATAGAGGAATACAATTAGAGGAAAGACAACTTGCCTTGGGTGTATGATTAGGCAACCTTTGGAAGACCATAAATGAGGGCGGCGACAGGAGGTCATCTTTGTAAATACGAACATCAAAAACATCTTTTGGGAGTAAGTTCAAATTTTTTGACCTAGATGTTGTGTCCAAACCAACAAGTGATTGGACATGCCATTGTGGTTAAACATCTTCAACATGTGATTCTCTAAAAGATGTTATGATTTCATTAGAGAAAATTTCAGCCCTTTGGAGGGTTGTTTGATTGCATACAAATGTGCAAATGGAGAAAAAATCAAACTAAATCTTCTTATAGAGAATCTTTCCAATTTGTGTCATCTTGTGTGCCCCATCAGACAAGTAATTAAAATTAATTAATTGATTATTATTTTTTTAATTTCATTTTTATTTCATTGTATTTGCACCATGGCCGAAAATCAAACAACCCTCCAAAAGCCCTAGATTTTCTCTAATTATGCATATCTTTTTCCAAGCACTAACTGTAACAAATAGGGCCCTAATTAAGACGTCCGAATCTACCCAAAATATTTCAATCAACACAACTATATTCAAAATTGCCAAATCAAGACATTCAAATAAACTAAACATCATTGATTCAAGTCCTATTTTCTAATAGTAGAGGTTGCAATGGTCGCACTTATTGTAGAGCCATAATGCCTTAGAAAGCTATCTTCTAAAGGAAAATAAACTATTGTAGAAGATAGGGGAATATTGAGGACATTTAGAGTGTTCAAACTCATAACTAATTTCCAAAGGTGCCTTGCAAAGTAATCAATGATAATTGAAGGGTTTGATTTACAAAAGAAAACTAATGAAATTAATTTAGTTGTGGGCCATGATTTTTTAATTTATGAGAAAAATCTATTATTTGTAGATATTTGATTGGAGACTTTCAAGAAGGTAGTGAAGAAGACTATAGTGGCACAAAAGATGTATATGCACCTTTATCATATTATGATTTGAAAAAAAATCTCCTCACATATATAAAAGTAGATTTCATGAATTGCAAGTGAAACTGGCTTAGAGGTCCAAGCGCTACATTCAATCTTTTGGATTGGAAAATCATACAATAGGTGGAAATTTGTATCTAATCATCCACTTTTCAACATTATGATGAATTCTACTAATAGGGAATTATTTGTTATAAAAAATTGAATTGTGTATGGAAAGATAGGCTACATGTGAGCGACTTAAGGGCATATTATGCTAAGCATGCATGTAGACTCCAATAAGACAATAATATAATACTCCCTCTATCCCAAAATGATCTTTGGTTCCCATCTATTTTGTGTCCCAAGTTGATCTTCCGGTTATAATATGGGAGGAAGGGCTCACAAATTGAATTCTTGGTGCTTTCTCTCAATGACTACAAGGACACAATGTGTCTCCTTTGAGTTTTCAATGGCAAATTCTTGGTAGGATGAAACAAATTTCAATATTTTATAAAGTAGAATCTTGTAGAGTAACAAGTTGACATACTTGTTGCATTTTCTGATTTTCAAAATTTCAAATGTGAGAAGTATTTAAAATTTTATTTAGAAAATGTAGTCTAATAGAAAAAGGGAGTAGATATAACTTTTTTCCAATGAAAGGAATAGTAGGGATGGGAAAAAAACATTTTCTTGGACATTTCTAGTCTTTAATTTACACCAACATATTGGGTTTGGAGAATTTTTTCGAATCTTTTTTTTTAGAAATTTTAAAAATACAAGGTTCAATTTGGTGTGATTGAGAACACAAAATAATTAGAATGATTCCAAATTTTTTGAAGATGTTCCAAACAATATGTTAATAGAACTAATTGTTAAATTTGAAAAATTAATACATATATAAATTTTGAAATTTGTTTTAGGATCCAATTTGGTCAATTTTGGCTTTCTACTCTTTTTGTTTGAAAATGTATACAAATTTGAGAGAATTTTTTTCATTTCTCATTATCTTAAAATTAAAGGGACTATATTTGCTTTAGATTCCAATACATTTGGAGGGGGTACAAAAACATTATTCATCTTTTTATAATTTTTCTTCCCTAAAGCTTCATTTTTGCCTATAAAGTTGATTATCCAAAATTGATATAATCTAAAAATCCAACAATCAACATTTTCCTCAATTGATTCCAGGCATACTAGACAAAGTAGTTTTTACTTTTGAATGGTTCAAATTAAAAATTTCAAGCACATCCATGTGCAAAAAAATATCAAAGTGGGACAATGCATTAAAAAATTTTGTTGTCAAAAAGTTGTTAGGCTTTGAGGGATTAATGTCAAGAAACAATGTCAAAAGTGAGATGCATGTACTACTATTAACAAAATCTAGACAAGAACAATAAATTGTGGATTGATGTCGCTTGTATCTTCATCGAAGCACTTGTCATGGAATATGCAAGTCTTAGCATTTGTATTGAATATCTAAATGAATCCAATTGTCTCAAACAACACTAAGTGGGATACTTAGATGACTTGCATCATTGGTAATATAAGAAAGCCCTACAACATGCGCTCCACAGATCCAAACAGCCAGTACATACCAAAAAAATGCATGGGATTGCGATATAATTAATTGACAAATAGACACGTTAATGTTGTGACTAATGACTTGGACACTGAGAACAATAGAACAACAATGCAAGCAAAGCGGGAACTACACCCAAGTGGCCAAATGAGTGGCTAATGGTGCTCTTTACATATGCCCCCCTAAACCCTCTTTTGAGCACCCCAAAACAACACTTTGAAAACCAACCCCAAGCCTAAACATTCTGATATGATGGGAATGCATCAAACTCTACTTGCAGCTCAAAATGGTTTTTAAAATGCTATTTTCAACCCTAATTTGGAACATTTTGTCCAATAGGAAGATCATTTCAGAATGAAGAAGTACAAATATGCATAGACAATGTTTTAGTCATGAAAAATCTTACAAAGATCTTACTAATGCATTAGCTTCAATAGTAAATACCCATTTTTTCCCTTCCATGAAAAAATCCAACACTTTTTTTTATGGTGACATAGGAAAAACTACCACCTATTTTTTAATTTCTAAAGAACTATACTTTACAAGGAATAATTATTAAAAAAATTCAATAACATATATATTAAATGGAGGTTCAAGCCCCTCTAATTAAAGTGGTTTCAAATCCTCCCTAAACATTCTTTCTTTTGTTACATCCATATTTGAACAACGCTTACAACTATTGGATTGTTCTCAAATGAATTTCAAAATCTTCTTGGATTTTATTTTTATTCTTTAGAAGATGTCAAGGGACTTCACGTACTTCTTATATTAAAGCAATGAAATTGATATAATTTGAGTAATATCTTATCACGGGAAAGAACTAATCTAAAATTCTCTTACAAATATAAACTCACTCCAAGGTCTTGAAATATTGCTTTTCAAATCATGATTAAGTTAGGATAGTTTGCTTATTATTACACTCTTCTAATTTAGAACATCCATAAAAAATTGGTGTAAAATCATATTTTCAAATGGTTGTAGAGAATAAACCAATTCAATTGACACTACAAAAAAATGTAGTTCAAGATGACAAGTTTTTGATAAGGAATTGTCCAAAATGACAATAGCCATGCTATTGCTGCTTTATCTTGTCATTTTGTGAGAATTTGTCAAGTTGTTGTCAAACTCATAATTGATGTTTGGTTCTCTTCCCCCTATTTTCAAGGCAACAACTATTCATGGATGACATATAGGCTCATTAATGATTGTTAAGATAGATGATTTGCCAAAACCCCAAAGATTCCATTAGATATTTTATGAAAGTACACTTCTATCATATGCTATAGATATCCTAGTATAAGTTGTTGGTAGAAAAAAACTCTCTATATATAAATGGAGTGGTAGGAGGTAGAACAACCCATGTGAGATATGTAATTTAGAAGTTGCAAGAGCTCAACCGCTCATAGTTAAGTTTGAAATAAGAATTGTATTAAAACAAGAATTTTAGACCTCATTTAGGCATAGTAGAATAATTTTTTGCAAAAAAACTTTGAACTAAAACAAGTCGGGAAATCAATTCAAGTTTCATGTCCAAAAATCCATTTGATATTTTGATTCCTCCAATCAAAAGTTTTGGACAAATTTTACAGAGGATGTTTAAAAAGATTAAAAAAAAAATTCATATCCATCGCCTCTCTGAAATTTGTCCAAAACTTTTGATTAGAGGAATCAAAATATCAAATGGATTTTTGGACATAAAACTTGAATTGATTTCCCAAATTTTTTTAGTGCAAATTTTTTTGCAAAAAATTATTCTACTATGCCTAAATGAGGTCTGAAATTCTAGTTTTAATACAATTCTTATTTCAAACTTAACTATGAGCGGTTGAGCTCTTGCAACTTCTAAATTATTTATCTCATATGGGTTTTTCTACCTTCTCCTACTCCATATGTATATAGAGAGCTTCTCTTCTCTCCTCAAATCCACTAAAAATAAGTGGATCATGAAGCAAATTGAAGTAATGGCAGTTTGTCATGTTGTATATGCATTTTTGTTCAATACATGAAGGTTTAAATTTAAATCAATTTCAATTTTGATATTTTGTCTTTCGCAAAAAAAGAGGACACTTGTAACCATTGATTAGGCCATTATGCCAACATGGCAATGAGACAACTAACAAAGGAGGGTATTACGGAATAGAAGTTGACAAAAATTCTAGCAAAGTGACAAAATAGTTGACAGAATTTTGTCAAATTATTGGCCAAATCTATAGGTTCCCTCTGATAAAGCAATTGCCAAACTTTTGTTGATTTTTTGTCAAATAGGACATAGTTTCCCTTGTAGTGTGATAAAATTGCATATATCTCTAATTTGGAATTGAATTGTGTTTTTAGTACATGCCAATATTACTCAACAAAGTTTTCTATAATTCAACAATTCATTTTCAACTAGGTGAATAGTTAGTATAGTAGACCATAATGTCATAAGATAGAAAATATAATAAAGACTTAGGTCTTTTGAGTGAGTTTGCAAAAGTTAATCTTAGAATTCATATAGCTTTACAAAAGTTAGAATAGATAACAATTTTTTTGTATGGGAGATTTAGAAATTTACCTATCTAATTGAAATGAAATTATATCTTTTCATATACAAATAGTAATAACAAGTGGTTGGATAGGAAGTTAATCTAAGGAGAATAAAGATTGAAAATTGAATGTAAAATTATCCCCCTTCCCTCATTTCAATAATCAAGTCTTCACATGTAAAACTTGATAAATCTTCTTGTGGAAGGTTTCACCTAGAATTTTCTATCTATAGTTTAGATAAATCCTTCTAATACATGTAGTATTAGAAAATGGATTGGATATTCCTTAATTAACTAAATCCATTCTTTCACTTCTTTTTGTAAGTAAAATTTTGTCTTGGTGTAAAAATCCCATAATACAAGTTCCTACTTGGGTGGGAAAAGTTAACCCTTGAAGGACCTCTAAGCCTTTTGTAGTTGTACAGTATATTATAAATTTAGTGGTATTTGATCTCAAAAATATTGACTAAATATTTTTTAGTACAATTAAAATAAATTAATGATCATGATAGTACGTAAATAACAATGTATCATGATTCTTATATTAAACCACTATTGAAGAGCTATAAGGCTACATATGGGTTGTATAGAGGGACCCCAAGGACCTTTCAAGGATTAAATAGATTAATGTTTTATAGCTAAGGTCACTTTTATGACTACATAATGGGGTCAAGGAGAAATGCTCCGGAGAGTAAAGAACTTGTGTACTCCCCCATGCACCTCAACTCAAGCCCATCACCATATGTAGTGAGAGTTTGGATGAAGTTTTATTACCATATGTAGCAAGAGTTTGGATGAAGTTTTATTACCATATGTAGCAAGAGTTTGGATGAAGTTTTTTTCATCCATTCATTTTCAGGTTCAGTTGATTTCCATGGATGCTCGTTTTGGAGCAAAGATGAGGAATGGATGAATTAGGAGTCGTCTTTTTCGGATTGGTGGACGTCGCGCAATGGTATCTCCATTGTCGGTGTGTTTTGCTTTCTGTTGTTTGAGAGGTGCTTCGTTGATGTGCGCATTGTGTTGCGTGAGTTAGGTTTGATATTTTGCTCTTTGGTGGCATGATTCTAGTTTAGGTTTTCGTTTTCTTAGTTTTGTAGTTTGCGACTTGCTATTTGCAGGCCGTTGGAGGAAGCAATTGGAGCTTGTTTCTTGTTTTCAATTTGTGTCGCATTTCCTGCTAGTGGATTCTGGGAGATCTTTCAAAGATCTGTAGGTTTCTGTATCTCACAAAATCTTTTCAATTGCATTTGTTGAGCTCTTTGCTCGGCTCTTTGCTCGTGTTGCCTATTAGACGTTTTGGCAATTACGTTGCAATGCACGAATTACGTTACGCGGTTGATTTAGTGATGATGTTTTCTAGAATCGCAATTATTTCTGATTGTTAGTGAGAGTAACTGTATCGAATTTTCAGTTGGTTTGTTGGTTTGCAGACTAGTTGGTTTGTTGGTTTTAGAGTCCTAGGCTTAATTCTTCTGCGGAAATTTAGTAGTTTTTTTTTTTCTGTTTTGAGTTCGCATTTCTTTTTTGTTGTTTATGGAGGAGTCGTGTAAGTGTTTTGTTTTTCTTTCTCATGTTTGATTTTTTATTGGTGGATGAAGTGACCTACCCCCTTTTGATCTGATCCTGCTGTGTAGGCTTTAGTGAGATCTTTCTCTAGTGTTCAACTTTTCCACTATTTACAGAATGTTGAGCATTTGTGAGAAATTTGTAGCTGTATTTCGTCTTATGAATGACGCCTATCTCAATAGGTCATCATTTAAATAATGTTAATGTTGAAGATTTCACATTGATCATGATTTACTTGCTTGTGTTGTCCCAGATGGCGATGGCGACCCAGCTAGGGTTTGCTGTGCATTCCCAGAGTGCGCAATTGGGGTCTTTGCAAGGCTCTAGGGCGACGAAGGGATGTGTTGTGGAGCGGATTGCTGGCCAGGTCAACCCTGGCGGTGCTGTGGGGTTGAGGAGATGCGTGGCCGTGAGAGCGGCGAATGGGAATACGATTAGGGCTGCGAAGAAGGGTTCTCCGCCCATGATGCCCGCCGTCCTCACGCCTTCCGGACCTGTGGGCTTGAATACGCTGATGTTCCGCAATCGAATTATCTTCGTCGGATCCCCTGTGAATTCTGAGGTGTGTGGGAGTGAGTTTGTTTCTTGGGATTGGACTGAGCAGGTCCAAGGAAATGGCTGAAATTTGACGTGCGCCTTTTGTGTGGGATTTGGACGCGGCAGGTGGCGCAGTCAGTGATTTCGAAACTTTTGACTCTAGCGGCTATTAATGACGAGGAGGAAATTAAGGTTCGAAATTATGGACATACATAAGTTTGTGCGCACTTTGCTTCGGAAGTCTAGCGAGATAGAATTGCTTTGTTCTATGCCAAATGCTTTTTTCGTTGTTCTCTGTGATCAGGTTCATGTTTCTCGTCTTAGACAAATGAGTTGTGCTTGTCTTGACCAGAGTTGCGATTTTTCTTGCAACTTGCAGATGTATATCAATTGCCCAGGTGGAAGTACTTATTCAATTATGGCCATATACGATGCCATGCAATGGGTAAGTATCTCGTTTGTTGTGCGTATTGTGATTATTGAGCTGGTCTGTTTCATGACGTGAGCTCTTAAGGCAGAAGTTTGAACCACTGAGATCTTAATAACTTTAGCTCTAGTAGTCTTGAATCCAGGGTAAGGGTGTGATAGCCCTTTTTCAGTGCAAGACAGATCACAAGAATCAATCAGAAGTCACTCAATTCTGGAATTAAGTCGCCAGGCTTGTGGAGGTGCTCCATTTTAGACACCTTATATGCTAGGTTTTAGGTCTAACTTGTACAAACATTTTTCAAGAAAACCTTTCAAAATGAAACTTAGAATTGCAACAGATTATTGATTAAACCTTAAGAGTGCATTTGGTTGTCGTGAATTCAGATTAAGCCAGATGTCAGCACTGTGTGCTTTGGCATAGCTGCAAGCCAGGGTGCATTGCTCCTTGCAGGTGGCAAAAAAGGCAAGCGCTTCGCTATGCCAAATGCTCGTATCATGATTCATCAACCTCAAGGAGGTTGTGGGGTATGCTTCTTATCAGTTTATTTTCCCGGTGCTTGCTAATTATTAACATCATACGTTGAGCTGTTTTTTCTGTGCATTCCTTATTCTTACTTTATTCTCTGTGCTGGCTCTTTGATTTGCATTCCTCATTAATCCCATTCACTAACTGGTTTCTTTGTACATTAAATGTTTACCTTGCATGATCTGGTCAGTGTTTCTGCAATCGCTGGTCATTTTTGGTGTCATCTTACTGGGAACTCACCACGTCTATTATCCTGCACTGTTTGAAAGGGAACTGCTGACGATGTTAGAAGGCAAGTGAATGAAGTAATGTCCTCTCGGGATGTAAGTAACCCCACTCCATTATGATTCTCTCTGTTGTGGGCTTAATTCTATATAAGGAATGTTGTAAGCCAATGGTCTTGTATCATTATAAACAGACCTACTTGATTGATGACCACTTTTTACCTGCTTGTACACGACACATAACACTTTTACTTTGTTTTGGAACCCAAACTGCATAGAATCCAGACTGCAATTTCTTTGACAATTCTTGATTCATACCCTTGTAAGTACTGGAAATTTGAAAAGTACTTCTCGGAAACAAAATGTGCGCAGAAAATAGACCAGATGTATTCTATATTTTGCAATCAACCTTTGGAAAGAGTGCGAAAATTCACAGAGCGAGATTATTTCTTCTCTGCAGCTGAGGTATCTAATCTCAACTCTTACGATTCAGACTTCAATCAACTCTTTGGCCTTCAGAAGAATATGCGCACTTAACCTCATATTTGGGATGTTTGGATTGCATTTCTTTCACTATTCGAAGAACTGAAAGATTTGTGCTGATGAATGCAGGCAATGGATTTTGGATTAATTGATGGTTTGCTAGAGACTGAGTTCTGAGATTTAGCTACGACTCTTGCGCAGCTCCCATTTTAGAGGGTCTGTCACTGTTTTGGGTGGCCCACTGTGAGTGTTCTCTATATCAAAGTAGAGTTATTATCCAATATTTAAGCTTCAATCTCTGCCTAAAGCTTTGTATTGTCTCAGATACGAATGTCTTGGCACAAGATCTTTATCAAAAGCATTAGTTGGCCTTTGAGGAGTCAATGAAAGGGCTGTGTTCACTAAGTTTCCATTGTGCAGAATCAAAGTTTACTTAAAATTATTTACCTGTATGGGTATTATATGGTCAGAAATGCGCTTTTATGGTAGATTATGCAGTCCTTGCCTTCATCTCGTTAGTTTTACAATGGTAACATGAAATTAACTTTGTAGCATGCGTCTGGTCATTTGAAAATCTTTGAGAAAATGTCAGAAAGCTTCAGAGTCCTCTGGAATTTGCTTGGATTGTCAGCGGCCCCTGTTTGTCTTGATTGTTTCAGATAGTCCAATTGAAAGGTAGAAAAACATCATATTGAAAACATGTAGGTACCTTCGCGAATGTCTCTGGCTCTGTATCACTGGCTCCATTTTCCATTACGGACCTTACTCATTCTTCCTCACATGTATGGTGAATTATGTACTGTAAAATCTGGGTCTAGTCTTTTCTCTATGTATTGTATGCAGTAATCAATATATATCTCCCCATATTTTTGATGTGCTCTAAGATGATTCATTTAATATATCTGGTCAATAGAAAATCTCCAAGCGGTTGGGGTAACCCTTAAACCCCTCATCACCGGAGGGGACGAAAAGTGTCCTCACATTGTCTGGCAGTCAAATTCAAAGTGCTGTTACTTTTGCATTTAATATCCGAATTCAATAAAAACTTGTTGTAAAAGTTGTGCATATTAGTCTAGTTTCACTGGTAAAATTTTCAGATCAATCCAAGATGTAGTGAGTTTTTGAGAGCCCTTTGAAGTTCACAGGTTCAATTTGAGCTCACCACATTGCATTTTGATGGCTGCAACTTTAGGGGCTTGTAACTTTTTCATAAAATGTTTGTTTTCAATAAAATTTATTGGGTTGTGTTCCTCTTAAGGTCTAGTTATTGTGTTCAAATTTTATTGTCAATCCAAGTTGTTTTGAATGTTTGGGAGCAATTCAAAATTCAAAATTGAGACATTTTTGCATTGCAGTGAACTTCTTTGGCTTATAACTTCATACGTGGTCCATTTTCAATCATTTTTGTTGGAAAAGTTTTACATACTAGTCTAGTTTGTGGTTAAAATTTCATTCAATCCAAGAGGTAATGAGTGACTAAGAAGCATTTTAGTAGGAGGAGGTTCAGCCATAGATGTGATTTTTTGCTACTTTCTTCATTGTTTTTTGACATTTCAAAACAATTTTGCAAACACAATGAGTCAATTGAATGATATTTTTTTTTCACCAAAGTGTTTGTCTTTTGTTTTTGAATCACTTTGTAGTTAAATTTTTTTTCATTTGAGTAGGTTTAGAAATTGAATTTCACCTCCAAATGTGTTTTTAAGAAAATTTCAGCATCTTTTTTCAAGACTAAAACATTATAATCTTTCAATCTATATAATCCAATGACCCCAAATTTGTTTCACACCATCTACAACATGCACACTACAAGATTGAACGGTTAAGATTTTCATACTTCACTGAAATTTAGACTTATAGCACTTGAAAACAAGGATGCTTTTACACATGTTTGGACTTTGGGCAATGAGGGGTTAAACAATGTTGCGGCCATTTTTTGGCCAATGAATGACAAAGAATCTTTCTATGTAGAACAAAAGTGTGAAAAAAGGGGAGATCTTGCACAATAGTTCGACCTCCAATGAATATTTTTTTTTAAAGTAGATGATGTCAAAATATTTGAAGGGATAATTTCGATGGTTACTAGTTTGACATTTAAGGGTTAAAAGATGCAATCCCATGACCAAGGTAGTCACTGATAATACTTCAGTTACTGAACCAATAGGTGCATTCTTTGTTTCTACAATGAATAATAAAGTCATCCATCGACCACTTTTCAACCTCAACATCCTTCAAAGGTTAATTCAAGGAGAATGCAAGTACAACAGTTCAACACAATAAGCACTTGATTCTCATTTGTATTTTGAATGGCCACTTATTATGACTTATTATGAAGTTTCTTGGACTTCAATCTTCCGGTGAGGAGCTTATTGTCAACTTGTGTTGTGTTTAGTCATGAAGGGGGAATGGTTTAACCCTTGAACATCAGGCTGATGACTGTGGAAATCAGCCATTTTGGAACTGTGTGACATCATCTACTTTAGAAAAAACAAAAATACTCATTGCAAGTCAAACTCCTGTAGAAGATCTTCCCTTTTCACCCCTAATTTCAAGGATGAATAGTTGCAATTTTGTCTTACACAGGAGAATTTTGTGTCATTCATCCGACAAAGAACATCCGCCTCATTATTTAGGGGTTAAATGGGGATAGAAAGCAATGTTTCTTATTTTTAACCAGATTGACGGTCCTGGATTTTTTGAGTCAGGGGGGCGGGGCTGTGTGCATCTTTTTGCTACACTGATCCTCACAAAAATGAATTTTCTACTTTTCACAATTAACAAAAACTTACGGGAATTCTTTATAGTGGACCAAACACTAAAGGGGCTTGCACACCTGCTGTTAGGCAGCAATGCACTTAGGATGATAAAACAAGGAAAGAGCGATGGAGTTTGGGCCACACCTAGTCCAGGTCTAGTGGATAGTGGTTTGCGAAAAAACTACTTGCGTACGACAGTTGTGTGTTCACACCACATATCAGTGTTACTGATTTGGCGCAGTGGTAAACAAGTAGTGACGCTACGACTTATAGCCGTGTCACACTTGCGGGGTGGAAATACTGGTAGTATCTTCAGGAGCGGCTAATATCTTCTCCGTTCGCAGCACCTTCGCCCTCTTCAGTCTTCCTGTTCGTACACGCAGTGTAGCAAGTGTGCGCCAATTGAAGCTCCCGAACTGGCGCTAGTGGATGCTCAATTTAACGTGGTACTGGTGAACGCTCAATTTAATGTGTCTGATTCCTTCCTTCCTGGCATCTTCAATTTCTTCATTGACTAATTAAGTATAGAGGGCCCACGGCTGCCGAAGTTGGCGGCGAGGACTACTTATTGTACGGGACGTATTAATGCTCTTCTTAATCAGTAGATTAAGTTAATGTCCACCTTCAACCCCCATTAGCTGGAAGCGTTGCTAACTCTGCAAAATCTACGTTTCAACTGAATTTTTGTATTTACTCACATCACTGCTTACTTGCCCTCCATGAATGTAAAGCCATTTATTTCTGCACTAAGACTCGGTCTTTGTGGCTGACACGTTTGCGTCCACGTAGGTTCAGCGTTCACTAAAGTATGCAAGTGTGAATGCCCGCAGAGTGTACCTTCGATGTCCATGCACTAAAGCTGCTTCTAGCGCCAGGTGTGCAAGCCCCTTAATCCAATCACAATCTTTTGTGACAACCAATTCTGTATAACCTTATCTACAAATCCAAAGTCTCAGGAACAAACTTAAATTAGAGATCTATACTTATCATGGCCTGAGAAAACTAGCAAACATGCGCTAGGTGGATTATGAATGTTTTCAAGAGCTTATTGTTGGAGCTACAAGAAATGGATGAAATATATTCAAGTGTTCTGAAAATGCAACTATTGTTTGTTCTTCAAAAATGCGACTATTGTGGTTGCTTCGTGCTTCATGATTATTCTACAAGATTTAGAATGAGTTCATGTAGAGATGGGTAGAAAAAAAAAAGTGCAAACCAAAATATACTATGCAATGATCCGTGGATTTTCCATTTCCTTATGTACAAAAGTCAAATAAATCACTAAGGAAGAATATCTGACACCATTCATTGAAAACGAGTACAAGCAACTGTCCCCAAAAAAACTGGATGAAAAATTGTTTATTTCCATCCTTGAGGGTTCACTAAAATCATCCAAAGAACACAAAACATCCTCTTATGCATTTGGTTTGCATGATGATGGAGTTACACTATGTGACCAACAAATACTTTGCTATCAAAGACTTTTTGACACACAGACGATCAACTATTTGGGAATGGAATGGAATTCAGGGACAAAATCTGCAGATTCTTTTTCTAATGGATGCAAACGTATGTTGCGTGAGAAGTCACAAGCTCTGCATCAGATGGAACATGAGCAATAAAAATCCAAGTCAATTTGGAATTCAATGCATTCAAATATACACAAGGTTCAAACCCAAGAGAGGGCAATTTACATTACTTTAAGCAATTGTTCACGTATACAAATGTCGTGTACTGTACTTCTAGAAAAATCCGGGGGTGAAGATAATAACGTTTGCAGTCTCAATATGTTTCAAAATCTGCATATTTGGATAAAATGAAAACTGTCCTTAATAGTAATAATTTCAATTACATTAGTACCCAACATACACGGCTGCGTTTACTACATAACAATCGTCATTCTTGTCTCCCATAGCCTCCAAAGCGACCCCACTGGAGCATATGAGCCCTCCATCTACAATTTCCACTTCCAGTATCTCGCCACTGCACAAGGATCCCAAATATATTGTTCAGCATCTTCACATCTCGAGTATGCGTCTAATATGCAGTGAAAACCAACTCGGTAGAGATATGGTGTTCTTACCTTTCTCATCAGACAACAATTCAAGAAAAATCACTGCAATACAAGATATATCCATCACTTACTAAGGGAAGACAGCCTTCACTTTTGCAATATCCAAATCTTTTTGTACAGAGTGGGGAACTCCCAGCTTCACCCTCAATTTCATTTGCTGATAACTCACTCCAGGAAGCGCACCTGCCTCACAATGAGAGGGTTAACACTCAAGTTAAACAGCCTTTAATAGTAGCAAAATTGCATAAAATCGAAGATCAAGTTTAGCTATTTCTAAATTATTTTATTAAAACTCAATCTATTTCGTTAAGACAAGGCAATAAACAGGCCATCGATCCATGCTCAAAAATATATGCTTAATTTTTCTAATAAAAAATCAGTTAAATTTCTGAACTGTTTAGAATGTCGAGAGGAGGGTTTCAAGTCTTGTTAGTCATTTCATTCCTTTCAAACATTCTTCTACCAATAATTTAGAGTCGAATGGCTATATTGGCAGCCTGAAAGCTGCCTAACATTTGACCTATATTTCTAGACAATGATTTGGTCTAGAATTAATTAAATTTCCGATTTAACTGAACTGACCCTACAAAAATTTGTGTTTAAAATAATGTACAATAAAATACCAGTTCGAAATGCAGGTATGGAGTTGGAGCTGATGGCATTTTTGCAGGCTCTCACAGCAGCCGCAGTCACATCCTGCCTGCCCATTCCCAACATCTATCAACAGAATTTCCGTGACATCATAACCAATTCCTCAAATCATGAAATTGAAACAATCCTATCAAAACAAGGGTCATCTCTTTAAAAAACCAAGGTGCTACGACAGAATGTTGAATGTTTCAATCTGTTCGTGAGACAGAACGTGCACATGAGAACTCATTACATAGACAAAACTGCTCAAAATAGCCACAAGGAGAAACGTTAATGACATGCAGATTGGCCTGAACAAGATGATTATAAGCTGTAATCTGTAACCTTAATATTCTGCACCAACTGCCACTCTGTCGACATAATCTACCTCTGCGAAACCTTCATGAACCATCGCAAAGAACAAAATAACTGCCATAATCTAGCTGCTTGTGCACTCAAGCGATTGGCAGTCAGCTCTATACAATTCAAACCCTAATAATATGATTAAAAAATCACGCCGCGACACACATCTCTCCCTAAGCCGATTATGAACATATAGATTTTGAAAATGAGCAACGGTCTGTAGGGTGGGTACCGCTGCTACGAAATACAACTGAATATTTCTACAGAATGCTCAGAAATCTATTATAAAGGTTCTTTCTTCAGGGCCGAACGCACAGGAGAAATCCAAAATGGAAATTGGACGGATGTGCTTCAGTGTCCAAATTCCATTTCTATCCTATTCTTCAATAATTCCACAGATGGACATTTCGGATTTCTCCTGTGACGACAGATATCAATCGACAGTCACAAAACCCTAATTTCAAATCTGAACGTCAATACCACATCAAGGATTAGAGTTGAATTTCGCATAACGAAAGGTTCGAAGGAGCCTTGAACCCTAAAATAAACAAGAACGTACCCATATCCTTTTGTGTCCAAATTCCATTTCTAGTGTATCCTAATGTATCTTATTCTACCCCATCACTAGACATTGACTACAAAATTCCTCAAAAATTCCATAGATGGACATTTTGGATTTCTCCTGTGACGACCGAATCTCAATCAGCAGTCACAAAACCCTAATTTCAAATTTGAACTGCAATACCACATCAAGGATTAGAGTAGACTTTCCCATTCCGAAAGTTTCAAGCAGCCTTGAACCCTAATAGAACCAACAAGACGTACCCATGCTGATCATACCCCGTGCCCATCTCCACAAACAGTAGACGCAGCGGGCTCTTGGGAACATCAACTGGTGCGGAATTCGCCATCACCTCCACTTTCCTTCTCTTCGCCGATGGCGTCAATTTCAATCCCACTCGTTGCCCCAACGAAGGAGACGAAGAGCGAGGAAGAGCGACACTTGAAGGTGGGCGACAAAGAGACGTGGGTGCGATTTGTAGCAGCATGATGTAAACAAAAATTCTCACTGATGAACTGAAGAAGAAGAAGAAGATCCTGGTCATGCAATTTTTAATATTTTAAGATATAATAATTGGATTTGGAGATTGAGAATTTAGGATGTGGGTCACGTAGGTGGGTCAAGTGTGTGTCAGAATCTCCGGCGGAACCAGAAATTCCGAGGTTCCATTGCTTGGTCAAATGACTACTTGGCTGCCTTGGCTCCTATAGTCCTATCTCCACCTAGAACAACGTCAGTGGATGAATATCATTGGTAACCCCCTTGTGAATGAAATGGGATGGATGAAAACAGGGTAATGCATGACAGAATTTGAACTGAATGCAAGTAAAGAAGTGTGTCCACAAAATTTCATTGTAAAGCCTAACCTAACCCTGAAGTGCTTGGATGTCCGATTTCTGGACAACGAACAGATTGAAGATCAAGTTTCATCCTCATTATCGCTTGGATGAAAGTCCTCCTAATTTGTAGAGATACTTTTTCAAGTTGTTGTCCTATCTTATGGTTGGATTTGGTCATTTGGAGTTACTAGAGTACACTATATTCATCTACAATTACAAATGTGGAAGTGTGTCAAGTGGTTGACAAAGCCAACATTGCATTGACTGTAGATCAAAACCACATTTGCAAAAATGAGGTCATAGATTTAAAGAACACAAAAATTTCAAAACATGGTGATGAGTGCTTAGTGACTACAATAGGAACTTCCACCATTTGAAGTGTCAATCCATTACAAGAAGTGACTATTTTAGGCTTTCATTATGTGGCCTTGTTAGGAAATATCGTGACTACTTCAAGTGAGAAAGATGACCATTATGGATGATACACTTTTAGCTAGTTTGGGGATAATCTAGAGACTCTTTTTAGGTCAATTGGGTAGCACCTTTCAAAAATCCATAACAAATTCATACTTTGTCCAAAAAAGAAAATTTCAATTGCTCTCTCCATTTCTCACTTTTGTCTTTTTATTTACAAAACTTTCATAAATTTTTTTAACGATTCCAATATAGCAAACCAATGGCATTCTACCTGTCATAGGCCTGGTTTACCTTAACCCCTAAAGGACCGGGGGTGTTTGAGCAAAGCTCTTTTTTTCTTGACTAACTCTTGTAACTAGCATAATTTCTCAAATATGTGATATGATTTTGATGATCGCCACCGTTGAAATGAAAGAAGACCTATGTAGCTTTCCAATGAAAAAAAGATCAACAAAATCACACAATTTTTGAGAAAATGCCACCGTTGACAAAATTGATGAAAGATATCCAATTCGGCAGAATTTTGTACATGCACTGAAATTGGAATGTTGAAATCGAAATGCTCAAAAGTGATCCAAAAACTCTGATTTTTTTTCCACAAGTACATACCATCATGATTTAGATTTGTAATTTTTTTCAAACCATTGCAAGATGTGGAAAAAAAGATATGAGCACGTGAAGTGATAGTCCATAGTACTTTTCCTATTTTCAAAAAATTCACCAAAAATTGCCCACTCAATCATTTCTTGATTAGATTGTATTGATGGATTCAACAAAAAAAATCATCTAGGGTCTCTTTGTTGATCACTAACTATTAGTGAGGTTCATATTCCAAATTTTCTGCAAATGTAGTTGTAGAAACCATGTGGCAGCCTTATGGTCCTTTAGGGGTTAATTAAGTTGGTTACCTTGAACATCTGCCTTAGCATCATGTATCAGTAGACTATCTATCAGTGAATCTGCAAAAATACTAGTCAAGAGCTCTTGCCCTGGATACAATTTCTAGGAACTCCAAATCACTGTTTAAGAAGTTTTTCGAGTTTTACTAGCTATTTTCCTACTATTCCCACGTTGAACTAGTTTTTCAAGTATAGAGTCCGGTTATTTTCTCAATTTCCCATTCAAAATCAATTTTTTTTCTACTAGTTTTTAGCCAATATTTTTCAAATTGCAACCGGGTTTTTTATAAATTGTATCGGCTAACTTTGAACTAGCTGTCGGTTCTTCCTAGACATTGCTCCAAATTGACCAAGGTGGGGCATCTGGGCTTCAGAGCAGAGATCCCAAAACAGACTAAATTTCACTCAGTTGCTACTTAATTTCTTCATGCCCTTAGTGTTAAATTCAAAAAAATCTTCTAAAAATGAACATTTGGCTAATTTCCCTTAACCTGTTCTGGAATCACAACTTCCAAGCATCTCTGTAATGAAGTTTTGTCATGATTTCTTACTTTCCCAATAGTTTTAATAAGTTATGATTAACCCCTAAAGGACCAAACTGCATTTTTTGGTAACATAGCAATTTTGGGAGCTCACTAAGAATGGAGTTTTTCTTTTTTTTTCTTTGAAATTTTCACATAGTACATGCCCAAGGAGTAGCTTTAGGGACCAACAATTTTCATAACTTTTGACTACATAGTTAGAAAGTTATGGCATAATAAGTAATTTTCATTGATCTTTGGGCAACCCAAATATTTCTTAAAAAAACACATTTTTAAGAAATAAAAATCTGAAATTGGTTTTCTAGATTTATATATATATATATATATATATATATATTTATTTATTTATTTATTTTTATTTATTTTTTGAATTATTCCATTTTGACTAATGAGATGAAAATTATGAGGAGTTTTAGTTTGCGGGCAATTTCGGATTCTCTACTCTAAAATAAACTTTGAAGCCATTTATTTAACTCAATTTTCAATATTTTTGGAAAAAAACCCAAAATCATAGGATGTAGATTGTTTATTACAACATTACAATCATTGGGATTGGCATTTTTCAATTCCAGAATTAAATCCTTAACAATTTAGTATTTTGAATCATTTCTACTTCTTTGTACTTACTATTTTTTTCCTATATGTTGTACAATTCCAAAGGATCTAAAATTTTTCAAGTATGTAGCCAACTTTCCTTGAAGAATGAATTTAAAGAGTAACCACCATTTTGGAATTTTTTTTCATACAAATGTGGCCTTGTGAAGTGCAATTGCCTGTTTTTCACAGGGCCCAAAAAAGGATTTTTGTCACTTCAAACACTAATATCTTGCAATATGCATGGTGTAAAATTCTGAAATTTTTTCCACATCTTCTCAAATTAGTATACTACAAGATCTTATAGTTACATGTGTCCAGAAATGTTTTTTTTCCTAAAACTAGGTAATTGTAATAGAAATGACAATTTTAGAGCATTTTTGGAGAAAACATAGTCTGAAACATTCATGATTAACCCTTAAAGGATGTAGCCCCCATGACCAAGATAGTCAAAAAAATTGCTCTGATTATTGGACCAATAGGTGCATTTTGTTCTTCTATAGTCAATAGTGAAGTCATCCATCAAACACAAAACGTCCATGTCAACGTTTAAGGGTTAAGTTAGTATTGCCTTAAAGCTACTTATAATTGCAATTGCCACCTAGTACTATAGACACGGTACATACAAATATTTATGGGTTTTTGTTTTTGTTTTTTTGAATCAAATGAAACAAAATTTTATATAGTTAAGGGCTTTCAATCAAAAACAAAGCGTTGCAAAGGAGGAATTCTAATTTTTTTTGTCTTCCCATCAAGAAGTTAATACTATGAGTGATTTGTCATATTCAAAAGATTGAAAAATGGATACAAAAGGAGATGATGAAGGGCTTAACTATCACTTTTGTGGGCATTCCAAATGGTGTACTAATGGTTGTGGCAACAACACAAGGCATACTAGTCTATACTAGTGAGATAGACAATTTTTGGTTTATTTGTGATGACGTTGGGATCTTGATGACCATTGGGTTGATTGGGGCATGCCTTGTACTATAAAAAAATTCCTCAATGACGATATGTGTACAAAAGAGAATTTGTGGCTTTCCGTCCAACATGGCAAAAGATATTGAATTTTCAAGTTTTTTCTTGATTGGAAATTAGAAATGAAATTGGATGGAAATGAAAAAAAAATTGTTTACCATGACATCAAGCTAATACTTTTATTCTTACTTTTACTTTTGGAAAATGTTTGTTGATACTTCTTTTTTACCTTTATTATGCTTTTAATTTTAATTTTAGCATTAAGATTTGTTTTCCAATACTTTTTTTTATCATTTTTTATATATCAAATAATTTTTTTTAAATGTAATAAAAAAATTGAATGATAGAACACATAATATTAAATATTAGTGCTACTAATGATTTGTCGTATTTAAAGGATTGAAAAATGAATATGAAAAGAAATTTACAGATGATTACCCATTACTTTTGTAGTCACTACAAATGACATACTATTGGTAGTGGCAACAACACAAGGCATTCTATTTTTCATTCAAATACAATTTATTTTATATTAAAGATGTTTGTCCTTGAATCTATGAAGAGGTTAGTTCTTTTTGTAAAATAAATGTGCATAATTGAATCAACAAAAAAAGCTATACATCCACTACAATGAATTAGATACTTTTTGTTTGCAATTTGAAAGTAGTGCACATAGACTCTTCATATATTATTAGGTGAAACACTTATTATACATAGACTCTTCATATACTACTAGAAGGTGTTCTTGAGTTGTATCCACAAATCATTGAAAGCTAAAGCAATTAGGGCTAGGTCAAATTTGCATATATTCCCCCCATCCCACTAAAAACTTCTTAATCGAAAATAGTGCATGTAACATAAAAAGACTCCATTTATTGATTTTGGTCGTTGATAATTGAGGAAGTGATGTGAAATTTTTGGAATTGATTTGAATTCCACATCACTAGCTCAATAATCAAAATCAATAAATGGAGTGGTTTAGCCCTTAACCCCTAAAGGACCATTGTCCCTTCAAGGGACAAATGGGATTTTGGGTAGGTATCTATGGTCTGAATTTTTGTCCTGATTTTTTTTAACTTTTTAGAAAAATATAAACATTTATTAGCTTTATGGAAATTTAATTTTTTTTCTTTGGGTGCCTAGGAACAAAAGTTATGCCCAAATAAGCTCAAAACAGGGGAGAGGGGGCAACAAAAAAAACTTTAAAAGATTTGAATATTATTTAAAAAAAATTCCTCTCAGATTATATTTTTGTCTACATGTAAAGCTTTGATTCATTCCATTTAGATTTGTTATGAAAAAATTATGTATAGTCTTGTTTTTCAGGCAATGAGAGCATCTGCTCAAAAAAATAACTTGTAGGATTCATTTTTGAATGCTATTTTTACTATTTAAAAAAAAAATGCCTACATGGTTTAATTTTCTTGCTAGAATAGTCTCACCATTGGGATTAGTGCATTTTAATTCCATCTTAGAGATATTCATAGTTTAGATTTTCCTTTTATCTTGTACCTACTTCTACTTAAAAAGTTTTTGAAGAATAAAAATAACTTTTTTTGCATTTTCTTTTTTTCTCCTAGACTCTCAACTCAATTCTCCACTGTAAAGACTTAAAGCTCAAAACTTTGTAGTGCAAAAAATTAAAGTTAAGAAGGTTCAAAGTCAAATAATCTAGACCCGCAATGTGCTGAAAAATTTGTTTTCTTCACTTTAAACACAGATATCTTGAAATTTGTGTGGTCTAAATTTCTGAAATTTTTTCCACACATTCTCATACTAGTTAGGTGTAAGATCCTGCAGTTAGATGTGCAAAAAATACACTTTCAAATTTTTTACTCTTTGCTATAGAAATGGCAGTTTTGAGTGTTTTTTTGCAAAAAAAAAGGCCTTGGTCCTTTAGGGGTAAAGATGCCGAGTACATTTTTTGTCAGATGGAAGACAAAGAATTGTCCTAAGTAGAATAGAAGTGCAATTGTTCATCCTTGAATCCTTGTTCAATTGTGCAAAAGGAGAGATCTTGCACAATAGTTAGACCTTCAATCAATATTTTTTATTTTTTTGAAGTGGACGATGACACACGGGTTAGTGGTACATGCACTATGCCCGATTTGGAGGGAGTATCTGGGTTTGACTTGTGAAGAGACTAAATGAAAGACTGTAGTTTGTGCGTGCTTCTTCTAAAGTAAGAGATTGCATGTAAGGTAAATCATCTGTTTCATACCCCAATTTTCCACAATTTGTACCCAATTTTAACTAGAAAATCAGTCTGGTAACTCAATGGTTACAAGCACCTATAAGTCTGTAAGTCTGTAACCGTAAGATGACCCTACAGTACCATGGTGGTCGGTGGAAGGATGTGATACAGAAACGAGAGTTTGCTTGAACAAATGAACCAGGAACTAGGAATCAACAGCAACTTCGATTGCGTTCAATCTCATGCAGCTATTCGGCTACCCTGAACACAATTCTTGTTCCTTTTGAGAAACTCAAATTCCTGGTAGGGAAAAAAACATATTACACATGAGACTAAATAATGTACTCTGTACTTTTCAGTGTCCATATTTATTCATTGATAGGGACCATTTACAAGTCCCAGACTCCACATATGTCCAGCATCGAAGAACGTAGTTCTATTACGCAACCATCATCCCGCGAGCTCAATACCTGTCTAAAGAAAAGCTTTAAAGCTTCACATGAGATTATATTCAAGGGTGTCACAGTTCACAATTCCAGTTCACGATTTCATTTCGAAATCTGGCCATCCGTGATTCTCAACCCTAGAATCTCGTTTCAAACAATAATGACAACCCCTCCGGAAACCACCTCCTGTCCTGAACCACAACTCCTAAACCGTGACACCCGCTATTATATACCTTGGAATCCATAGCATTACACACAATCGGTCTTCATAAAGACTGTGAAGACCGACCCTTCAGGAAGACATTCCATCAAAATGTACAGCGTGCTCGATAAGCCTTGGCAAGCCCTGACGAGACTGGACAATTTGCATTCAAACTCGAGCTTGAGCTCTGTTGTCGGATTGCTGCAGCTGAATGAGCACACCCATGTTGTCCTTGGGCTGCAGAAACATGCCTGACTTGCTGCCGGTGCCCATAGTAAGGCTCCCAATGGGCAGACTGCCCACACCGGCCTCACCCAAGTACCCTTGCGCAGAGTGAATGTTGTCCACGGCGAAGGAGACGTGGTGAATGCCGCCGTTGGGATTCGTCCGAAGAAACTCCGCTATGGGACCGTCGGAAGACATGGGGTGGAGAAGCTCGATGCTTACGTTCGGGAGTTGCACGAAGACTTTGGTTACCATGAGGAAGGGGTGGTCGACTGGGTCACTGACCTGTAGGCAAGCAATTCTGAGGGTTAGATATCGCCAAGTTTCAAAGATTTTTGGGTCTGGATACAAGCATGGACGAAATTTCGTTAACCCTGAAACCCTAAACCGTGTGAAAGCTCGTGTGGATGATGATGAACGTTTTCAAGAGATTAGTGAGGGAGCTATACAAAACGGATGAAGTAGGTATCCAGGTACCCTGAAAAAGCAAGTTTGCATGTTTCTTCACCGATATGATAGCTTGATCACTCAAATGCTTCATGATTTTGGTGCAAGGTTTCAAAACAAATGAAGCATATCCAAGTGCACTGATAAAGCAAGATTTTTGTCCATTTCTTCACCGATGTGACTAGCTTGTTCGCTCAATCTTTCGTGATTTTGTGCAAGTTACAAAACAAATGAAGATATACCCAAGTAAAGCAATTTTCGTCTAGTTATTCACCAATGTGATTCACTTCCTCACTCATGCTTCATGATTGCTTCGTGATCTTTGTGCAAGGTTATGAATCCGTTTACATAGAGATGAGAAAAAAAGTAAAACTTTCCAAAAAATGAAGATCTTCTGTATGGATATTTCTCAAGCCATAACTCATTCGTGTCATGAGAAGAAAAGTGAATCTTCAGATCTACATTCACCCTCCTACCAGGCTCTCTGACGCGTCAAAGGAGAAACAACGCAATATATTAACCAAATGACCGAAATTCCAATGAAAGATTCTTCTAAAATCACCATAAATTGTACTACAGCTACCAGCATAACAAAAACCAACGGGACACATGTAGAATCGGGAACCTCGACTGCAAGATGTCTTTAGCAGTAACATCTCGAACAGGATACATCTATCATAGAGGTGTCTGTAAATAATGCAAGTGGGGTTCCCGATTCTACATTCTAAAATAGATATAAAAAGTTGAAAAAACCCTGAAAAATAGAACAAAAGAAGGAGAAGAAAAAAAAGCAAGGTTCCTAACCTGGGCTCCAAATGCACTGCGGTAGTGTTCAGCGGCGGCAGAGAGATCCGGCACAGCGATAGCGATGTGCTGCAGCCCTTTCACGGCGAACGGGATGTCCTGCGGTGGGCCTCGAACTGACCAGCCGCCGCATCGTCCCCCGCTGCCTGCTCCCACATGCGCGGACATCGCTTGCGTCAACGTTGGTCGGGAGATTTCCGTGAGGAGTCGTCGGGTTACGGGAACAAGAGATCGGCGCAGGACTCCGGCCATGACTAGAAATGGAAATTCGCAAGGTTGAAGATGCTCACGTGTGCTGATAGGAAGAAACGGAACAAAAGAAGGGGTTAGGGTGCTGTGATGGGAATAGAAATATATGAACTTTTGTGAAGAGAGTGCGACCTCAAGATAGTATTTATATGCGTTATCTACTTTTGCTTTCAGAGTTCAGAGTAAAAATCGAAAACAAACAGTCACTAAACAAAGTACTAGTGTGCATACAGGAGAGGCAGGCATGCAAGTAATTAGAAACGCTGGGTTACGGGAACAAGAGATCGGCGGAGGACTCCGGCCATGACTAGACAAGGTGAAAGATGCTCACGTGCTGATAGAAAGATGGACTGACAGGGGTTAGGGTTCTGTGATGTGGATAGAAGTATGTGAAATTGTGAAAGAGTGAACGCTCTAATAAGTAACTTATTTCTTTATATGTGGTTCTGTCTGATATCTACTTTTACTTCGGAGTTCAGAGTAAAAGTAGACACGAAAGCTAGGCAAGAATTATACATGGAAGCGCTATGGACTTAGCTGAAAAGTAAAATGAAAAAGAGAAATAGAGCTAATTCAATGCACCAATTCCGAAAAGAAGTACCCTAACAATCAGAATTCACTAACAGACATTGAACTTGGATATAATGTAAGTACACTTACATTGTTATCTACTATTACTTTCGAAGTAAAACTAGACATCATGCTCAGACAACTGAACAGATAGTCAAGAATGCTCTAGAATGGAGCAGACAGTAAGTTAGACGATGGAAAAGGGTTCTACGAGCAAGTCATCCATTCAGACACTTAGTTGGCCTTCAAATGCCAATGGCCACAGATCTTTGAATGGAAATGGGGCTGTGTAATGTCACTTATAGAGGTCTACAACTGAAATTACAAAAGATATTCATCTAAAACAGATTTGACAATTGGAGCCATAGATCTCTCAAGAGCTCTGTAGTGATCTCCCAAATATTGCACTCTTACATCAGATTATATGCTTAAAGTGACGCATTAGTATCCTCTACCTTGACACCACTAAACAGACAGACAAACAGACAGACAGACAACAACAACACCCTCTGGTAGACGGAAGATGTAAGCCTTCAGTATTTGCAATCCCAACAATCTAAGTGGCCAAACGATGAAGATTTTGTTACAATCTAAGTCGTACTAAGAGTGAATTTTCTTGAAAATCGTTGGTCACAGGTTAGACCCTCAACAATGAAGTACAGCCACAGCTGTGAAACTCAACTAAATGCAGGAAACACTCTGAGGAAACATCCAGACGACAATGAAGGAACCCAACGAAGCTATTTGTGAGAAGTTATAATGTCACAAGGAATGACAAGTTGCGTGAGCAATTGGACGAGTGCACCCCACCCCGACTCTTGAAACGTACACCTCTGGTACATCCTCTCCATAAAACATGCACTCTGAGCCAGTCTGAGGGTACCAGGCACCACCACCACCTTCCGATTCGAAGATGCAACAAGCGCCCCATCTCCTACAAACCCCCAAACACAGCATTTGCGCTACAAAACTCTTCCAAGTTCACATCCAAAGTTTACAAGCACTAGTCAAATTGCAACACTACACGCAACCGAAAGTCCAGATCCGCACACAAACTTAACAAAACAACAAGATATAAAGACGAATTACAGGCAACTCATACCCCTAGACGAATTTCCACAATCACAGAGCCCCCCACAAAACAGAGAAACAAAACGTAATCCAAAAAACCCAACAAAACATAGAAAATACCCAAAATTCGAGAAAGCCCACAAAATCTACGCAAACACAGTCAGAGACAAACCCCTCCGACCCAAAAATTTACTAAAATTCACCAAAATCAAGCAAATACGAGCTTCAATAATCCTCCTGACAAAGATGCGAGTCCCCTTCACAAACATGCTTACCGTGGTCAATTCTCCGCACGGAATCCGACGCTTGAGCACTCGATTCGAAGCTGACGACGAGGCGAAGGCGATTGCGGGACAAATCAAGCAGGAATTGTGAAGGTGAAAACTTGCTGAGAGGGAGATGGAGAGCAAGAGAGCGGATTTGCGTAAGAATGAAACGGTGGAGAGCAGGGTCGGGTTCTTATAAGCTTGGCTTCCGTCCCCCAGTTTGGAGAGAGCTGCAGTTTTGGGTAAACTTGTGGATTTGATCCAGCTGGATGTGAAAAAATTTCGTACTGGAGTGGATAAACACCGATCTTTTCAGTTACTTCTGTCATTGGATAATCGAACTTAACCCCAAGTGGCAGTTCTTGTTGGGTAGTTAGAATTAGGGTTTTGTTCAGTTGAGGCAAGACTCCTCCTTTCGCTTTAGTTGAAATTTGGTGGTTGAATTTGGTGTCGCCGTGTGTGTGAGGTTTTGGTTCCGAGATTAAAGGGGCAAATTGTTTGAAGAGTTGGAACTCTAGGGGATGCTTCTAGGGGTGTTTCCTTTTTGTGGAAATGAAAGTCTATGTGTGCTAAAATGAAAGAATTAAAATTTTAAAAATTATAGGAGATAGAAATTTGGAGACGATTTGTGGATTCAAATTGTGTAGGGTGAAATAGGGTAAAGTTCGAGATTCAGATAAAAAAAACTAAGTAGTATTTGATATGATGGTGTGGCAAGATTTTACTAAAAAGAAAGAGGAGATATAAATTTTAAAGAGTTTATTTTTTTTCTACTTTATTTTTTAGAATCTTACATTGAATTCAAGCAAACTTGCTTGTTTAAGTCAATGTTAATGAATTGATCTTGGTATCATGTAGATTTTAGTATGACATTTTAAACAAATGAACTCTTTATTTAATCTAGGTTTTACAAAGTGCAAAGCATTTCACCTTTTTTCACAAGTAATGGGGAGGTATTGGTGCATGAAGCTTTGGAATAAGGTGTATTCAATCAAACCTTTTCTGGAAACAAAGATTCTATGAAGAATTAGAAGTTGTGGAGAGAACATTGAGTAGTTAATAAGGAGCCAAAAACCATGAAGAAGGTGTGACCCCCCTTTTGTGTGTGTGGAGCATAGAGAATGGAAACTCAAGAGAAGTGATCACATGCCAAGGTGGATTGATGTAGTAATATTTCAAGGATTTCTATGCATTGATGCAACCTCCAATATCTACGAACATTGATTCAGTGTTGATTTCAACGGAGGGTACTATAAAGTTCATCAAAGTTGCACAAGATGGGAGTCATGCAACAAAACTCCACAAGTTTGAGGAATTATGAGAATTAACGTGATTTCAAGCTAGCCCTAGTGAATGCAAACACAAAATTTGTGTTGAAAAATGCAAAAAAATGCAGATTTTGTGTTTGCCTCAACAAACATGTCATGTAGATTTTGTCAAAGCAAATGCAAATTTCTTCTAGTGAAAAGATGGAAATTTCTTCAAATAAACTATCTTCTTTACATCCATTCTTCACCACCAGAGGAGAATAATGGCCATTCTCAATCTTCAAAGAATAGGGCTTCCACAAGCCATAGAGAGCGAACATGAGAGTATCACGCCCCCATTCTCTAAAGATTGAGATTGGGGTGAAGAAGGTATGACTGCCCCTATTATTGTTTAATCCTCTACTATCTACTTTTATACTACTAGTGTTAATTCACATATATTGCAAAATCAAATTATACAAATTCTGAACTACAATTTTTACTTCTTGAATAGGAGAGCCTACCTTATTCAAGATTTTACGTACAACAAAATTTTGCTAAAGAAAATCCCTAATAAAACCCTGTTTCCTTTCACCCTTCTCATCCTTTACTTTTACCCTCTTCATCCATTACTTTCACTCTCCTCGTCCTATACTTTTACCCTCTTCATCCTTTACTTTTACCCTTCTCATCCTTGATTCCAGTCCTGGCCGGGTAAGTTACAGTAATTGTAGTTACTAAGTTACTAACTTCCCTTCCAGTTGGGCAGCTGCAGGACGCCATTAAGTTAATTTATTTTTACTCCATCTTCTTCTTCTTCACGGGTTCAACATGTGCGAGCCGAGCTTCTGGGTCCCCTGGGTGCTGGGTCCCACCTGAGATTCCCCCCATTTCACTTGGACTGGTCGCCGCATTCAGACCAATGGCAGTTGAAGCTTCCACATGTGATTCCCCCCCATGGATCAGTTTTTCCTTTTGGGGGCCCCCAGTCAGTCCCCCACTCCACTGGGGTTATTTCTTTCCCGGTTGGGGTGGACCCCGCCGGCCCCCACCAGAAGGACTGACTTCATGGCCCCCCCCCCAAGTGATGAGTGGGCCAGGGAGGATTGAGCCCCAATATTACCTTCTTGCCCCCGCTAGCTGGCCGGGGTGGATTGACCCCCTCGTTCGTCCCCAAGGGAAAACCCTGAAATTCTTTATTTGTCACGCATGATAAAATTTTCAAATTTGGAATTCATATTTGTAATTAGAGTCCCCAAATTATTTTGAAGAAGTAGAGGAGATAAATTAAGGTAGGTGCACCCAAAAGCACCACAAATTAGTACTATGCATTGTTACTATTATTGGGCTGATCAGATTTTTATATTTCCTTGTTGGCAAGAGAAAGGAGGTTCCAATGCACCAAGGAACACATCATTTGGATATTATATGCAAAATTTATTCACAGTCAAAGTGTAATTCTAAAAGCACTCTATGCAAATAGGTACATAATTGAATTTAGGAATGTTCACTTGCTGTAGATGGCACTTTTAGGCACAGGGCGATTTGGGGAGTACCCACCATAATGAAACTCAAATTAGGGGGTCTTGTTTTTTTTTTACATGCACCTATGGATTGACTTGGGGGGACAAGTGAGGGGTCAATCCACCCCGGCCCACCAACTAAGCGGTTTACCTTAAGTCACGGACCCCTGGGGAGGAAAACACTATAATTTTTTATTTGCCATCCATGATAAAAATCTGAAAATTTGGAATTCATATCAAGAAAATTATGATGTAAGTAGTCGTTGTGGCTTTCAATATAAAAAATATATTGATCATTGTATGCTTTCAATGTGCTATACATCTCCCGGACATTTTTGTTGCCTCCGTTGATCTTGCTCTACATGAATTGTCATCTACTCTACAATTGATCGGAAATTCAATAGTTTAACCCCTAAAGGACCAGCCTTGTGTTTTTGGCAACATAACTTTTGGGGGTAGGTACATGTGAGCAGAGATTTGACTCATTTAGGCTGAAATTTTTTGACAAGGTGTGGACGAGGAATATCTTTGAGGCATGCTAAATTTCATTTCATTTGAGTATACAAGTCAAAAGTTATGATGCAAAATGTTGTTTGTTTCTCAACTCGGGCAGCTCGGGCAGCTCTGAAAAAATCACTATTTTCAAAAATAAAAATTTGAAATTGGTTTTCTATATTGACATATATGGGGAAAGCTTTGAATCAATCCATTTTGATCAACGTGATGAAAGTTATGAGGAATTTCAGTTTGTGGGCAGTTAAGGAATCTATACTCTAAAATAAACTTTGAAGTCCTTTATTTAACTCAATTTTTCATATTTTTTGAAAAAAATAAAATCATAGGATGTAGATTGTTTATTACAACATTACAACCATTGGGATTGGCATTTTTCAATTCCATAATTAAATTTTTGACAATTTAGTATTTTGAATTATTCTCTACTCCTTCCTACATTTTATTTTTTTCCTATATGTTGTACAATTCCAAATGATTTGAAAATTTTCATGGACATAGACAACTTGCCTTGAAAAATGAATCCAAAGATGCACCACCATTTTGGACATTTTTTCATACAAATGTGACCTTCTGAAGTGCTGCTGCCCGGTTTTTTGCAGGGCAAAAAAACTGATTTTCGTCACTTCAAATGTTAATATCTTCCAATCCACATGGTGAAAATTTTTGAAATTTTTTCCACATCCTTTCAAAACAACTTAATACAAGATCCTACGGTTAAATGTGTTCAAAAATGTTTTTTTTCTTAAATTTGATACTTGTGCTAAAAATGGCAGTTTTGGAACGTTTTTGGTGAAAACATAGTCAAGAAACTTTAGGGGTTAAAAAACTGCAAGAAAGGGAGTCTGGTTGGAAATGGGTGATTTCTTTTTATTTGGAATCAATAGTCCCAACTTAGTTTGGAGAGGTGAAGAAATAGTGAGAGCATTTTGAAATTATATTTTTTTTGACAAAATATGAATTTGCTATGAATTTTTGAAGTGTTCAGCCCATCATGGCCCATAAGAGTCTGTAGACTACCCCAGAACCAACAAAATCTGTATCCATCATGCTCATCTTACACACCTAAAGCAGTCTCAATAATTTATAATGTGAAAGGCCTAAAAAAGTCACTTCCTACAATGAAATTACACTAAAAGGTTAGAAATTTCTAAAGCAGTCACTAATCACTCCATTACTGTCAGGTAAGACATTCATCGTGGTCCAAATCTCATTTACTAATAAAACCCATGATGGGGTCTGAAAAAACCCACAATGGGGTGACTTCCTAGGTGACCGCTATGGGTCATTTGACCACAATGGGCTGTTTTACCTTGTATTAGGGGGCCCAATGGACAATTGGACCCTGGACCGAGAGTGATGAGTCATCAGACGGGGAGCGCCAGTCGCCCCAAGTTGCACGCCATGGCCCATGCCGGCCCCTTCCTCCCCATTGGCCCCCCTTTCTTGGAGCCTCTCCTCTCATCTCCAGCGCTCTCCCCAGGGCCCACACTCCTTGCCCACCGTTGGATCTTTCAAGAATTTCCACTCCAGATCTTCCGAAATCTTCCGAGATGGGCGGCTCGGCCGCAGGGAGGGGGCCGGGCGGGGGCCGGGTTCAACTTCCACCCTCAATTTCAGGAAAGGAATCGAAGGAAAATCTATACCATAATAAGGGGCCGGGGTGGATTGACCCCCTCGCTCGTCCCCAAGTAAAAACCCTGAATTTTTTTTATTTTTCACACATTATAAAATTTGCAAATTCTGAATTCATATTTGCAATCAGAAGCCCCGAATTAGCTAGGGGAGGTTGAAAAGATGAATTAATGTAGCACAAAATAGGGGGTCTTTTTCTTTACATGCACCCTTGGAATGACTTGGGGGGACGAGCGAGGGGGTCCATCAGAAACTTCAAGGCATGTGAACACGGTGCCTCGATGATGCATTGAAATGTAATTAAGTCAATTTGGTGCCAACCTCCATACCAATCTAATGTGGATAAAATGACACAAAAATGACCTGTATGTAGCTTTTAGTGTCAAAATGGCACCAAAATAATCTGGCCCAACTTTTCTGATGTCAATCCACCCTGGCCCCATAAGGTAGGTTGTTTGTTTGTTTTGATTGTTTTCCTTGTTTTCTTTGTTTTCTTTTGTTACAATGAAATCTTTGGAACCCTTCGTCTCCGGTTGTGATTAGGGTATCATCAGAAATCTCGCTAAGAGGGTTGCTATTTTGTGAGCCTACACTAAATAATGAAATTAGGTTGCCTTACCCCAAGAAAGTTACTTTACAAGCCATCAAAATCAACAAATAATTCTACATATATCTCCATTTGTACACATGGAGGTTTACGAGTCCCAATTACAATAATATGTAATTCAAAAGTAGTTCATTCTTACACAATAATTGTAAATATTTATTCAATGTAGATGTGTGAGCTTGTGAGCCTAAAAGACTATAGGTGTTTATATTATAGAAACCTTAGAGTATCTATATTATAGGTATGTATATCGTAGATGTTTATGTTATTAGCACCATCAATGGTGGTAGGATATCTACTTATAAATATTTGCAGGGCTGACATGCTTCTATTTTCATGCTCATATACTAGTGTTGTTGGCTTTCTATGAAGAGGGGTGCATGAGTTTTGTTTTGTGACATTCAGACCTATGGTGTGAAAGATATTGAATTTTGAAGTTTTTATGAATTTCAAAATTAGAAAATTACTTTCACTTTGATTTTGATTGTGGCAACAACATACAATACACTAGTCTAAAATGAAATTAGGGAAGAAGGATGAAAATGAAGATTTTTTTTCTTGTAGTTCACTTCTTCAAATTGATCCTCAACTCAATTCTTTAATGTAAGAAAAATCATTCAAAATATGCAATGCAAAAAATTGAAGTTTTAAGAAGATTCAATCTAGTGTGGCGATGTCTCCCTTGAAGAGTTTTTTTTACTTCAAATGTTGGTACTATCTTCCAATCTATGTGGTCAAATTGTACAAAAAAATTATAGAATGTTCTTATATAAGTTTAGTATAAGATCCTAGGATTCAATATTCAAAATTCCATTTTTTTTATTTTCTTGACTCAATGCAATAGAAATGGGAGTTTTAAGTGGTTTTTGATTTTAAAACAAGCTCTGGGACTTTAGTGGTTACCCCCCTAAGTGTCAAAGGCCTTTTTTGAGCTTATTAAAAATTGTTCAAAGATAGACAAAAATCCTAAGATTTTATAGGTTTTATTATTATTTTTTAAATTGTAACTATACAAATCCAAACTAGAAATGTTATGAATCTTGCATAGGAGATGAAAATACAACGATATCATTTATGGATTGAAAGATCACAATGTTTGATCAAGAGGACATTAAAATTGTGAAAGAAATTTAAAATCTTTCAATCTACTTTTTATATATCAAGTCTAAAATTCAGGTCTTGAAAACAATATGAAATTAAAGGACATCACATGCATAACTATAATCCATTTACAACTTCTCAAAATTTATTCTACAACTATTGTAAATGAATTTTTGATAGTGTGATTTTTCCCCAAGATCTAGTATGATTCGAGGTTCATCTTGACCCAAATCTCTATGAGCTTCTAACACTAGAAAATCAAGATTTGCAATGGACACCCTTCTATAAAATCTTCAATAGAAAAATCATAAACAATTCTTTTCAAAATTGGATTTTTGAAGCTTAACCTCTAAATGCCCAATCTTTTTCAAGTGTGTTTTGACTATGATAAAAGAGCATTGGCTTGTAGTTATCCTCAATGAAGCAAATTGTGTTTTTTCCAAATCTTACCATATAGATGTTAATAGAGCCTGTTTATTAGTATACACAACAATTTTGAGTGTGAAATTTCCCAAGAGTTGTGAGATTATACCAAGGGAAATATACATTTTCTGTTTTTAGTATATTGTCTTTGTCCACAATGTTTCAAAAATTTGCATATATATGTATTTTGGGATTGGAGGTAACATGAACAACTCAAAGAGTGTTAGCACACTAAAAGGAACTTCGAAAAAACTTAATTTCACATCAAAAGACATCAAACTCGTTACACAATCCACCTTGCAATTGTTGAAATGTAATTTTTGTTTATAAGTAGAAATTGCATATAGCTTCAAATTAACACTTGCATGTCGAACTTTTCAATGGTGAAAATCATGAAAAGACTTTAAACTTTTCATTGGGACCATTCTCAAAGCAAATGGATAAGTACAATTTCTTAGATCTCAAATCAAATGAAATTGCCAAGCTTTGCATAAAGCCATGAAATGAAGTAAAATTAGCAAGCTTTACACTACACTTATAGTACGTACACACATGCCTTTGAAGACCTTGCAATAATTGAATATGTACTTTTTTCAATGAAAAATGAAAGTTTTCCATAGTTAACCCTCAAAATTGTCTAAAATGCTTTTACACCAAAATGGTCTTGAAATTTCAAATGGACAACATATGGTTGACTAGGTAGTTAGGGGTTAAAATAGACATTAAAGGACTTCAATAGAAATTTATATATCAAAATAGTACTTTGATCAAATTTATTTAATTTCAAATTTAGTCGAAACCAAAATATGGTGCCTTGGGCATTTAGACAAATTAAAGCACCTCCAAAATGATCCAAAACCATTTGATGAAGGATTTATTACTTTACAATCATGCATTTCCATATTTAAAGTTGTAGGCATTCCACAAGTATAGATTAAGGTTATATTGATACAATTCATCAAAAGCCTAATTGGCACAAAAGTCTAAGAGGGAGGATGGAATTAGGTTTAGGGTCACTAATAAGAATTTACAACAACCTCGATGTGAGTCTTACCATTTGCACTTCAAAATATAGTTTCATTAGGATAGTATCTTCTTCAAGACTTTGCACAAGTGTTGATAAGCTCACCAAGTCCTTATGACAAAGGGATTATTCTCTTTGTGGTGTTTTACCATTGTTTTTAATTCTATAGTGAAAAAAATTAATGGGATCAATTGGAACATACCTCCTTGGTTTCCTTATTAAATTGTTTCTATTCTGGTAGATCCTTTCGTTTGTTCTCTTTTTTTAATTCTTTCTTAGGCATATAGGCTCATTTTTCAAGTACAAATAAATAAATTATTGTTTTATCCCAACTTCATTTACCTTCTCTGTAAGGACTTGGTAAGTAGTTTATGGATCAATTACAAACAATCTTCTTCATGTAGGATAAGATTCCATGACAAGATTTGATGACAAGAATAATCAAGTACATGAATTCACCCAAGCCTAGTCTTTGAGGGTAGTATAATGAAAAAAATATGAAAAGTTGATTTGAGCAATAGGTATAGTACAACAAATTAAAGAGGCTATTGAAAAGAGAGTTTCACTTGTTTTAATAAATATTATGTAGTTTTGTCTTGTGCATGCACTATAGTCATCTCAAGCCCAACTCCACTTGACCTTTGACTTCAACTCTTGTACAAGGATTTCATATTGCCATATTTTTAGGGCATAATTGATCTCCCACACACAAGGCCAATCCACTGTCATCTACAAAACACAAGCAAGAAAAGAAGACAAGCATGTAAGAGCCTAATTCCTAGAAAGAGAGGATTTGGAGTGAGAACTAATAGGATGATTGAGGAAGAATGGCAAGACAATAGAGAAGGTGAAGGATAGATATGAGAGGACCCTAAGGAAGGAAGGAAGGAAGTTGGGAAATCTCGTCCTTAATTTTCCTTGGGATGTGGAACAACGGTAGTTGGGCTACATTAAGGTCGTAAGAGGAATAATACAGGAAAAGGAAGAGGAGGAGAAAGAAATAGAAATGAGATACGTAGAAATAGAAATGAGATAGGTACCAGAAGTAGAAAAAACAAACATTGTATTATTCTACGAATTTATTAATATGACGATCAATTGCATGACTTCAAAAGAATTCGTGGTGGAGGGAGAAAATTATGGGAAGTCATGGGCAATAGCATCAACAACCATAACAATGAGCACTAGAAGAAATTCTCATTCATTGACCTAATGTGTTTTTGCTAGAAAACACAAAACTACATTGGAAAAAATGTAGTTTTGCAGTTTTCTGACTAAAAAATTGGAAAACTACATTTTTTCCAACGCAGTTTTGTGTTTTCCACTAAAAACACATCAGGTCAATGAATGAGAATTTCTTCTAGTGGAGGTGTGACCCCCAACCCGTTTTTTTCCCATTCCAATCAATTTTAAGTAGTGAATACCCATCCAGGTTGAGGCCTAGATACAAGTCAGGCCCATAGAATTAGAATTTAGTTCACTTTTGAATTAAGAATCTTAAAGTAGAAATTCTTAGCTTTCCAGAACCATAAGACCAATAGGAATCGGAGTTAAAATGAAGAAGTTATTGCCAAATGAAGTTTAGAACTTAAAATTGGATGAAATTTAGTGAGATTTGGAAGCTTGGAACATGAACATAAGATTAGGAAGAATGGATTACCTAGAATCCATAAGCGGAATCTAAGGTAGAGTTTCAATTGTAGATTAAGAGTAATTAGTAGATGAAGTTTTAAGTACCTCTTAGTGGTCAAACTTCATCCATCAAGAACTTCTAGTAGAAAAGTCCAATCCACCATTGTAAGAGCAATTTAGAATCTAGAATTAGACTCTACAAGGAAAAAAAAATGAAAACTCTGAAAATAGTAAACTAACAAAAGTTGAACCAAGATGTGGAAATTAAGGAGCTTCAACCAATAACTTAGACAATAGATTAGAAAGAGAAATTTAGAATCATAGACTCTTAGAATTAGCTTAGAGAAATCCATAGACACTTCATACTCAAGAAAAGACTAAAAAACGAAGGAGGAGTAGAAGGATGAAATTTTAGGTTAGATTTGGGTAAAAGGTTAGGAAAAACGCTCAATTTAAAACAAAATGAGGTTTTATTTCGAAGTTAACATCTATAACTCTCCCCCAAAATTTTGAGTCATTTTGAATTCGGAAACTAAGTAAAAGTAGTGGATGAAGTTTGATGAACCAATTAGCAGTCAACCTTCATCCATCCATAACTTTGGCTAGGAATGTTGGATTGGGAAAAATTTTATACTTTTAGAAAGTTCAAAGAACTCTCTAGAAGTTTTTGTTATTCATTATTTTTTAATTATCTTTCACCAAAAACCACAATGGCACTAATTCATTTGGCCAATCACCTTAGTGTTTGTATTAGAAGTTGTACTTTAGATTATTTTCACACATTTGGGTACACTTAGGCACTTAGAAAAGATCCATTTCTTGGAAGGCACAATTGACTTTGCTTAGACATCCAAAAATAAGAATAATTTGATCGAAAACCAAAAACCTAGTTGTGCTTGCAAATTTACTAAGGGTGGGTAAATTGGCACTCACACATGACAAGAATATATTGATAGAAATAATCAATGTATTATATTTTATAACTCGTAGGATTTTCTTAAAATTTACTTATAAATAAGCAAAAGGGTTGTATCATACATTTAGATATTTTCAAACAAGTCAATTGAATTTTTTCATGATTTTCAACTTAGAAAATTATTAGTTTATGCCAACTATGGCCTTTAGCTAGGATACAAGTTACAAAACTAAGAGCTTGATATCTTAAGTCATATGTATTATAAGTTACCTAATGTATATTGTAACTTATCTCTTACTTAACAAAAGCTCAATTCTTGAGAACTTGTAACAAATATTAAAAGCAAGAATTCACAAAAGAGTTCACTTCATTGTATATGAAAACCTCATCAAACTATTTTCCATCAATATAAATGTGGCTTGTGTTTTTCTCCTACCATTTCATTAAGAGTTAACAAATTACACCAAGGAAATATTATTTCATATTAACATAATTTGGAAGTAACTTCAAGACTAACTTGCAAACATAACCTTAATTAATGCTAGCTAGATGTTCTTAGGTTTCATTTGAAAAGTAAAATTTATTCACTGACATGGAAAAAACAAATGGTGAAGACCATTTACAATTGGTTAAAAAAATTAAAAGTATATGACTTGTAGTGTTCCTTGACTACAAAATGCATGAGCATCTTCTCTCTTTACTTGTTCGTTAAATTAACATTTTACAACTATGAAATATTCTTTCTTTAGCATTTTATATATTGAAGTGGGTCTTTTAAAGTATGTTCCCACTTGGTCTTTGGGAAGCGGTGTTTGAGTTGTAAAGAAATAATAAATGGAAGTACATTCACACTTTTGAATCTTGGTAAATGCTGAACCTAAGTGGCACCTAGTGTTGCAAGCCTCTAATGATAGTACCAAGGCCATTTAATGAGGTAGCGTTTGAGGCTCACCACTTCAAAAGTAGTGGTTAACTAAAACCCATAAATCTTTAAAAAAATAGATTCGAGAACTTCTAAAGCACTCTTATCAATTGGGGGGTTTGTGCATCCCATTAACTTCCAATAAGACCCTTGAATGGAAACATGTGCTCCATTAATTAGTAGCTAATGACACAAAAATCTCCTCCAAGGCTACATTCAATGTGAACGAAAGTTGAAATTAATTTCTCACCATGCTTAAAACAAAATACATGGTCCTATCTACAACCGAGTGGGAACAACCCTTTAGCCTTGCTAAATAATGTAATAAAGCTCAATTCAAGGTTTCATAACATTATTCAACAATGGAGGTGGGATGTCATTCTATCCATGGGCAAGAAAAGATAATTTCAGCAAGGAAATTACTACTACAGCTATTCCTTGTTATTTCTTCTTAGTTATGTCAATTTGTCAATGCCGATCTCTCTGAAGTGCTTAACCTTCTAGTTGAATTATCACCACCAAGCAATAACATAATATTTTGCTTATTGGATCACATTGAAGGGAACATCCATCATTTTCAAATAATGGTAAATTAGAATGACGAAGGAACAACATTGTGTACCTAAAATGATAAAGATCAACAAGTTCAAGAAGAATCAAGAAGTAGAAACAACTTTTGTAGCAAAATCAATACTTTCTAAGGTAGTCACAACTAATTGCAAATTTGACCCTTAAAGATTCCAAGTATTCAATTTACTTAGAGACAATTTTAAGTAAACATAGTCTCAAACTCTCAATACATTGAAAATTCCGAAGTTAGAGAATCTAAAATCCTCTTTCAATGGCCAATAAAACACACCAATAACTGAAACAATTTAGTCATTAACCCCTAAATGCCCAAGGCCTGTTTTGAGCTTCTTGAAATTTTCTCTAAATTGAACAAAAAGTCAACATTTTCATAAGTTGTATCAATTTCTTTTGAATTGTAACCATACAAATTCAAACTAGACATGTTAGAGATCACATAGGAAAAGAAAACATGACAATATCACTTACAGATTGAAAGATTATAATGTTTGATCATGAGGGTGTAAAAACTATGAAAAATTTTCAATTCACTTTTTGCATGTCAACCCTAAAAATTTGGTCACTAAAGAAAATGAGGTTATAGGGCCTAGCATGCACAAACCCAATCAATTTATGGTTTTTCAAAATCTATTCTACAATTTTTTTAAATGAATTTCTAATGTGATTTTGCCTCCAAGATCTAGTGTATTTGAGGCTCATTTCCAAGAGCCCACAACACTACGGGAAGTCAAGATTGCATTGGGTATCCTTGCACAAAATCTTCAATAGAAAAATCATAATCCTTTACTTCTAAGAGCAGCTTTTAGATCCTAAAACTAGACTTCAAAATCTATTCTACAAAAATATAAACTAATAATAATAGCAATTTGGGTGGATTTTAATTAACTTCAAAGTTTTCCAAACACCACATTTGGGTGCCTTGGGCATTTAGGGGTTAAGGACCATGCTCAAATGCTTGTTTAGGTGATCAAAGGTGCAGTTATCTTACATGTTCCACAAAGGGAGTCATTCCAAGCTTTCAAAACTTCCAATCTGCATCGTTCCCAAGGACTTCCACTTTCGGACCGGTTGGTTGCAATAACTTACTCAAGGCACAGAAAAACAGTCAATCATAAGGACTGCCAAATTATTTGAAAAACAGTCAATCATAAGGAGAAAGTATAAAAGAGTCCAAAACTATAATCTGAAATTTCTTTCACTATCTTTGACAAAGAATAGCTTCGCCCTCCATTATGAGGACTTCGCAAGGCTGCCGTTCAAACAGACAACCCTTTTTTTTTCCTGTGACATTTGCATCCTAAAACTAGGAGAGGCTCCCTCACCCTGAGTCTACTATTTTCTGAACAGATCGGCCTTTGATGGTTAAAAAGAAATATGAGATGCGCGTTGATGTCGCCTCTACGATACTGCAAGGCGCTTGTTTGAATCATTCGAAGTATAGTGTGGTCAGGTTAACTCCACAAAAGTTGGTAAATCTACAGAGGGTCGTTGGATCTGCCCGAGAACTCCCGTAAGAAGAGGACTCTTCCTTCTATTTGTGCACTAATACTAATAAAAGAAATTTATGTAATATACTAAAACTACAACGGCATCAAGCGCTTTTGCTTGAAGAACCATAAGAATGCTGTGAAAATTAGGACGCCACCAAACCCGGCAATCATAAGGACCCACTTGAATGCCGCGGGTTCATCAAACAAAAACATTGGAATATTCATTCCAAACACGCCAGCCACCACACTGTAGATGGTCATGACAAATGTTGCTGTCGTAAGCAGAAGCTCAAATTGTATCAGCTGATTTCGAACGTTATCCTGTTCAAATCACCACTCACGAAATCAGCTATTTGACAGAAAATGCGCTAAGTACTTCATCACTAGCTACGATTGACAACAACATTGACACAAATTGATACTTCGCAATTAGGCATAACTAGCATCTATTTAATGATCACTCTTGCACTTGCCCAACTTAGTTTATCCAAACTGAAACCCGACAAACTATGCAAACGCCCTGTAGGACAAGCTCGCAATTTGTTTTAAAAGATTTAGTAGCATATAATGTTACACTCGGCACCTTTTTACCGACTTAACAAGATTCAACACTCTATTTGCCATTAGAGATACAGGAGCAAAGAAACATTCATATATATATTCTGGAGCGAATTTGACTTACCAACTGTATGTTGATGAAGTCCTCAGTGTCATCTATATATTCCTTCAGCTGCATAAATGCACAACATGCCCGTCATTCTTCACGTCCAAAATGTTACAATAAGGTGGACAGGCCGTCAGCTCCTAATAATGAGAGGAAAGCGAAACAGCAGTCTAAATTTCCATTGATAATGGTGCAGGTAAGGTGAGATAACTACCGACGTCAACTTGTTGAGGGTTCCATCAATGACAACAAAATATGCTTCCAAGAGCATTTCCAGCTCCTCCACTTCAGTTGTTCGTGAACTAGTCGTACTATCGTGCCTCGACTTTTGGCTAAAGGTCCTTTCCAGTCGTCTCTCCATGAAGGACGATACAACAGGTGAACCGACAGGAGAGACGGGAGCCGACATTGAACCCCCCGCTCCAACATAGCTCAAATGTGCTCCAGACTTTTGATCCAAAAATGCGAAGTCTGCCTGCTGCTCCTTCTTTTCTGTTAGATACATCTCTGCCATGTCGCTATCATCGTCCATTAGTTGTTCGATTTCATCTCGCACCTGCACACACATGGAATTCGGTTCATAAAAACTTGATACATTTCAAACTAGAATCTGATATTCAAAAGTTGACACCACAGATCTTGCAATAAATGCAAGTATAAGACTGACCTTCTGCACACGCCTTGTCAAAGCCACGAGACGACTCTTCAGTCGACGCACATGCTCAAGATTAAGGGTACTAATCTTGGTCGTTAGTTCGTCAAGGACGGGATAGACCTCCTCCTCCAGCTCTGCTGCCTGCACTCAACGGACGAAAAACAACGACCCTACAACATTAATAAACCTTGTCTCAAACTCCAGAAGCTCAATGGGTGGATTTCCGGAAAAGAGGTATACAGAGGAATGCGTCACCTGTAAGTAATCACATTCTACAGCCAATTTCAGATGCAAACCTATCACTCTAATTCAGACTTCCAGGCAAAATGCTTACATTGATAGTGTTACATAATAGTGACAGACACTAAAGCCTCTGAATTATGACTTCTCTAAACTGACATTGTTGAATATCTTGCACACTTGCCACACGATCATCGACTGAAAAACACTTGTCACACATTCAGACTATGCGATCGTGAAAAAGTCGGAACCCCAGGAGGTAAAATTGATGAGGTCCGAGGGTAGCTCTCCACCCAAGCGTGTATTGAAGATAATAATTACCACTTCCCTCTATCTACAAATGGTGACGGAGATACTATAAATTCATCAAATAAAACAATAAAATCTAGAAAATAAAACAAGCGAACGATATAACCTAAGACCACAAAATTGACCTGCATGAATTGGGGAAATGAAAGAGCAGAGATGATTGGGAAGCAAACCTGAGTATCTAAAAACGTGCAAGCAGCCTCCAGGGCCACCTCAAGCGCCCGAAACTCGAAGGGCAGGTCATCAGCCGAAGAGCCACTAAACATATCGCCGTCGTGAATCGTCTCTTTCCTCTCGTCGGGGCTCAAGAGCTGTCCCGCAGCGAAATCGTTCCCATTAACGGCATCCACAGGTATCCCCCCGGGGGACCGCCACTTAAAACTAGCAATATCCGCCCGATTCTTCAGGAGCAGCCGTCGCTGAAGCTCAGTCACGTATTCCAGCACGTAAGTGTCGAGCGAATTCAGTAAAAGCACCTCATCCGCGGTGATAATGCATCGAATCTGTTCCAAATTCACAACAATAGCCCGCTCACGCCCCATAATCGTACTCGGATACACAAACAACGGGTCCAGAAGACGCAAATCGCGAGCCGGAAGGTCACACCGTCGCATTAAAGCGGCCTTGTCGACTTCTAGAATCTGCGTATTTCCAGACGGATCAATTCGGATCCACGACCGCACTCCATGGCCCCGCTTCTTCACCGACGCCGCCCCCTCTATGTGTTGGAACAGCGGCCGCTTCAAAGCCTCCACTCTCTTAGAAACCGCATCCGAGGAGCCAGCTGCCCCAGGCGGCCGCGGCGGCAACAGCCGCGCCTTAAGATCTCCCATTCGATTCTCACCAACACCTCTCCCCTACACCAAAAAGTAGCACGCTAACCCAAGCTCATCGAACCACAAATGCTCTGCGCAACCAAAATTAAGTTCCAAGAAATTCTCCACCTCCACCAAACCCGAACTAATCCCCTCCCACTCCACCCGATCGCAATCATTCACAAAATAAATAAAAATTCTTTAATCCAGAAAACAAAATTTCCAAAAGCTCCTCACCCCGCTTAACCTCTCTTTCTCTCTCTGTCTCTCTCTGTCTCTCTCTGTCTCACTCTTTTTTTCTCTCTCTCTCTCCCCGTCTTCCTATTGTCCACAGATCCAATGCTGAAAAATCGATTACTCTGTCTCCAAACTCACGAGCCTAAAATTGCTGGTCCTCCGCCCGCCCTACCCACCTCGATAACAAAATTTTCCAAAAGCTCCTCGACCCGCTTACCCTCTGTTTCTCTTTCTTAATCTCTCTCTCTCTCTCTATCTTTCTCTCTGTCTCTCTGTCTGTCCCTACTGTCCCTACTGTCCCCAGATCCAATGCTGAAAGTCGATTTCTCTGTTTCTAATCTCCCAAGCCTAAAATTGTTGGTCCTCCGCCCACACCGCCTCAAATTCATCCGCGTCAATGAACTCCCCTACACCGAGCTGAGCTCCGTAACGTCTGAATATCACCAAACCTCGGGGTTCCCAAGGGAACCCAACCCTAATGGGGCGTGCACGGCGTTCGAGAGGGATGCCTGGGCAATCGGAATCCGCGCAACCAGGGCTGAAATTCTGCCATAATAACGTAAGATAGCTATAGCCGCTTGCGGAAGCCGAGTGTTCGGAGCGAGGATTGAGCAAGTTGAGCGACGTGGTCTCTGCCCCGGCCCCGGCAGCAAGGAGACGCGGCCGCGCGGCCACGGCGGCGGGCGTCGGTGTAAGTGGTTTATTGTAGCCGCCGTCCTGGGCCTGTTGCGGCAGGGTGTGTGGGCGGCTGCGATTGTACTACACCAATGAAGCGTAATCGGAAACGCTGTAAGTTATGGGGTGGTACGGGTCTTTTTATTGTGTGCAGATGTGTCAGTGCATGATTCGGCAATGATTATTAACCTTTTCTGTGGAGCTCAAAGGGATTTTATTTGGGGATGCGCTACCCAATCAGAACCTGCCATGTGGAAGGTGGGCTTCAGATGTGTACTACTGATACACATCAGCAATCTCCAGTCGTCTTTCAGTTTTATCTCCACCTGCCAGAAAAACGTGGGTCATTAGAGTTTAACCCCTAAGGGACCAAATGACCATTGAATGTATGCAGGTAATTTTGGGTAGGTTTGTATAAAGTCATTTTATAGCGAATGTTCTTCAAATTTTCATACAAGGTGTGAACATGTATCTCCTAAGTGGGAATGTAATTTTTTTTCCGATCGGGTGCTCAGATCAAAAGTTATGATGCCCTAAACTTTTGGGGCAGCTCGGGCAGCTTCAGGCAGCATGTGCAATACACCTCCTCTACTTTTGAAATTTGGCAGGTATGTAACTTTTATGATATAAGATGCAAATATAAAAAAAATAACCATGTATAGTGTAAAAATCTCACTCTAGGAGGAGTTAAAGGTTGTTGGCCCTGTCAGGCAAGGTAGAAAAAAACCTTTTTCCCCTAACTTCAAATGTTATAATCTTTCAATCTGTACCGTCAAAGTTTCTGAAATTTTTTCCACACATTCCTATAGTAGTCTAGTACAAATTTGTACAGTTGAATTTTAAAAAAAATCTTCTTTTTTTTCATTTTTTTCTCATTGCCCTAAAAAATTGTAGATTTTCACAATTTGTGTCTAAAATGTGCCTCGGTCCTTTAGGGGTTAACCCTTGAAGGACAGACTGGTGACCATGGAAATACTTTCTTTTGGAATTTTGTGACATCATCTACTTTATAAAATCCAAAAATATTCATTGGAAGTCATACTACTATAGAAGACCTACGCTTTTCTCACAAAATTCCGAGGATGAATAGTTGTAGTTTTGTCCTACATAGAGAGATTCTTTGTCATCCATCGGATACAAAATGTCCGTGTCGATGTTTAAGGGTTAAACCTTAACCCCTGTGCATCAGAGCAGAGGTTTTTTGGACTCTGAGAAAATAAGATTTGTGGAATACCAGGTTCATCAAATATTATAATTTTGAAATCTACATAGTAGATTCTCTTATAAATTGCAGATTCGTATTCATTAGTAAGTTGGCTTCAAATCTCAACAGTGAAAACTATAGTATCAAAGTAGTTCTCAAATTATTCTAGATTCTCTAGATCCAACAAAAAAAGCTCCTCATAAATGTGGTTCTCTCTGTAACACTCGGGGGTTTAGGGACGGACTAGTGATTGTGGAAATCAACCCTTTTGGAATTGTGTGACATCATCCACTTTTAAATATTCAAAAATACCCACTGAAGGTCAAAGTATTGTAGAAGACCTCCTCTTTCCGCACAAAATTCCAAGGATGTATATTTGCAATTTTGTCCTATATGGAGAGATTCTTTGTCATTCATTGGACACTAAACGTTCATGTCAATATTTATGGGTTAACTTAATCATGCATGCATTGGAGGACAAGGAGATTGAGTTTGGGAAAAACACAAGACAAAACTCTTTAGAGCACCAATTGAATTTTTTTTTTTTCTTTTGTACTATTTTTAGTTAAACTTTCTTTTGACACCCGTTTATAAATACAAGACAAACTTTATGATTAATTGAATTGTAGGTCAAGAATTTTACCACCCGCCTTCTCTTTTGTAGTGGGCATGTCTTTCTAAGTCCTTGGCTTCCTATAGTCCTTGGCTCCCTACACAAATTTTCAAGAATAAGTACATATCAAGCTACAAGTGCCAAACCCTACCATGACACAATGGTGACATCCAATTGTTTAAACGAAGGTTGGTGGAGAAACATGGCACTAGCTTACATCTAGTTTGAATGTGAAGTGGAAGGAAGTGAGGTGTAGCCTATGGCTACTCAAGTGGTTTAGATCTATGTCATTTTAATGACAAGCTGGCACCTAATGTTGCACTTCATGTCAAGGGCACCCCAACATCTCAAGATTTGGGCTATTTTTTATTTACATCTCTCATTTCATACTACCATTTTTAGCATGACTAAAATAGAGTTAAAAATGATTTAAAATTAAGCCAAATATATTATTGCTACTACACATTGTATAACCCAGTGATGGTCCTCTCTATGTTGAGAAGGTATCAGACTTTTTTAGATGCATGGGAGGGATTTATTAGTTGATTCAAGGATTGGAGTTGGTTGAGGAGCTATATAAGACAATTTTGTTCATTGCAAGGGTCCCTTTTCAAGTATGCAAAGAAGCCTCCTACCTCATTACTAAACAGTGTTATACCATTGATATGATTGATTTTAGGTGGAAAGTGGTGTAACATTGAAGCGTCCTTCTAAGCAATAATCTAGATTTTTCAGAAGGTTTGTACAACTCTAATTATTTTTCAATAAATTTTCCTTTGAAAGATGAAAAGAAGTTGTATCTAACATACTTTAATTCATATTTTTCAAACTCTTAGTGAATTAGTTATGAATTTTTGAAGTTATAATTGGGGGGTGCTCTAAAATTGTCTCCACCCTAAAATGTTCATTGTAGAATGTGGATATAATAAAACTTCCAATATGTATCCTTGTATTAGAAGGTGCTTTTACACCCTACGTACCTTACAAAGTAAAGGCAATGGTAATCAACACTAATAGCATTTGATTATTGTAATTAGATATAAATTTTGTTGATTGGATCTTATAGTGGCAATTGAAAGAGGTATCCACCACCCTTTAGCATACATTATTTGGAAATTGTATTCATGAATAAGTTGTGAAGTTTTAAAATATTATTTGTAGGTGTACCAAAAGTCATCACTAAGCTCTCACTTTCAAATTGTATACATTTGTGTCATCAATCTAGGTTTTAGTGTTGCTTTTAATCCAAATGTAGGTGTCACATTTCAAATAGTGATGATTGTATGTGCAAATACTTTAGAAAGAGTGTGCAATCACAAATGTTAACCCTTATGAGAGTTGACATCAAGTAGGTGGATGAAAAATGTTTTAAAGAATTTACTACATGAGCTATACAAAATGGATGAATTTCATCCTAGAATATTGTTGTCCATTTTTAAAACTATAAAACTACCTTGATCAATTAATGCTTCATGATTGTTGTAGAAGCTTCTAAATCATTTCATATCTCGATGACAATAGAATGAAAACTCACATAAACATGGATTCTTTGTTTGCTTCAAAAGCCTTAGTTTTATGTTGTCCTTCTAACTAGACTCTCTTAAGAGATAATAGGGGACAAATGTGGTTTAGTTGGAAAATGGCAAATCTAAGATAGAAAAGAGTTGATTACATACTTAGGTTTGGGCAAGCCCATTGCGAATATATATCTTCTAATGATATGTATGTTGTAAGCTTCAACTCATACGTTGATATCAAATTCAAAAGAGATCAATTTGGCAACCCAAATTGAGTTGATTGAATAACAAGAAGTTACCCCCTAAATGCCCAAGGGGACCAGAAGTAACCTCATATAGTTTCAACTCCAATTCAAAGTGTTGTAACTTTTGCATCCAATGTTTGAATTCAACAAAACTTGTTGGAAAATTTGTGATCTCTCTTCTAGTTTTTGTGTTAAAGTTTTCAGATCAATACAAGATGTCTTGATTTTTTGGAAGCCAATTGAAGTTCACAAGTTCAATTTGAGTTCACCAAATTGCACTTTGATGGTTGCAACTTTGGGGGTTTGTATCTCCTTCATCCAATGTTTTTTTTCAATAAAAATTTGTTAGATTATGTTCCCCCTAAAATCTAGTTATTGTAGTAAAATTTTCATGTCAATCCAAGTTGTTTTAAATGTTTGGGAACAATTTGAAGTTCAAAATCTTGACATTTTTAGATTATAGTAAACTTTAGCGTCTTGTTTCTTCTTCATACAATTTTTGTTTCCAATAAATTTTTTTTGAAAATTTGTGAATACTAGTCTAGTTTGTGTGGCTAAATTTTCATATCAATCTAAGAAGTTATGAGTGATTGAAAAGCATTTTAGTAGAAGGTTCAACCATAGATGTGATTTTTGCAACTTTTCTTGCAATTTTTGACATTTCAAGTTCATTTTGCAAACACAATTAGTCAACTGAATGATATTTCCTTTCACCAATGTGTGTATATGCAAGTTTTGAATCACATAATAGTTTATAGTATTTTCATTTAATTAGGTTCAGAAATCAAATATCACCTCAAAATGTGTTGCTAGGAAAATTTCAGCATTCCTTTATCAATACAAAAATATTATAATCTTGCAATCGACATAGTCAAATGACTCCAAATTTGATTCTCACTGTCTACAACATGTACACTACAAGATTCTATGGTTGGGATTTCTATACCTTGGTGACATTTGGATCTACAACTTTTTGAAAGCAATGATGTTTTAAAACCCAAAATGGCCTTGAGCTTTTAGGGATTAAAAGTTGCCAAAATATGCTACACAATAATACATTTTGACCATTATTTTATAGTATGTCATGTAAAATCCAAAATTAGTGTATATGGCTTGAATTAGGTACAATATTGTTGCATAGCCATCAATTAAACTTCAACAAAAACAATGGATGCAAATTATATAAAAATACATGCTTAAAACGAGAAACACTTGATGTAGGCATATACAAAATCTTCTACTCAAAATTGAAACAAGTTCAATGGTGCTTCTTTTGTAGCTAATTGACACTTACGTAGTAGTAGTTGAAGACAATGTGTACAAAAGATGGGAAAAAGACTCTAAAAAGGCACATTGTTGACAATTATATCTAAAAGTACTAAAAGCATTCCTATGTATAATATTATATGCCAGATTTTTCTACAACAAACTTCATTCTAGAAAGTGCCTATCTACTTGTGTCATCTTTGTATTTGCTTTCCTCCTAGAAAACTCTCAATGTTGTTTTAGATGCCCCAAAGACACATTTTCTGCAATTTTATTCACATATTTCACATAATATACAAAGTGTCAAATGCGCATGTGTATAAACCTACATAATTATTACATGCAATTGTATTTCTAGATTAAATTACTCCCTTTTATTCTCTATCAAAAAAATTGGTGACCTCATTTCCTAACTTACTTCCAATTCTTCTCAGATTATGAATTCTTTTTGTTTTTCTCACTATGAAAAATAGTTTGTGGTTCCCTAAGGTTTTAAGGATAAACTGCAAGTTGAGAAAGTCAAATTGAACTAGAAATTACTGAATTTTGTAATTACAAATCACAAAAATAAAGTTGCTATAATTCTTAAGCCTATAGTTAGCACCAATGCATTTACTTAGATTCACCCTCCATGTCTATGCAACAACCATAAGAAAGTCAAATATCATCTTAGAATCATTTTTTCCATCCTCAATCCATCCTCAATCCACAATAAATCCAAGAAACACATCATTAGATAGACTAGCCTCAAAAAAGTTGTAAAGAGTACAAGGTATCCTTTAACATAAATATCACTAGGCTCATCAACCATTAAGCCAATGGACATAGAATCTCTAACTCTATCCAAAATTTTCCTTTGAATGACAAAAGAGAGACCAAAGACCATTTCAAAACAAGCTTTTTCATCATGATAATATTTTTTTAGTAATTGGAGCTTTCGAAGAAAGAAGATCACACAAACTTTGAAACTTATAAAAAGCCAAGAGAGTTTTCTTCCCCGTGAAGTAGGAAACACTAAATAAGGATATCATTAATTCAATATAATTGCAATTAGTAGTTCCAACAACATTTTGTAAAGCTTTTAATCCCCAAGCTTAGCCCCAAACCAATTTTTGTGTTCTACAATTTTACTATAATCTTTTGTAATGTTAAAAAATCTTCATATTTGTAGAGTCCTTAGTGGCATATGCCAAAAATTTCTACCCTTCTTACAAATTTTACAAATAACCATCTCCCAAGTCCAACGATGCTAACATGTGAGCATAGAGATGTGAGCCTATGAGCCTTGAACCTAGTTGTAGGTATGTATTTACAACCATTCAAGGTCTAATGTTTATAATATATGTACACTAGAACATGGAAAGAATATATAATCTAGATACCTATAATATATAGACACCTATAAGTATAGAAGGTGTCTATAATATAGACTCTTAGGATCATGGGTTCATTTTCTAGGCTTACATACTAGCATTCCCCTTCCTAAGTCACAATTGAATTCCATCCAATCATACAGATCATACCAAAAATCTTTTCAATCTAAATTGACATTTTCAATGTCAGTGGTTTCCCCTGGTAGGAAGTGTGATGGATTGATGGATGAAGAGGAAGTAGACCCATGCATGTCCACCAAATCTCTACTAGATCCATTTCTAAATAGCATATCATGCATATTCCTCTATCTTTCAATCATTAAAAACTAGATGTATCCTCCCTCAAGAAAAAAGGTTACAAATTCTTCGTTGAGACTTGCAAAAGCTAAAGAGACTCAAGACTCTAGAGCTCTTGAGTCTTGACAATATGCAATGACACTTGAGCACTATACTATGATTAATCACCAATAGGAATGAACATGACATCAATACTTCAAGAGCAGCATCTTTACAACAACATCAACACTCAACAAGAACAACAAACCAACGACACAACATTAGCAAGAGTGGCAGTTCCACGGGGCAAGTATGAGTGGCAATGGTTGGATTAATGACAACAAGTAATCATAGAGGCAAGATTGTGGGAGCTTGCTAGCAATGATGCATAAAGAACCCTCATCCACCCAACCTAAACAAATACCCTCCTCCACGATACCCTACCTATCTCAAGTATGAACAATCTCGTCTTGCTTGGGTATCAACCAATGAATACTATCCCATGGTAGTTGCCAAGTGGTGAAAGGAGGCAAGTAAAATATCCTCCAATTGTTTTGGGGGGCACAAGTTGTTGATTTCTGGCCCTACCAATTTCACCTTCAGATTCTGCATCCTTGGTTTTCCAAATGCAAGCGAATTTCTTCCCACTTCCACCTGCTCACATCGAACTACTGTAGCTGCCGTTTTTTCCCAGCAATTGATATTTCGAACGAAATCAGCGGTGCCGTGTGGGAAAGTGCCGGCAGATGGGGGTGGAGTCAAACAAGTGTGGCTTGCCAGTTGCCACTACTGCACGGATGATTACTTTGTCGTACAGCTTGGGCCCTTGCGAGTTTGCCGAATACTTAAATCCTGCAAACTTGGTTGTTTGCTGGCTGACTTTTCATTCAACCTTCGGAAGACTTTCTAGGCTGCTCCGTCCCTCCAGATGTCCCGTTCTACGTCCGTTAGAATATAAAATATCCTGTCAGGGCAAAAGAGATTTGGTTTCTTTTTATGGAAAATCATTTAACTTATCAGAGGAACGACTTTCCTGAAAACGGTGCAGGTGCCAAGTGTAAATTGTTGGTGCTTCATGGAAGGTTATTATGACATCGTCAAAAGCCTCCATTGCAGGAACTCAACTTGGTCCGCTTGTTACTCAGTCCAATAAGGCCAGGGCATCTGCCTCGGACATACACAGTAGGAGAGCGTACTTTTTGCGTTTAGTAATCTGTTCTTGTACGTTGTTTATTAATATGCGGTACCGGTAGTCTGGTATGCTTGTGGAGGCAACGGAATCCGTTTCTTGAGCCTTGAGTCCACCATTTTTTTTATTGTTTTGGCTCTGTCCCACACTACAGGACACCCCACAATTTCAATTTAAGGTAGTGAGTCGTCACCTCCCCAGAAGCGCCGTGCAGTCCCGTGTCAAGAGCTTGTCTAAGATTCTTGGGATCCCATTTGGTTGGGACTCAGCTGGACACCCCAGATGTCGATCAATTTCTGTGGCAGAAGATTGAACGTAAACTGGTGTAAACGTCAGCTGGTGTAAACGTAAACTTGAGTTCTCAAAAGCTTTCCTTAGCAGGTCGTGCTACTATAGGTGAATTCAGTTTTAGCATCATTAATCTACCTTATGGTTCTTCACATCAATTTGGGCAGGCTCTGGATGAGAGTTCTTCGACAAAGTACAGCAAAACTGGTTAGTTTCTTGGGGACATGCACGGAATATGCCAAGCAAAATATCTAGGGTACGCTGGGCAGACCTTTGTGTACATCTCAAGTTCGATGGCCTAACTTTGCTAGATCCTTAAGAGACATCTCTTGCTTTACTCAACAAGGGGATCATTCATGCTTTAGAATTAGCCTGGGGAGTCCAATCTAGAGGACGACGTGCTTCGATTTCATCGATTTCAGTTGAAGTCACATAATCAAGAATCGAAGGCCAATGGGTCGCATCCATCGACTAGATGATGGTCCACAACTTTTTCGAGAGTGCGATCGAGGCTCCAGAGCATGGAACAAGATTTTGATGGCGTGGATTTGGTTCTCAACACGAGTTTATGGTGGGCTTCTACATTCATAGGCAAGAACTTCCTATCAATTTTGCTTTGCATCGATCGGCAGTACGGCAGATGTACAGCTTTGAATGGCCTTACCACAGTTCGTGATTTATGGGGCTTGGACCATAACAGTTTCAACCCTAGGCGAATTTATAGCAAAAAAATTCTCTTGCTAGGCTCTGAGTTAAGTGCATTACAATAATGCTTGGTAGGTTAATTTTCCTCAGGAATGGACCAGACTGCTTACAGTAATATATTACTAACTGAAGAGAGAGTTGAACTACGTGATCAACACGGGGTTGAATCTTTCATGAACCTCATTCTTCAACTCCTATATTAGTAGCCCAATACTCTCAGGGTTTCATGCCTCAGCTATGTGATGATGTTACGATTTTTCGGTGAGTGGTCGGTGGTACCAAACGACTATTGCAACTTCCTTTTCCAATTGCAAGAGGCCGGTGCTTCAACAGGTATGGAAGTTCATCATGCCTTTAAATTAGACTCGTTCGAGTAATAACTGCAGTGAAAGGAAAAGCTTTATTTTGGGCTCCCATTCCTTATATGTTGGACGAAAGGACCATGAGCATTTTAATTTGACCCTAATAGATGACAGTGGCGTGATGAGACACCGCTCATGTCGTATACAACGAAGAAGGGTCGTCATCTGATGAACCCCAGGACCACTCTGGAGCGATCTATCACAGAGAAATGGTCTGGTCACGTTTCTCCAGCTTTCAAGCCTCAATGGCGTGAGGTTTGGCAACCCATGCGTCCCAGAAAAGAGGCGGAGTTCATGTGAGTTGTCTTCCATGATGCTGCTGCAGTGAGGTTGTCTTCTGCGGGTGCGCCCAAGTGTGAGGGAGTGTGATTGGCCATGAAATTTCCAAGGCCTACATGTCCCCCAAAATAGGGCCAGGCTTTGCACTGCACACCTGCAATTGCATCCCCATTGCAATCAACATGCGGCGAAGAAGAATCAACTCTATCAATAGCCAACGTCGTATGTCCATATTTGTTGCAATGTATAGGTAGCGGAATCCTTACTTCATTGTTTTTTATGATTACTGACTTCTGAGACGTCTGTGGGACTACTTATGCCAAGACCGCATTTCACTATTTGGTTGGTGAAGGTTTAGATTCCCATCATTCTGTGCTTTCAGTGGATAGCTTACATCTTTGGCAATGATCTATCCAAAAAGTATAAGGGGCACTTCACACTATGGCCAAAGGTTGAGAGTCTGTTGGTTTCCTCCAATCACATTTCAGGAAACCATGAGTTTGGCCTCTCAACCCTTCACACTATATAGCACAATCTAAAGTCCATCAAATTCAATGTCCTGAAATTGCTTGCATGGAAGCTAAATTCTTACATGGAGATGGACTATCAACTAGAGTTTGGGTCGAGCAAAAATGGAGACCCAAACTCAAGTCAAGAGGCCATGGAAGTTTTTTCATTAAAAAGCAGAATCTAACAAGATCTCAATCATTAGATTGGCATAGGTTTGGACTTTGGGCTTGGCCATGGGAGGCTTCACACTATGGCCATCCCAATCAAGAGGCCATGGGAGTTCATTGCCAAGGTTTGGACCTTTTGGACTTGGCCTTTGGAGACTTTATACTATGGCCTTCCAAGTTGAGAGGCCATGGGAGTTCATTGCCAAGGGGGTGGACTTTGGCCTTGGCCTTTGGAGGCTTCACACTATGGTTAGCCAAAGGCTTTAAATCCTATTTTTTATTAACTTTTAATAGCCCATTTCTTTGGACTCTAAACAAAGTTTGGGTCATTCACTCCCACGGCCTCTCAACTTGGATGGCCATAGTGTGAAGAGGCCCTAAGAGACTTCCACATATTTGGTTCTTATTGAGAGGATCAATACTTTAATTGTCTTGCCTTGCACGCAATGCCCATGTCTAAGCACAAGAAGAAAGTTAGCCTACTCACAAGCTATTTGAGATGTTATGGGAACCACATCAGAGAAGTTGGGCTAGATTGTCAGTTGGTGCCATTTTGACACCAAAGGCCGCATACATGTCATTTTAGTGTCATTTTATCCATACTAGGTTGGTATGGAGGTTGGCACCAAATTAACTTAATTGCATTTCAATGTACCATTGTGGCACCATGTTCACATGCCTTGAAGTTCATGATGCACTCCTCTTCATGTTGAGGAGAAAACTTGGCTTGTAATTTACTCTACACTCCATTGTGTTGCCAATATATTGGCAAAATTTCACACGAAGTGGATGTTTACCACTCACTTAGGGTTCCTTGAAGACTAAAAGGTGACTTGGAATTATAAGAGGCTTGAGCCTATAGGTTTATTGGTATAGTTTCATTTTCTTTATTGGTGAATAAAACTAAAAATTAAAAAATTAATTGTGTAGTTAATGTTGCTTTGTTGGTTACCAGGCTTACTTCACTTGATAGTTACACCTTTTTTGTAGTGATTTTAGAGCTTTTCACTTGTGTCAAAAAATCCAAATAAAACACAACAATTTTTATTCATACTACATAGGTGATCCAAATGATGTTTAAAAATGAATGTATATTAATTTCTTTGAGAGAAAATCAACATAGGTTGTTTCATAATTATTTGACATTCCCACAATTTTCTATGAATTTCAAAGTTGAAAACAAAGGACACCAATTTATGCCACTAGAATCCTCTAAGAAATACCTAAATCTAAGTCCTAAGGCCTTTTCCATCAAAAACTATTCAAGACTACTATTTCTAGTGCAATGAGCAAAAAACATTTGATTACAACAGATTTTGCAATAGATTAGTATGAGAATGGGTAGAAGAAATTTCAGAACTATGACCACATAAATTGCAAGGTATTTGTGTTCAAAGTGAAGAAAACTTATTTTTTGGTACCATAGAAATCTAGTTTTGGAGACTTTGAATCCTCTTAATTTAAATTTTTGCATTCAGATTTTGAGTTAAAAATATTCATGGATAATTATGTTGAGGGTTTAGGAAAAAAATTTAAAGAAGAATAACATGATTTTCATACTTTGGAAATTGTTAAGGAGAAGTAAATATAAAGTAGAGGGGAAAATTAAGTCATTAATAACCTTGAGAAAGAATTGATACACAATAATTCCAACAATGAGATTGTTCTAACAATGCTCATAATAATTAAAGTTAACCTTGAGGAATGCTAGGGGGCAAATGTGAAAATTGAGCTCTATTAATTAATAACAAATCCAATAAGTTATTTATATAGAAAGATGCTATCATTGTCCCCAAAACAAAATATCCCATACCTTTCTCATCATTCATCTAAATGGGACAAATCAAATCCTTCTATAGGCAAAATTATAATCTTTTAATGTATTTATTTATTTCTTCCAAGTTTTTTGGGGGTTGCCCACTCTCAACTATTTTAAGCTTTGTGTGGCATAACTATTGCTCCCGTACATCAATTGAAAAAAAAATTATTTCATATCAAGAGAAAAGCCTATTTTTTCTATGATTAAGAAAATCAATGCAAAAATTGAGATCACAAAAACCTACCCCAACTATCAAGTGTCTCCTTGCAACTGTCCCCTTAGGGAATATTTGGGACTTTAGGGGTTAAATAGACACCTTTGAATCACAAAATGTTTTAACTCCCATTGGCTACTTTAAAGAACTCTTCAAATCCCATTAGTTTCTCTTTAAAGCTTGTGGTGGTTTTTGAGTTAATAAAGTTGGCCATTCGAAACTCAAATATAATGTTGTGTTTTTATTGGATCTAGCTTTGTCATTTGGTCACAAAATGGATTAGGAAAGGCATACATAATGAAGGCTTTGAAATTGAATGCTCAATCATTTGGATTTGAAGGTTGCACCTAAATGAAAGAAAAAATTGATTCACTCATAACTTTTACAAGAAATTATGAATTGTCAATGTAAATGGTGAGAATGTTCTTGTAAACAATGAGTATCCCTTCTTTGTTTTTATTTTGAAAATTTGAAAATTGACTCCCCAAAACAACTTTATATGTTTTTACATCCTTCATTGCTCACAAAATAAAACTCCTTAGAACTTTCATATCATTCTTTAGAGTAGAACATTATATGAGATTTGGAGAAATAAAGGGTTGTTTTAGGCATGTTCCCCATGCTATTCCCGTAGCAGTGAGGGCACAACTGACTACTAATAGCCATCATAAATATTTTTTTAAATTGGCCCTAAAATTGAAAAAAAAAAGTCAATCCTCCCCGCCCCCCTCCCCAAAAAAAAATATTGAATTAAAATTCTAACATGGCCGATGCCCAACCACATCAACACTATTGTAGTGACATAGTTCAGTGAGTTCCCCACCGCCAAGAACTACAGGGAACTTGCAATCTTCTATTTCGCCCAAATCTCATCTAATGTGGTTCAAAAGTTTTTGTGTAGATACAAATTTAAACAATCATATAAAATTCATTTTCATAATATGTTTTCAATTGCCCAATTCAACATTGCTTTTTTTATAATTATAAATTTTGTAATATATATATATGCAAAAATTATAAATTCCAAATTATGAAGTTAAAAGAGGTTGTGTAAATTCTCAAAATACCCAAAATATCTCCTTAGTCAATTAGGGGTTAATAACTCCAATGTTTAATTTGATTAGAAAATTGGGTCCATAGGGTTGCAATTAATGTAGAATGATAGGATGTATTCCATTGATTATGAATTACACTTTAGTTAGTTATTGGAAGTCAAAGAAAGTTGAACTTAAAAGATTTCTCTACCTCCTAAAAGATGAGCTTGTCTTCATGGAAATGAGAGATTACGTCATTGCGTACATCATGAGCAGAAGACGAATTAGAATCACTCATTGGAGGTCAACCTATTGTAGAAGACCATCTCCTTTCCACACAAATTCCAAGGATGAAAGATTGTCCTTCTCTTCCAAATAAAAAGATGCTTTGTCATCTATCAGACTCTAAAGGTCCTTAGCGTCTTTCACAGGCTAGTGAGTGAACCTTTTGTCAAGCATAGAAACTTGCACATTGAAGTCAGAAAATTGTGACTTTTCTACCCAACGACCTAAGTTCCACAGGTTGTTTTCGGTTATTGTAATGTAGACCTGCGTACAACTTTCACCCAACCGAGATGCACCAACAGAATCAAATTGAGTATCAAGATTACGTTAGGGGTCGCAATTGGGCTGGGGTACAAGGGGGGCTGCCTACGTACCTTAGTGCCAGTCATCATTCAGGAGTGTTGTCCAAGCATTGGCAACAAGCCCAGACAAAACGTAGATTGAACTCCATCCTAAGTCCCGTACCTTCCTGCGATTGAATTTTCTAAAGCATACTGGATATTTTCTAAAGCGTTGCCAGTTAATCTGCAAATTAAAGAATGAGGATTCCAAATACTGCGTTACAGGATTTATACGATATCGTGGGAGGCATGGCACATTCTCCTTCATGTTCAGTCTGTAGTGGCACCAGACGCAGTTTTGTTTGATTATCTTTGATTGAATTTATCATTACAATCGATCATAACTTGATTAATTAATTGAATGAAATTCTGCAAATTCTGTACATCAGATTGATAATCCCTTGCTAAGACTATTAGCTTTTTAAGACTCACTGAACCCATCAGAGGGTCGTGTATGAATTAGAGATAACATACAGTCAGTAAGCTTCGATCATAGTTGTACAATCTGTCTCTCTGAGCTGATTCAAAAAGCTCATAATAGATGCTCTCACTAGAGGTTTAAAGAGAAAAGATAAAGACTACCATCCCTTATGTAAATAGAATTAAACTTCTTACAACAAAAATCAGATGCAGGATCATTCACAGGTTAATATGACCGAACATGGAGTTTCTTACATCTGATAATTAATTGAAATTCGGTTAGAAACTTGTGAGGAATGGAATTCTGTCGAAACTTAGTAGCCATGTTGTAACATGAACTCCTGGTCAAAACCCTTATATTTGTTCTTGGCACCCGGATCGACAGCATCCTAATAACCATAAAAATGGTGTTGCAGAAGTGAATGAGAGATACTGCTTCATGTAGCCCGGCAAGAAAATCTCGGAGGGGGTTTACCTCGATCGCTTTGAGAGGATGAACAAGATGATGATCCGGACGATGTACCAGAACAGGTACCGGAAGATGATGTAACTGATGATGTATTGGAGTAGTCAGACGCATCAGTAGACTCGAAATTCTTCTTGCCGCATGAGGTTGTGGACAATAACGCGGGTGGATTTCTTCCATCGAGAATCCACTCGTGCATGAAAATGTACTGTGCCTCAAGCTCGCCATCTTCTTCGAGGTCTGTGCAATGGATAGCATTCTTGACCTGTATTTCATGGTTAGATTTTATCAGTTAAAAACTCGCTCAGCTCTCAGGCGCTTTAGAAAAAACCTAGGCAGATACTTCTGCTCTGAGGCTCTGACGTATTGAAGGAAATTCTTTCTGCCGAGCAGCATGGTCCAGGAGATTGGATACCTTGTTCACACCAAATTCGGATCGAATAGTGTGAGGCCGAAGAGAGCGTGCAATGCAAGGGTCAACAGGCCCACAAAGGTCTCTAAATTTATTCACAGGGTTCGCACAAGGATTGCATTTATCAGCAATCTCCAAGGCTATGAAATCTCCAGAAGCAAGTTCGAATATCATTGCCTGTTAGCACACCACAGAACCAGGGATGAGAAATTGTGACTTCAGGTTCACGCCCATTTTTTGCAGTTCATTAACAATATGAATTGAAATCTAGCAAGTTTGAGGAACCACGGTGATATAAATCTCAAGGTATGGGATAGAAGGGCACACTAGAGACTCCAATCAAGGAGCTCTGTTTTCACAAACGGAAGGTGAGCGCATGCCAGGTTGCCGAATGACGTGTTTTAAGATGACTACGAATACTATGAGTTGGTGCCTTCAGAAGCCTAATTTACAGGACACCAATAAAACTTGAAGTAGCTGAGAAGACGATTATAAGGTCGTTACAAGGAAGTCTGGGACAATTCCTCGGTACACTTCATAGAACTCCATCGCAGTTGCTCGTGTAAACTGCGCTAATTCCATGGCTGTGACTTTGAAGTTTTCCATTACTCGAGTTATGATGGCCCCGGCCGTTCCTGTACGCATAGTACTCACCATGAGCTTCTGAGAAGGGAAAGATACCTAATGAGAGCACTGGTATGCATGTGGTTCCGTCCAGTGCATTTTGCAAAATATCTTCATGCGAAAGGAGGTCCTTTGTCTACATGCTCAACATCGTCGGATGTCGTAACAAAGAGCCAAAGATCTGTTTTCAAGTGGTTGAATAATGTCATCTTGTCGTGCATTTCCAGCTCTAGATTGTCCGTTGGGAATAATGCTACATTGGGTCAGCAGGGTCATAGGAAAAACCGAGGTGATCATCACCTGCCATCATGGCATGTGGTTTAATAATTGCAACAGTGCAGTTACGGAATCGTGCGCACATTCCAAGCTTCCTATTCATGAAGAAGAAACACACTTCCTGCGAGTTTCCCGAAACCAAATAATGAGCTGGCTACTCGGGCTCGCAACAAGGGAAAAAGACACTCTGGCCACCGTCTGACCTATCACGATACAGTACTTACAGTTGATAGGATAAAATAACTATAGATAGGTGATTTTGATAACCGAACCAAATACAATTTCAAGGCTTCTTGGTGAGCATGGTATAGATGCAATACCGGATTTCAACATCAGAAGCGAAATAATCCGTTACCAGACGGGCAGACTCGTGCGAATCTGAACCATGACAAGCATTTCTCGTACAATCAGTGCCAAACTGGGCACGAATAGAAGAGGGTGCCTTAATTCTTGCAACTTCGGTACTTGTAGGTCCTGGAAAAGAAAATGAGAAAGAAATTTTTAAATCTCTTTAAAGAGACGAGTTTCAAGAGCTTTTTCAGCACTCAACGATCTGCCTTTAGGTCCTGTGCGACTTACAATATGCAATGTTATTAATAGGTGATTTTTTTGCATCATTCTGAGATGGTTGTCAATCTGAAATCAGATACTTCGTGATGCATTTGTGCATGAATTACTTGCTTACCAAGCAACAAACGCCACCTACAAATTGCATTTTCACCGACAAGTTCCATGGCCACGATTGGCCCACTAGCAATTAATTGGGTGAGGCATCTGCAACGCACAGCGAAAGTTCTCAGCTCAAACTTGAATATGTATTCATGCAATTGTACTTTAATCTGTAAAGCGTTTCTCAGGACTGCCATCTACACATGCTCGTATCGTGATTTTGGAAAAATTCCAGAGATTGGCACTTTTTTCAGATGGAACCTCAGATCTATGGCAGACCTAGTTTTAGAGTCTGAGCACTTGAATGTAACAATTTTGGCGACTTGAAAAGCGACGTGTTATCGATTGTACCAGTTTGAGTTACGAAACACCAGTAAAACAACAGAAATATCCAATAGCAGAGCCAAGAGATGGCAGCCAGGGGAGCTCACTCACTGGAAGAAAGGTTTCCCCCTGTGACACTTGTAAAATTCTTCTGCTTGAGGAAGAGAGAGCTGGCACATGCGGAAGTTCTTGACGAGAAGCCCATTCGCTATAATGCATTCCAAGATTCGTCCCGTATGCTGGAACGCATCTGGTTTTATCATTGCCAACGTCCTGACCAAGATTTGAATCGGCAATCATATCAATGCAGAGAACTTGGCCTGGAGCTTGACATGTTTGGATCAGCAGCCCATCACAGGACATTCATAGGTATAGAGGATCAAGAAAATCATTAGCAATATATGAAAAATTCCAGAATTAGAGAGAAACTGCGTTACGTTTCCTGCAGTCCACGCAAATGCTTTCGGGTAAAATCATCACCGTAGTCCTCAATAAAGAGCTGTCGAGAATAAACATAGATAGTGTTGCCAATGTAAAGTTGCTCCAGAGACAATGCAGGATAAGCCACTCTCTTCAGAAACGATTTGTGGTTCTTCAAATCGTACTGCATTCCAAATACACAAGAATCGAATCAACAGATTGAATGTGCACAGTTTAAAAGAATAGAAAATCTACCCTAGTTTCTTAGAATCAATTTTGCAAGTGATACAATTAGGTTCTGCCTCTGCATGAATAACACAAGCAAAAGTAATGCTTCATCACTAACAGCTCACTATCGCTCCACTTTTTTTCCAATTCATTGCAATGGTGACGCTATCCAGATCGGCTGGAGAGCGGATTCTAAACACGTTTGCTGACTCAAGCGCATTCAAGGTAAAATAGCAAATTAGAGTAGTATTAAACACTGCTTCTTCAAGGTACGCATCTCCTGCCAGAAGAAAATTCCAAAAGGGAATGCCAAATTTCAACGCACCATCTCAATAGATCTATCTGATGTATGGTACATAAATTGATACTTCCACACTATTTCCGTCATCGGATCCAGCCACCTGACCAAGAAAGCATACCGAGCTCCGTCGTTTTTAATGTCCTGCACAATCATAAATCAGATAAGACACCGATTCACAATTTCTAGACAGCTTGCTATCTATTTGGTTGAAAATTGTCTTTCAGGCTTAGCTGTCATGTCAGAATCGAGAAACAATGGAGAGTGCAAGTAACTGCTTCTCTTGTTTGCAAAGTCTATTCCGACGGAACACTCGATCACGTAGATCCAGAGAATTTGCGAGCGGAATGCGCGTTTTAAATTCGCTTTTATCAAGGCAGTCAAGAGAAAGATTGTACGACAAATCTGCTTACCACCATTTGATCACTACTTCACCACGTACGCACAAGGCTTAGTCAATCCCTGCTCAACTCTAGCTATTCAGTTCATCATTCTACTAGTATCTCTTTGCCACCTCCAAGTCTCCGTCGACAAAATTGCCGCTCGCATCTTCAAGAAAGAATCTCATCTCACAGCCACAAACACAATTCCGATTCTTTTCCACCTCTATTATTTTCCGAACTCGCGGCGGCAATACTGGTTCACACCATTTCCTAGAAAGCTGGCTATCTAGTCGGTTAAAATTATCTTCCCAGCTTAGCTACAATATCAGAGTCGACGAACTCCCGCATGCCTAAAAAAACAAAACTACTTGCACTCCCTATCCTTTGCACATTCTATTCCCATTCTGGCATGCAAAAGGAACACTCGATCACACAGATCCAAAGAACCTGAGAGCAGAATGCGCAATTTACATCTCCGCTTCCAATCAAGACAACCGAGAGAAAGATATCGCGGCAAATCTACCGCCATATATACACTATTTCACCACTTCGGCACAAGGCAATTCCCTCCCTCCTCAACTACAGCTATTCAATTCATTCATCAACTTTACCAACAACAAACGGAATTAAGATTCCTTTCCACTAATGTCTTCAAGAAAGACTCTCATCTCACAGCAACAAATAGAATCACGATCATCTTTTCCAACTCTATCATTTTTCAAGATCGCCTTTCTAACAGCTCCCTCACCGATTCGAAAACTAAAACTACACTACACTCTCAGCATCAACAACATATATAGCCGATCTCCTCTAAATCTCACCTACCGCTCCCTCATCTCAAGCTCAAGGATTACCGCCAAATCTGGTGAGAAGAGTACAGGAATGCAAAAACCCTGACGAACTAGCTCAGTTCAAGAAAGACAGCTTAAGAAATTTCCACAGACCTTGTTGTCATGATCGGTCAGTGCAGATAGTTTGGGCTCTAGAGAGAATCATCGAGACTACTGAAGTCTCCCATTGCATCAGTAACAGAATATAACCGACCGCAATTGGAGTGAAACGGCGCTCGCCGCAAGAACTCTTGAGATCCACGGGGAGGGGGGCTGTAACGGAGAGAGGACGCTGTAACTGCACTTGCTTTCAACGTGGTGAGCCTTCGTCGTCACGGGGCAAATCAAATTTTGTTGCACAACTGTTTGTGGAGAGGTTTGATGTTCAAAGGTCGCGGGAGGTCCATAAAGGGACCTGACTCTAAAAGCGTTCTCTAACACCAAGGTACATTTTGCTTCCTTCATAGTACCAATAGTGAACATATTAGGGGTGGATACTTTTAGTGAGTCAACTTCAAATTCATAACTAATTTTACAAAGGTTCAAAAAATATGAAATGACTCAATTAGATGCCAATTCCATTTGTCTTTCAACAAAAGTTACTGAAAAATATATTGAGAAGTCAAACCACCACCTCCAAATTGTGAAGCATCTTATAAATGGGTGCTTTATAGAACTCCTATTCTTAATAAGAGGATTGTGTAAATTTAATTTATTAGCATGTTATTAGTATTTTAAATATTAAGGTTATAAAACTTTAGATCCTTTTTTTAAGGAAGTCCATACAACTATTAGTTAGTAATCACTTAGTTTCAATGAAATACATTTTCTAAATTATTCGTAACATTTTTTAAACCGTAAAAGGATACAAACTATCATCATTGATTCATAATTAAAAGGTGCATTCTCTATTTCAATAGTTTCCTAAAAGTCATTGATTGTGTACATTTTATCCTACACATCCTTACTTCTAAAGAGACACATATTATAAATGGAACTATTCCATTTGTAGAAGGCTATTTTTCTCTCCTTTTCTATAAAGTAATAGGTTGGGTGATTTTCTAGAGACATTTTTCTAGATGGAACTATTCCATTCCTAAGCCCTAAGGTTAATATGAGGGGTTCAATTTAATTGAAGTCTAATATGCAAGGGACAAGTTGGTCCTAGATTTTTGGATAGAACCATTGTAACAAAGAAATCTCATCAACATTAATACTCAAGAATAGTGTAAAAGTAGCCTATTTTCAATTGAATAAATCATATTCAAAGTAAGAGACAATGATTTTGTAAAGTACATATAGTCATTAGAAAAGAAATTAAGCCTATGGAGGGTCACCAAGAATATACATCTTTGAGGATTTCCACATCACCACTAGCCCCATAGAATTTTTTTAATTGCATGTTCACCTTGTTTGACTTTCACAAAGGTGAAGTCATGACTTAACCTTAAAGGACCAACATGCATTTTTTGGCTACATAGCAATTTTGGGTAGGGATGTGTGGGTAGAGATTTTCATAATTTTGGCCCACATTTTAATAGAAGTTGGGGAAAAGGAATATCTTTCATGTGTACAAAAATTTCATGACATTTGGAAATATGAGTCAAAAGTTATGACCCTAATATGCTACTTTTTTTTCGTAAATGGGCAGTCCGGGTAGATGAGAAAAAATCATTTTTTTCATAATAAAAAATTTGAAATTGATTTTCTAGAGTCATATATATGTGGGAAGCTTTGAATCATTCCATTTTGATCAATGAGTCAAAAGTTATGAGGATTTTTTGGTTGAGGGCAATTATGGATTCTCTACTCAAAAATAAAGTTTAAAGTCCTTTAACTTACTTAATTTTCAATTTTTTGGGGAAAAAAATCATTGGATGTAGATTTTTATCACAACATTGCAACCATTGGGATTGGCATTTTTCAATTTCATAATTAAATTCCTAACAATTTAGTATTTTGAATCATTCTCTACTACTATCTATTTACTATTTTTTTCCTATATGTTGTACAATTCTAGTATGTGGCCAACTTGTCTAGGATAAAGAATCCAAAGAAGCACCACCATTATGAAGAGTTTTTCATAGAAAAAAGAGCTTGTGATGTGCAGCTGTCCTATTTTTTCGTAGGGCCAAAAAAATGATTTCAATGAATTTGAATGCTTATATCTAGCAATCCATATAGTGAAAATTTCTGAAATTTTTATCACATGTTTACCAGTCAACATAATATAAGATCCTATGCTTACATTTTTCAAAATAAGTTTTTTCCCAAAATTTTGTTACTTGTACTAAAAATGGCAATTTTGGAGCATTTTTGGTAAAAACATAGTCATGAAACTTTAGTGGTTAATAATCAAGGTGCATCGATTAGAGGTAGGTTTAATAATTAGGTGCATCAAAGTACAAGTTGTTTAATAATGAATCCTAGGCCTAAGGTACAAGGTGTTTAATAATCAGGGTTAAGGTGCATTAGAGTTAGAATACACCTCTAGTACATTGACAATCATCCGACATCCCAACACAAAGTGAGTAGCAATAGTGAAAAAATCAATTGAAACTGTAAAATAAAATGTAATCTTCGGGGTCCATTGAGGGCTTTCTAGAATCCCTTTGGAGAATCGATTTTTTCTCTAATGATTGCATCTCATGCATTAGATGCAATGACTAGTAGGTTAGAAACTTAAAGCTCATTTGAAGTAAATTCCCCAAATTTTAACAATTGTTTTTCACATTGTCAATAGTAATTCCAACTTTTTGTTAATTTAGGTAGAACCTGATATTATCACAATGAAGAGTTAAGTTTGGGATACAGAGACGAATGAATATAAGTTTGTGTAAAAACAAAATTTGCATAAGATAGTACTAAGTGGAAAATAGTATTTGCACTCAATTAGGTGTAACTTAGTTACTACAATCAGATTTCATTCAACTGAAGTCTCCCTCTAGCACCATCCCTATCTCTCAGACAAATTGGATCTTAACTTTAAGTGTAGATTCAAACCTGATGACCAACAAAATACTCCTGGTTGCCAGTGACTGAATATTTTTCTATGAGTTCTGCTTGCATCCTCAACTAGAAGCATTACAACTTGAGAGCATGATCTACAATTTATATGCACTCACAGCAAACAAGTGCATGATGACTTCAGGGTTCAAGTTTCTGCAGTTTTCCTCTCGTGAAGAAGATTTACGAAGACTGTTCCTTACAATTGGGTGCAAATACTCACATAGAATTCCTAAGTGTTCTACTAGTGCACTCATCTTACTCTTCATCTACAACTTATGAAAATCAAGATAACCTGAGAACAGTGCGCAATATCATATTACTTTTTGCAACGAATTTTATTAATGCACTCATCTTAACTTACTCTTTGTCTCCAACAAATAAAAATCGAGATAACCTGAGAACGGTGATCTAAATCATGTTACGTTTTCCTTGCTCAAGTGTCAATCAGGAAACTACTGTGAGGAATTTATTGAAGTGATTGATGTCAAGGACCTTTCTTCAATATTCTTGAATTCAAGGTGTAAGATGTGTGTCTACAAGGAGACGAAGGAAAAGCTTATCGAAGCCCAAGAAAGACAAAAAACAGAACGCAAATAAGTCTCGAAGGCAGCATCCTCCCATTAGCATCGGAGATAAGGTTTGGTTGCTTCGTTGAAATCTGAAGACTTGTCGACCGTATGATAAACTTGACTATCATCGCCTTGGATCATTTCCAACTACGAAACAGATCAACAAGGTAGCATATCAATTGGAGTTACCAAACTCCACGAAGATTTTAGAGGATTAGAGAAACTTAGATACCCAGATTCTTCCTTGAATTAGGAGAAGGGTTTTAGGGTTTAGAGTGTTTAGAGCTCAAGGTGTTAAAGAGCTCCTCTCAAGAATGTTAAGTCACTCTAATTATGCACGAGATCATTTTCCTCCTCCAGTCAATTGTTTGCAATACACTGCAGTAAGTGCAATTGATTGTTTACAAGACTTGAACTCTGGGTTCAAGACATGAACTTCAAACATCGTAATATACATGACTCCCTTGCCAAGATTCTTCCATCGGAGGTTTTCAATTTAGCAATGCAAGAATGAATCTGTTTTTGTTATGAGAATAATATGCCATGGAGATGATAAGTAGAATATTTTCTATCTTCTGGCACTAGTAGAAACAAATGTCCGAATCAAGCCGTCAAAAGCAAAGTAACAGTCATGTCTGAATCAACACAACTTTATTCGTTCCTGTCCAAATTAAGCCATCCAAAGCAACAAAATTTTGCTAATTAGGGCACATTTTTCTACTACCAGTAGTGTGGTTACATTGTTGACTTGCTCTCGAGTATTTTTGCAACAGGTGAAAGATTCATGAAGCTGGAGTGTTTCTCATTCCCTGAAAAACTAAAGCCAGCTGCCCATAGTTTCTAAAGAAGTTTTTTCCATTCCTATCATTGGGCTCTTCATTTGTAAGAAGGACACCCTTTTGCCGCTGCCCAATTGCAACAAGATTAACAATTTCTACCCAAAATTTGTAGGGATTAATTAAGAGCAACGTAACATAAACCCTAAAATTTCTCAGTGCCCAGTTGTTGCAAATCTTCGATGACCTCCTTGTATTAGTACAAACGAACGTTGCATTTTAATCTCTACTTGTAAATTCTTACTGTCTTTACTCTTCAGTAGTCAATATTATTGTCAGCCAGAGAGTCCATCCATCTAGCTTGATTGGAAGTCATCACTAATGACCAATTCCAGCCAAATGGAGTGAGCTTTATTGATTTCCAGTGGTGCGGGTGTAAGGCAGAATCCAGCAAACCCAGACATTTAAGTTTTTCACCCTAAGTAAGCTTAATATCATCTGATGAGACCTTGTTGTGGAGAGTGAATTTACACAATTTAGTAGTAATGTGTTCACCCTGTCACATGTGGCTTGTAAGTTCATTCAGATGATCCCTAATCAATGCTTCACATCAAAATTTGCTTTATAGAATTCATCCTAGTTCTGTTCAGCAAGTGCAACTTTCGAGTTTTAATTGCTTTCTAAACCCTAAAAGATTCTCACTCTTTTCCTGATAGGGAATTATGTGTTACATCAGTTTTTAAACTGGTATTCATGTGGGATCTTAAAATATGATAAGCCTCCTCATTGCATCACAAAGAAAGACATAGATGTGGTGTTGCAACCAATTGCAGCTGATGTTTGTCTATTTCCAGAATTCATGGATCATCTTTGGCACAAGGAAGCCAATGCTAATAACAGTTTTGATAGTAAAGAAGGACCACATGGGAGGCCATTCAACCTTCAGTTATTATGAGATAGTTGACAATCATGACACCACTACTGAAATGAAATCCTACTTTGGTACAGCAAGTGAAACTTTCAACTTTAGGGTTAAGCAAACTTGGTTGGTAAACCCTAAATCCTGAACAGTAACAGTTCTCACTCTTTTCACTCTTTTCCTGATCCTGATTTATCTGATACACCAGTTCTTAAACTGGTGTTCATGTGGGATCTTGTAATATTTTTAAGATCCCACTTAACCCTCGAAAGGCCCTTGGGGTCCTTCTATACGACCTATATTTCGCTTTATAACTCTTCAATTGTGGTTTAATATATGAGTTATGATACACTTTTATTTACGTACTATCATGATCATTAGTTTACTTTGTATTGAAAAATATTTGATCAATATTTTCCTGATCAAATACCACCAAATGCATAATATACTATATGACTGCAAAGGACTTTGAGGCCCTTTTAGGGTTAAGGCCTTAACATTCCATCTCAAAGAAAGACTGTTGCAACCATTTGCAGCTGCTGTTATTTGCAGAATTCATCATCTTTGGCACAAGGAAGCCAATTCTAGTAAAGAAGGGTCACATGGGAGGTCATTCAAGCTTCTGTTATTATGAGAGAAGTTAATTGATGAAGATCATGATGCCATTACTGAAATGAACTCACCATTGGAGTGCCTGTGATAAGTTAACAGAATATCATTATTTATTTATTTTGACACAAATGAAACGGAGTTTCATTGCAACGGAAATAATGGAATATTATTCAACAAACAGCAACAAGTCAGGACTTCAGGACTGCTGAACAACCAGGAGCATTGGTCAAGAGATTACAGAGGACATGGCATTCATTCGTTCATTCATGCTGCAGAGCAGACTTTGCAAAAGAAAAACTTCAATATACAATCTCAAGGAGATTTTGTATGCAAGCGGAATGCCATAGAACAGGAAAAAGGAGCAATTTTATAACAAGTTAGTCAAAAGGGGTGCAGAGGACCTCGCTGAAGGAACTCATATTTAAGGGACTTACAGTTGTACACCCAGAACCACCCCCTGGACCAACTGCATTAAAATCTACACAAATGTAATATTTCAAACTTAAAATCTTGAACTGGTGTAGATAAGGGTACACAATTGGGGATAGGACACTCTTAGGTAGAGTTATGATCTTACTTTGCACACATGATTGCTTATTGTTATTGCGAAGACGTACACTTTTCCATACTATTATCTCTTTTTCTGTTTGCAACACGTCCATATTGCTACAACAAAATCATTATCAATTTACAAAATTACACCGATTTGAGGCATCAAAAGATGTGACACTAGTACTAGAAAATTGGTCTTGGAGCACTAGTGAAAGCACTAGAGCTTAGTACCAGAGGCATGTATGGACACTGAGCTATGGTGGTTGTTCTCATTGGTGCTCCAAGACCAACTTTGTACTAGTACATTCATTTGCTTAAAACTCTAAAAACAAGGTTGGGTATTGAAATTTATATTTCTAGACCTCTACAATAAAAATTGTCAAATTTGTGAAACTCCAAAAAAATGACTTTAATCCTTATCATGTTTGATCCAATTATGTTTTATTCCACATTGAAATGTGAGCTCCTATCTACAAAACAAAGTAGATTTCACTTTTGAAAAGAATGTGTCACCTTTAGAAATATGTAAAAACTCAAAAATTAGAATTTGTGATGCTCTTTTATTGTTCATGGAAACATGGAGTATCTATATGTGGTGTGGAGATTGTGGAGATGTTGAAGTTTATTGTAAAGCAAAGATGTCAAGTACTTAGTGGATAGTGGTTGATTCTTTCAAGTTTTTTTTTATGAAGTAGTATATATGTTGAGTATAATATTGCACATGTTTGTGCTAGTTTGAATTGCTCTTTGAAGTGTTGTGAAGTACAGATGTGTGTGGTTCCATGTGCTCAAATTGTAATGCCAATATTAGTGGTTCTTTTTGTCCATCTATGCATTGCAGTATTTGATAGGAGTATTTTATATCTGTCAATATTCAAGGGACACAAGGAGATCGGGAGGGTGTTACCCCTGGGGTATAATTTCTGCATGTAACTATACATACAGAAATTGTACTCCAGGGGTAACGCCCTCCCGATCTCCTTGTGGGAGAAGCGATCATCATAATACATGAATTTCAGAAACTGAACTTTGCATTGTATTCACATAAAAAAGTTGTCCTTGAAATTGTGTCAAAGTGTGGGTACCTACAATGAGCCAATTAAAAAAGTAGAGATTTCACTTTTGCATCAAAAAAGGGAAAGAAAAGGTAGAGATTGATCTCCAATTTGTCCAACAAATCAATGACCTTATTTAAATCAGCAGGTGTTGTAACTGAAGCCTTGTATGGTTGTTATGGAAATACAGTTGACAACCGTATGAGTCAAAAGGACACCTTTATGTTATGTCGTGACCACAAAATGGTTATGGTGACAAGTGTTGTGGCTCGTGTGTTTCCAGTCCAAAACTGACCCTGGACAACCAATCAAACAAGGGTCCTTGCAAGTCAAAGCCAAGTCTTATGAAGCAGGTTCAAGTGCCCATAGTAACGTAGAGAGATGATGAGCTCAGACAGTGGGCATCTGTCTCTCAATCACGTTCTCTTTCTGAGCTCCCGTGAAGTGAAGCAGCCGACAGTTGGTTCATCAAAAGAAAAGCTCAAGATTGCCTGCAACCCACCGCCCAAAGTAAAGTTAACTTAAGTTCAGTTAGTGCTTTCCCGCGGTCTGTTGCAGAGGGGGAAAAAAAAAGCAGAACAAGCCATCATCCATATATCAGACAGACAGACGAGAGTCTCTATCCCCCGCCAACCCCTGGTATGACTTAAGTTACTCCATCGAAATCTACACTGTTCTAAAATTTTTTTAAATTAATGCAAATAACTCCAAATAAATTTGTTGCACACAAAAATAAAAGAATAATTCTTAGAAAAACAACAGCACACACAGGCACTGTACAACTCCCTCCCTGCAGTGGATCAAGCCTGTACAGAGAAAGAGAAAGAGAGAGAGCTCGTATAACTTATGTACTTTTGCTGAAGGACAGAGAACTTCCTACTGTACTGTACTGTACCTTACTCCTGTGGCAGGTATGCAGGCAAGCAAGGGCTTGCTCAAAAAAGCCAATATTTGAATCCATTAGCCAGAACTCCAGAAGGGTTATTAATTACTTACCACTGCATGGATCTTACATGTCGGATCAGGAACAGGTATAACTATATCTTAACGTAGCTTGACCAGCTGCTAGCTGCTCGCCTCGTCCTCCCGTCCAGACCCAACCCTTTTTTGACGTACTTGAGTCCTGCAAATGGACTGACCATGGACTGACTCTGTGATGGTCGGAGCAATAAATAGGCTTGTTGCCCACTACGTTGTGATGGGCATTAAATTCGCATGCACACACATACACACACACTTTGAAATTGAGGCTTGGGAGTAACGTAGCTAACTTAGTGAGCAGAGGGGAGGCAGCGCGGGGCAGACCAGCAGGGCAGGGAGGCTGCCATCTTTGTTTGTACCATGCTATGGTGACGCTAAGTTCATGCGACATACACTCCTTCAGGTAAGCTGATTTTATGCTCTTGCACAAAGGAATACATAGGCAATTTAACTCCAAGTTTCAAAAAAGAAAAAGAATTCTCTGAACTGTTTCTTTTTGCAATGAAAGTTGTCCATGTGTTTTAAAAAAAAGAGAAAAAGAAAAAGAGTAGGCAACTTCAAAGCTTGTGTAAGCTCTGCACCTCCACACGTCATATTGCAACAGACAGATGGACAGACAGACTTGTTTGCTAAGCTTTGATCAATCCAAGTACATAAGCTTAACCCAAAAAACCCACAGTCTGCCAAAATCGCAGGACACACATATGATGGGAACAGACAGACTCTCTTCACTTGCGATCTTTCACTACGTCCCGGCCTTTTTCTTTTGAAATTTAGCAGCACACTAAACTTGTGATGGGGTGGTGGTGCATGATGTCTCGGGACTCAGGAGTACTGCAAAAAGTTTTTCTTAAATTTGACAACAATTTTGAAGCATGTGGCATGCAGCCCTGTTGGAACAGACTACTACTGAGCAAAGCAAGCTCTCGTCGCAATTAATGGCAGTGCAAGGCTTGATTAGATTGATCTCCTTGAACTGCTGCTGATGAGAGAGGGCTGAACAACGCTGGGTTCTCTACAACAGGACACACTGGCTGGCTGGCTGAAAGCTCAGGAATTAAATTTTATTTGGAGTACGTAATGCTTGGTAATTAAGCAAGCTTCTGGCTGCAAAGGCTGGTGGAAGGACTAAAGTCACTAAACTGAGCACACACGTGGGTAGTAGAAGCACAGAAAACCCCATCCATGGATAAGTTAGCCAGAGAATGTGCATGGAAGTACATTGATACTTAAGACACCACAAAAGTTTACCCTGGATTTGGCATTGTGTGGTGATGCCCAGCTCAGTGTTTGGGAAAAACTGGTGGCAGTTTTTTGAAACAAATGAAATGGACTTCCATTGCAAGGAGCACACTAACAGTGGGTCTTTAATTAACACTGTTTCTTGAGAAAAATAACCCAGTGAGTTTTGAATTCAGCTCCTCACTTACACACAACAAGCCCCAGCTGCTATTTAGGGAGAGAAATGTTGTCAAACCTATGACTCACTGATCCTCTCACAATTGACTTCCTTTAAATGTATTACCACTAAGTTCATGTGGTGACTAATATTCAAAAGGAAAACCCAGAGACTGAATAGTCCTCCAATTTTATTTTAGTTCTTTTAGTTAATTTTTTTTGAAACACATGGACAATTTCCATTGTGGTCTTACAGTTTTTTCATTACTTTAATGATGCTCCATTTAGTGCTATAAGAAAGGATGAAAACACAACACTACGGAACTCAAAAAAATGAAATGAAGGTGGACAGGATGTCTTTTTTTTTACATGTATACATGACTGTGTGCAAGAGAGGTCTCGTTTTTCGCGGTCTCACCTCATCAGGAAATCAGGACTAAACTTGACTGAATGGTATTTGACTAGAATAGAAGATTGCAGGAGTCCAAAGCTTGATTGACAAAATATATCAAACATCAGAGTGTACCCTGATTGTAGTGTACTGTACTATACTATAGTAGTGTTGATTGTTGAACATTATGAAATGGAATATCTATTTATAATATAAATTTGTTGATGCACACTTTTGAAATACACACTTGATTTTTATTAGATCATGAATTCTACCTTATAAACCCACACTCTTTGATCATTGGGTGGTTCTCAGCAGTCCAGCATGTTATAAGTTACTTGTGTCAAAAAAATAAAATTAAAAAAAAAGCTTGATGGAAGCTTAAGCATCTTTCGCAGCATTATAAAAACCTCCACTAACTTACTTGGAGAGACTCCATCGTCCTCACCATGCCATGAGCAGGCCACACAAGCGCTGGCAGCAGTCATCATTAATACTCCCACATCCACACACCCTACCTGCATACCTTTGACATGGACCTTGCAGCCAGGTTAACCTTTAAACATCGACATGGACATTTTGTGTCCAACGGATGACAAAGAATCCTTCTTGTAGGATAGAAATGCAACTATTCATCCTTAAAATTTTGGTGTGAAAAGAAGAGGTCTTCTATAGTAGTTTGACTTTCAATGAATATTTTTTATTTTTTTAAAGTAGATGATGTCAAAGGGTTCCAAAAGAGATGATTTCCATAGTCACCAATTCATCCTTTTAAGGGTAAAGTTAGCCCGACCAATGTGCTTACTTCTAATTAAGGTGGGTACTTCAATTTTTGCTCCTATGCCAATTCATAATTATTTGAGTGGTCAAATTTCCCTTGATTTTCTTGTTGGGTAAATGAAAGGAGGTTCCAACACATCAAAGAATGTGACATTTGGATACGACATGCAAAAATTACAAAGGATCAAAGTGTTTTTTTTGGAAAATGTTCTAAAATCATTTCTTTCACATAGATACATACAATACTGATTTTGGAGATGTACCCAGAGTGATGATGGCAGTTCTGGTCTGTGACACATTTGGGATGGTGCCACATTAAGCTAGCTTGGGTTTGAAAAAACCCAAATAGCTCTGCTTGCAATGAAAATTGTCCATGTGTTTCAAAAATAAAACAAAAAAGTAGCCACTATAACAAATGATGCACTAAACATGTGACGTACTGACTAAGTACTTAACTTAACCTTAGTTAAGCTTACTTGGTACTAGGGGAAGACTGAGTGAGGGAAAGAAATCTGGAACTGAACCAAGGACGAAAGGAACCAGAGGAATGAGGTGCAATAACTGAACTGATGATCCATCCTTGTCAGCGGGAGGACCTCCATGTACCATTGGGTGCTCGGCGGGTGTCGCAGTATCTTGTGATTCAGATGGGTGGTGCCTAACCCTAATTAATGAGTTGGGCTTTCTAATGTTGATAGGTCACTTGTAAATACCTTAAATTAATTAGTTGCACCAGTGTTTGGGAAGTTTTTTGAGTTTTATCGGCTATTTTCCTACAGTTCCCACATTGAATTGGTTTTTCAAGTACAGAGTCCCATTATTTTCTCTATTTCCCATTCACAATCGATTTTTTTTGGTTTTTTCCACTGGTTTGTAGTCGATGTTTTCAAATTGCAACCGATTTTTTTACCAATTCCACCGGCTAACTTTGAACTAGCTGCCGGTTCTTCCCGGACATTGGGTTGCACTCAGTTAATTTTAACTTAGTCCCTTACCAGTTGTGGAGACACGGCAAGAAAACATTGAAGAGAATTGCACAGGTTTTGGCCCTGTAGGGCTTCAGGTGCACACCTTTCATGTTGGCACTGGGGTTCACTTTGCATATTGGGTCAACATGGACAAGGGCAATGTAGAGTACATGGCAGCAGGTCTGGAACAAGAAAGAAAGAAATCTTTAGAAGGTCCACTTACTTTAAAAGTTCCAGGGGACATAATTTGAGGTGTTTCATTTCCTTTCAATTTGGGTATTTGGTTTGATTGTAAATGGCTGTTCCCTCCATCCTGAAATGATCTTCCGGTTGTTCAAAAATGATCCTTTTGGTTCTTGAAGATGTGGTGAATGGATAACAACTTCCTTGAAATACTTAGAAACAAGTTGAAATAATGTTATTTGTTGAAATGTTAAATATTTTGTGCAACTGGAAGATCATTTGGGGACAGGGAGGGAATACATGTTTGCATACTAACATGTTAACTTCCATGTTCTTTGCATGATGTTCAAGGAAGTCATAGTGGTGCAAGTGGAATATTGTTGCATAGAATTCCTTAGCAAGTCTAGAAAAAGGACTTTGAACCACGATCCCCCAGAAATGCCAAGCTATTTGATTCATGCAGTTCAAAATCTCTCTCAGTGTTCTTGAAAACATGACTCAAAATTAAGTCTTGTCATTTCTGAGGTGTCTTGTTTCTAACTGCTTTTTTTTTCAGATTGTACTGAAGGACCACAAGAATGTGGTGTGACATGGCAATTACAATACTGAAGTAGAAAAGTGCTGCGACAAAAGTGAGAATATTAGATTCAAAATTACTACTTGTGCTGCATAGCTAGTTTATCCAAACTAATGTTTATTGGTTGGTTCAAGCTATGATTAATTGACAAAGATATATCCAAAATTTGCAATGTGGATTTGGTGTGTGGTGAGAAAGTTCAAGCTTGAAGTCTACCAGCTAGTGAAGAAAAAAGAATCATTTCTATATGACTTCTAGAACTCCTATGACTTTGAAGTCTATCTTATTTGTTGCTTTAGTGGTCGAGAAAGCCTGTGCATCAAATCCTAATAACAAAAATTGACATGGCCCAGTGATTTGTTGGAGATACATATGAGGCATGGTTTTAGTTTCAAATCCACTTGAATTGCAAAGATCCTCTCCATCATGAAATTAACTTGAGATGAACAAAGTTTCATTTCTCAAACAGTCCATGCATCAGAAAAGTTGGGCCAGATTGTTTTGGTGCCATTTTGAAACCAAAGGCTGCATACAGGTCATTTTAGTGTCATTTTATCCATACTAGGTTGGTATGGAGGTTGGCACCAAATTAACTTAATTGCAATTCAATGCACCATTGTGGCACCATGTTCACATGCCTTGAAGTTCCTGATGTGGTTCCCAACTCAGTCTCACAAGTTTCTTTGGAAGTTTGACAGTAAGCTTACTTGGCTCTGTACTCCATTCTTTGGCTCCAGACATGGCAAAGCCATGACCTAGAACCTGAAGAAACCTACTTGTGGTTTATTTGTGTAAAATTAGCTTTTGTTTTCATGTGTTGGTGTTGTTCTTATTGTCTCCTCCAGGATTTCTGCCCTTGACTTTCCACCATTTGCTCTTGGTTCACTCTTGGAATAAACTCCTCTTAAAAAAAAAAATTTTAAGTCTGTAGTTGGGTTTTTTCATTTTGACACTTTAAGAGGACTTCTCACATATGATGGGGAGACTGACCTGATTCTCGCACCTAGCATTGTAAAATAACGAAACCCTTGAACATTGCAGCTTTTGAATGAAAATACACTGAAAGCTGGTTTGTGGCATTCGTTTAGAGTTAATTAATCCACACTTAGCAGTTAGCACTGAAGCTCCGCAGACTATACAGTACTCCACTTCCTACGAAACCTGAACTAACTTAAAAATCCCTGCGCATCTGGTCTTCAATTTTTTTTCCTCATTTTGAGTTGAGATTTGGATGTCTCACTTACTCAGTCTCTTTAAAGTTGAACCTGGTTCACTCTGTACAGAAATGGCTGAATGAAGACATTTGACCAAATGCTTAATTGCAAGTGCAAGTCCGTTGTAGTACAAGCAGAGTCTGTGGCTCCATTTCTAGTTATCACATCATGTTGCGAGAAAAGACTTCCTTAGAAGACCAATATTAAGCCTAACAGTACTAACTTTTTCTTTTTTTTTTCTTGAAACACATAGACAATTTCCATTGCCAACAGTACTAACTTAACACCAGGCTCACTTCAAATCAGTGGGGTGCACTGCAGAAGCTCTGCAGTTTTGCATTTATAATAAGGTAACTACACCTACAATCAACCCCGAATAAGGAATTCAACATGGTTCCCATTATTGTATTGGAAAACTATTTACAGGATCTTGTTGGTAGTCTATAGGGGATTCAAGAGTTTTTTGGAATGCATTTTTTGGACATTATCTGAATAAAGTATGAATATTCAAAGTGTTGAAAATAGGTGTTTGTAAAAAAAAAACCCAGACTGACAATGGATTTGCTCCCATTTGGTTTGGAATGGGGTAGTTTATCTTAGGTAACTTGGAGAAGCTATATGTCAATTCCTGTAGTTTTTAGAGATTGAGAAGTTGGAAAGAAGCCATTTGCATGGAGAATCAAAACATTCTACTCAAAAATTAATTTTTTGTGGTTTTTCAAAATTTGTGGTGTACAACTCAATTGGTCACATTTAGCCTTGTAAATAGACTAGAAGCAAGGAAAATGCAAATTTGGAGCTTCCCAAGCAAAACAATTTATGACTCAAGGAGGATCTAGACATAAAGAATTTCATTTTGCAAGTAGTATTCCTTTTTTTTCCCATCTCTACATGAAGTGAACTAGTTTATAACGTTGCACAAAAACATACTATAGGTTATCAATTATGCAAATATGGGAATATGGGAAACATTTATGTAGAAATGAATTTTTTTATTGGAATATGAGCAATTAGAATTAGATCTCATGTCTTATATATCAATAATTAATTATATATAGAAGAATTGAAGGACTATTTAACCCCTAAAGTTCCATGACTACATTTTCACTAAAATTGTTAAAAACTGTCATTTTTAGTATAAGTACCAAATTTCTGAAAAAATATTTTTTTTTGACACATGTAATCATATGATCTTGTAGTGTACTGACATGTGAACATGTGGTAAAAATTTCAAAAAAATTCACCACGTGGATTGCAAGATATAAGCATTCAAATTCACTAAAATCATTTTTTTGGCCCTTCGAAAAGCAGGGCAGCTGCTCTTCACAAGCATACTTTTCTATAAAAAAAAATGTCCAAAATAGTGGTACTTCTTTGGATCCTTTTTTCTAGATAAGTTGGCAACATGATGGAAAAATTTCAGATCATTTGTAATTGTACAACATATAGGAAAATAATAATTAGTAGATAGTAGTAGAGAATGATTCAAAATACTAAATTGTTGAGAAATTAATTATGGAATTGAAAAATGCCAATCCCAATGGTTGCAATGTCATAATAAGCAGTCTACATCCTAGAATTTTATTTTTTTCCAAAAATATTGAAAATTGAGTAAGATAAAGGATTTTAAAGTTTATTTTAGAGTAGAGAATCCATAACTGCCTACAAAGGAAAAAATCCTTGTAACTTTTGACTCATTGATCAAAATGGAATGATTAAAAGCTTTCCACATATATACATAACTCTAGAAAACCAATTTCAAATTTGTGTTTATGAAAAAAGTGATCTTTTTAATCTACCCAAACTATCCATTTACAAAAAAAGGAACATATTAGGCAATAATTTTGACTCATATTTCTAAATGTCATGAAATTTAGTACATATGAAAGATGAAAGATTTCCCTTGTTCCCATCTTCTATCAAATTTGGGCCCAAAATAAGGAAATCTCTAGTCATATGTATGTGCTTAAAATTGCTATGTAGCCCCACAATGCACAATGGTCCTTTAGGGGTTAAGGCTCAGCAAGTTCCCATGATCACAATTTTTAGCATGTTTTTGTTTTGATTTAGAAGATCAGAAATTTCATTAGCTTTGAGGGAATACAATTTTTAATTCAATCAATGCTTAGGAGCAAAAGTTATGCTACCCAAAGTTTAAAATGGAAATTGTCAAGCATCTTTAAGTTGAAAAATAAAATTCTTGTCATAGAAAATGATCTGTCGACATGTAAAGTTTTACCTATTAAGACAATTTATTATTCATAATTTAAAATGTAAACATAATGCACATACAAAGTACCATTCCTATGTAGATCTATAGCCATCCATTTATGTTTATATCAGATTCTTTTCTACATCCTTCAATTTTGTTTTATTGCATTTTCATATTGAATGAAAAAATGATCATCTTGAATATCCATGATGTAGAGCATTACAACCAATTCCAATATGTTGTAGGGTTCCTTAAAAAATGTTACAAATATAGACACCTTTATATATCAAAAGGTTTGATTTACATGAAATAATGGGCAAGTATATGAAGAATTGCAACAAATTTGCCAACACTTTCACACTAAAGAAGACTTCCTTGTACCATTGGAATTCGCCAAATGCTCTAGAAGAAAAAACACTCGGTTGGTTTAAACATTTAAAGTGTATCTAATTATTTTTAAAAAATTTGATAACATTGTTGACTTGATTTGAGAGTTTGAGTTCCGAGGAGTCATGTTGGTTAGAAACTTGGCCAAATATGGACATACTCACATGTACTAGACGGTCACCATTAGTTTGAGACCAAGTAATGAATATTGAGAGTTGATATCCAAATTGGACAGGATAATAATATATCATTAGAAAGATATTCTTGAAACCTTTTCAACAATACTCATATTTTTAATTTGTGTTAAAGATTATGTCCGCAAGAGTTGTAATTATATTAAAGAATTGACAAGTTTACATTCTAAATATTAAAATAATCAATGAATTTTTATTATAACAAGAAAATTCTACTTTTCATGTGCTCTTCTCTACTCACCAATAAAAAAAGATTAACTTATTTTCCATTATGGAAAGATACTTTTGCATCTCCATGAAATATTTTGGACAATCATCAATTGGTTTATTTTAAGAGTACATGGATGTCCTCCCATTGAAGATGGTGAATGTATAAGCCCCATGCACACTCAATGGGACAATTCTTCATTAATCTTCAAGAGTGGTATTTGTACATCCAAGGCTAGACCATCTCGTTTTAGTGGACCCGGGTGCAAAACTTCCCAAACTTTCACCTTAGTAAAATAGGTAAACAAAACTATACATCCCATGTGCACGTGGTTAACTTCATTTTCTCTACCATTCCATACCAATGTATAACTAGGCAATAGTCTTCTTCCATGATGAGAAGGTATTATACTTTGCTAAATGCCTAGGAAGAAGGTACATATCAATTGATTCAAAGATTGGGGTTGGTTGAGGAGCCATCACCAAGACAATTTTGTTCACTAGGGGGGGGGTCTCCATTTTCGAGGTTGCAAAAGGAACCCTTGCCCTATTGGTAACCAAGGTTATGTTCTAGCTACTTCAAGCTCAGCGATTCCAAAACACAAAGTTAATTTTTCTAAATTTGTCTTGAAATAAATTTGAAGAACTGAAATTTACACCACTACACTAATAATGGTATTTAGTGTTATGTTACTAATAGTGTTACCTAAGCTTTTACTACACCTACTCTAAATTTCAATTGGTTTGCGTTTAGTGTTGTATTCACAACCCTTTAATTCATATATTTCGGTTTATATTTTTTTAATGACATTTTGATGAAATAATATGTAACACTAAATGTAATTTTGTAAAAAATTTATATCCAATAGTTGACAAATAGTGTCTATGTTGACATTTAGTGTTGGTAACATTAACAAGATTGTTGACATTTAGTATCGTGCTTTGTAATTAGAGTTGCCAACACTATATACCATCATTAGTGTAGTGTATTTTGCCTGTGATGGGCAGGCTCCCATTTGGCCTGTCGTAGACTGAGTTACTTTAACTTATTTTCACGGTTCAGTTTCCCACTAACTTAACTTAGAAACCACGAATTTATTTTGAGACAGAGGGAGTAAAAGTCCATGAATCCCCCCCCCCCCCAGCGGAGAAATTTGGAGCTGAGTCACCACAAGACCAGCCAGATGTGATCATGGCTGGCCGTCTTTGAACCCGGCATCCAAGAAAATTTGGGGCGAAATGTTGAAGTGGACTGCTTCGTGGCACTAAATATGGCGGGAGCCTCGTGGTGGCAGACCAAGCCTTTATTATTGTCATGCCCTTTGGGGTTGAGAAAAAGCATAACAAAGACTTTTTTTAATATAATTTTTCTTTGAAGAAAATGCCTTTGGTCCCTACTAGACTAGACTAGGCTACTTGGTTCCCAATGAATTATTGATGAGGATCCGTCACTGAATTACAATATTAATAATAGAAACCAACCGTTCATTAGCATAACTGATGTTATTTGGATGACTGAAATTGAACGGTTAAGGGAGTAAGTTGACATTGGGTATCTTTACCTACACTAAATAGTGAAATTAGGTTGCCTTAACAATTAGGTTGCCTTACCCCAAGAAAGTTGCTTTATAAGACATCAAAGTCAACAAAAATTTCTACATATATTTTCATTTGTACACATGCCGGGTCATGAGTCCCAATTACAACAATATCTAATTGAAAAGTAGTGTATTCTTATAGAATAAAAGTAAATATTTATATAGTGTCAAATGTCGAAAAATTAGTGTGGGGCAACCTAATTTCACTATTTAGTGTAGCATTGCAATGGACTATTTTGCCCCCATGTTTTACCCTTGGAGAAAATGCAAGAACTTTTTTACTTGCCACATATGATAAAATTTGCAAATTTTGAATTCATATTTGCATATTTGCAACTAGGGGCCCCAAAGTAGCATATGGAAGTGAAGAAAATGTATAGATCAAGTACATAAGAGGGTGTCTATTTTTTTACATTCACCCTTGGTTGGAGCCCCGCATTCGGTTTGTTGCACTACTATAGAAGTGTTCGCATTGCACCCTCCTAGAATGTTGCCCAAGTCAAAAAATAGCTTAACCCTCAAATACTGGGCTAGTCACCATGGAATTCATCCTTTGGGGTACCAAATGAATCATTTTATTAATCCCTCAATGAGTAATGTCCAAGGCTTTTTTTGAGCTTTATAGAATTTACTCTGAATTGAGCAAAAAGATAAGATTTTGATAAGTTTTATCAAAAATAATGGAATTTGTAACCATAAAAATTCAAACTATACTTGTTAGAAAGCACGTGGGAAAAGAAAACATTACAATGTCACCTATGGATTGAAAGATTATAATGTTTGATTGCAAGGGTGGTAAAATTGAGAAACAAATTTGAAGTCTTGCAATCTTCTTTTTCACATACATGTCAAATCTAAAAATTGGTCACCAAAAAAAATTGAGTTTAACCCATGAAATAAAGTTCCTTGACTATATTTTCACCAAAGATGCTCTAGAATTGCCATTTCTAGTCACAAGTACAAAATTTTAGAAAAACACACACTTTAGGAAACATGTAACCAGATGTATGCATGGTTGAGTGGACCAAAGTAGGTAGAAGTTTATATCCATATAACTCACTACAAGGCTAATAAGAAGGGTTTTGCACAAGGAAAGTGAGCACAATAATGTAAAGAGAGATTGTAGAATCTCTATATGGTTTTTTGAGGGGTGGTGGTATGTTTTTGAGTGTGCATTTATCTCATTTTGGTAGGCTAATTGTTAGCTTTGTCTATAGATTGACAATTTTGAATGTTATTTGGCCATTTGGAGGTTGCTTTTGTAGCATTTTTCTTGTCGAATTAGGGATGGTGAAGTGGCAAGTGTACCAAATGAATTAGGAAAGCCAAAAGTGCCGAGTTGGAGCCCCGGTGGGTTGATTTTGGGGATGTGGTTCTAAGTAGGTAGTTGCTTTGGCAATTTAGGTTCCAATTAGGTTTCAATTAGATAACCACTTGAGTGTTTCCTATTAAGTTGATGGGATTTTATTTTGTTGCCATCCATTTTGAGAAAAGTAAGTGTGTGTCCCAACCTTGAGTTTGGTTGTGTATTTTCTTTTGTTTATGAAGTGATAGTGATGGAGTGAGAAGTAGATAGTGGAAGTATTCTTGAACATAATTTAAGTGTGGAGTTTGGTGATGGATTTTGAATAATTAAAATATTAGTTGGAGTGAGAGATGGTGTATCCAAATTGGTGAGATGTTGTGAGGTGATGGGCTTAATGTAAAATAAACTGTGAAAGTGTAATGGGGATTTGTTCACTAATTTGGAATTAATATGATGAAAATGACATGCCTAATTGGTGCTCTGTTTTGTGTTATAAAAGCGTTGATTGTTGTCAAGTAATCTAAATGTGAGTTAATTGAAAATTGTGGAATATGAATTCCAATCATTGTGTATGAAGTTGGTTGGTTTTAAGTTGCAAATCCCAATTGGAGTTTGAAGTGTCATTGTAGTGGTGATTATTGATATTTTTCAAGTTGGGAGATTATGTTTATTTGGGATCATTGAGCAATTGAGTTGGAAATAGAACCCTAAGTGGAACTATAAGTCAATTATCAATTTTCTATTGATATAAAATTCGCATTGACAAGCCTCCCTTGGTTCAAACTTATTATACTAAAGGGTGATTTTTTATTTGGGAATTATTTGCTTCAGTAGAGATACATGGAGGTGTAGAATAAGCATCAAAGAGGATCCTTTTAAAACCCTGCAATGTATCCTACCCAAAATACCTAATGACATCATCCACTCATCTAGGTACCTTAAATCTTGAAAATGCCAACGGTTCAAAATTGATCCAATCTCCAACATTGATTTCAAGTCCATCTACAGTTTCTAATAACATTTAGGATTCCCAAAAGAAATTTGGGAAATCATGTTGTTTTGACTCTTCTATGGACTTTTGAAAATATGTCTCAATTCGGACCCTTCAAAATTCCTATACTATTATTTTAAGATCAATATCAAGAAAAATAATATAATTTTTAAGCACCTCAATCTACATTACAGCACATGATGAGTCACTAATATAATTATAAGAATGTTCACTTTGTCAAAAAGATTCTTATAGAATGCTACATGGAGTTTTTCAAAATTCATATTGCAACTTTCAAAGTCCATAGCTCTTTATGAAAAGAAAGAGACCTTCTAAATAATTACATAATTATCTTTGCATTCAAGTTGAGAATGTACAATCAAATTTACCACTATAACAGTGTGGTAAATTATCTACAACGTGGCTTGCAATATCATGGTCATTTACAAAACAAAAATGTGACTTAAAAAAATGGTCCACTCAATTATGCACACATCCAACGATAGCATCTTGTCATATGTTGGGTTAAGAAGATGTGGAAAAAATTTCAGAAATTTCCATCAAGTAGATTGCAAGATATTAGCATTTGAATTGATAGATATCATTTTTTTAGCCCTGCCAAAAATAGGGCCATTGCACTACACAAAGTCACATTTGTATGAATAAATGTCTAAAATTGTGTTTGTTCTTTGGATTCATTCTTGATAGAAAGTTGGCTACATGCTTGAAAAAATTGAGATCATTTGGAATTGAACAACATATAGGAAAAAATAGTAAGTAGAAAGAAATAAAAAATGTTTCAAAATACTAAATTGTTAAGATTTAGTCATGGAATTGAAAATGTCAATCCCCATGGTTGTAATGTTGCAATAAACAATCTATATCCTATGATTTTATTTTTTTCAAAAAATATTGAAAATTGAGTTAAATAAGGGACTTCGAGGTTTATTTTAGAGTGAAAATCCCATGAGTCCGTGCTAGCTAAAACTCCTCATAAGTTTCATCTCATTGATCAAAATGGAATGATTCAAAGCTTTTCATTTACATATAAATCTCGAAAAATGATTTTAAATCTTTGTTTTTGGAAAAAAATAATTAAAAAAATTTGCTTGGACTACTTGATTGAAGAAAGGAACTACATATCATACAATAACTTTTTAACTTCGTAGTCAAAGGTTATGAAAATTGTTGGACCTTAAAGAAAAAATACTTCCCCATACTTGTGTGAAAATTTCAAAGAAAATAAATAAGAATTCCATTCATAGTGAGCTATCCAAAATCACTATGTTGCCAAAAAACCCGCAATTTGGTCCTTTAGGGGTTAAAGGGCTTAACATGCATAACTCCAATCAATTTACAACTTCTCGAAATCTACTCTACAATTTTTATAAATGAATTTCTAATGATTTCTTCTGCAAGATCTAGTCTATGTTGGAATAGAAAAATGTGAATTTATGAAATGAATCATTCTAGAATCGATCATTCATAGGAAAAATCATTCATTTCCAAAATTAGATTTTTGATGCTAAAATTAGGCTTCAAAAAGATTATTTTCAAAATGAAAACTACTAAAAATAGTGACTTGGCTAGATTTTATTCAAGTTCAAAGTGTTGTCAATACTAGAATTTGGTGCCTTGGGCATTGAGGAGTTGATAAAAACTAATAGCACTCATTGGAGGTCAAACTATTGTGCAAGACCTCTTTTCACACAAACAAAGTGAATATTCTATCACAAAAAAATCAATTTGACTTCGCTATAGTCCATAATTGATCCCTATGTGTATTTTTCTACATTTGAATACATCATTTCCATTAAACCCTAAAGTCCCATTGTTCCCTTGGGGAACAAAATGGGTAGGCTCTTATAGTCTCAATATTCATCCTAATTTTTGAAACTTTTTGTGAAGATAGACAAACTTAGTAGCTTTCTAGGAATAGAATTTTTATTTCACTCGGTGCCTAGGACCAAAAGTTATAGCAAAAAAATCCTTTTTTTCAATGCAGTGGGCAGAAATCCTCACACAAAAAAATTTGAAGAAAGGAAAAAAAATTATTTCTCATAGATTGTAATTTTATCTACAGTAGAAGCTTTGATTCATTCTACTTGGATTTGTTGTGTGAAAGTTATGGACAATCTTATTTTATTGGGCAATTAGAGCATCTTCTTGAAAAAATAACTTATAGGATTCATTTTAGAGTGCAGTTTTCACAATTAAAAAAAAAATTGTTTGACAAGGTTAAGTTTGCTTTCTAAAATAATCCAATCTTTGGGATAATAGTGTTACAATCCCATCTTAGAGCTATTAACAATTTTGTTTTTCTTTCAATCTTGGACCTACTTCAATTCTACTTAATAATTTTTTAAATAATGGAAATCAAGTTGTTGTTTTAAATGTTTTTTCTAGACTTTCACCTCAATTCTTCAACACAAAATTTTTTAATTCAAAGTCTATAGTGTAATTTTTTTTCCATAAATGGCAATCAAAGTCATCTAAAATTGCAAGCTAATGTTCAAAAAACCTTTTTTTTTCTAATTTTGAATGTTGATATCTTCTAATCTACACAGTCAAACTTCATAGAAACTTTACCACATGATCTGAGACTAGTTAAGTACAAATTCGTATGGTTAGATACTAAAAAAACATTTTTTCTATTTTCTTAGGTAACCACAGTAGAACTGGCAATTTGGGGTCATTATTGACAAAAAAATAGCCTTGGAACTTTAGGGGTTAAGAGTGCTTTGAGCAATGAGGATTTGATTAGAGTGGGTGGTGACGGACAACTTTTCATTCCAAGGCTTAAAAAAACTACTACATGTTCATAATTGCCAACTTTTGTACTAGTCTAACCTCAAAAATGGAATAATGTAGTATCTACAAGGGTTATTTTTCCACTCTATTGTTGTTATAGACAAAGAATAATTCCATTTAAAACTTTGTCTAAGTGTTAGGCTAAAAATATCAACAATAATTAGTATAGTAATTGCTAACTTGTTTAAGAAATAGAAGGCTTTACAATCCTGAAGTTGGTGGTTACCAACTTTGCAATGTGAGTGTTTTGCAATATGATCACCTTTGCCATTTTACATACCCTTTTAGTAAAAATGATAATATCTATATGAGAATTTGCCCATTGCTTAGGCTTAATTTAGTTTAGGACAAGCCAATACTATTTGAGGTTTTTTTCTATATTCATAGGCTTTTGAATATTTATGCCTCCATTCTTGTTGTTTCGAATCTAATAAATATACTAATTAATTTTACAAGTAGATAATTTCATTCATTATATTTTTAAGATAATCATACTTGTTTGAGGAGCCTAAGTCTCTTCATAAGCCTTGGACATTGTTGAATGAGAAAAATGGAGAGGAAGGAATATAAAGTCTAAACAACATTCATGTATGGAATTTTAACACAACCTATCATGACAAGTCTTAAATCATCAATTATTTTGTATGTATTTGTACTCCAAAAAATCAATGCCATATAGTTTTACTACTCAAAAAATAAAGAATTATGGAGTACAATTTAATCCATGGTCATCGACTAAAATTGTAAAATATTAATTTGGATTTTGAGACATCTAAATAAGAATGTGTGTATTTCATGCTCTTCCAAAACTAAATTTCATATTAGCAAGTCCTTGCAAAAGCTATATCTTCCTCACGTAGATAGGTTTGAAATATTTAGATTATATGTCATATATAAATCATCACCTATACCTACAATCTCTATAATTTTCAGAGTGAACTATAACTAAATTGGCAAATAAATTTGCCCTAATGATGAGTTAGACCATAAGTGGATCTTAAACCCCTAAAAGATAGATCCCTTGCAAAATAGTCAAACACCATGTCTCAATAAAAATTCAGCCTTTCAAATTGTGTTCAAATATCAATCATACATTATTATTATTATGTGAGACTATGAACCATCATTGCTGGAAATTCGTTGTTTCATGAAATATTGTCGATGTTATAATTTTGTAGCTAAAAGTGAAAAGAAATTAGTAAATAGAGAAAAAAAACATTTTGAAAAAAGAATATATTAACGAAAGAAAATATTGCGTAATTTTGATTCTAACACTCAGAGCTTGCAATTGCAATAATTATTTCAATTGTTGTATTCTTTCAAAAAAATTTAATGGGGTAGGACTAAACTTGTCAAGCTTCATTTCTAAACTAAAAATATATATCAAAATGAATATATTGAAAATTATAGTCAAGGTTGACCAAGATGCATCCACTTTAGAGATGCACAAACCTTTTGGGATTACAGTTTTGTCTATATGGGCATGTTTTCGACCAGAATGAAATAGTAGTCACTCCTCCTACCAATGTCTTTTACATCTACAATAATTGTCATAAAGGTATTTCCAACCTTTCACGAAAACAACCTTGACAGATGACTTTTTGCGGGCTAAATTGTCCTTCTACTCTCCACCAACCAAGTGATTCAACACCGTTTCTTTTCATATCTCCTGCATGAGCACTACATCTTTGCACTCTCATTGGTGGAAGTTGCTACAGTTGCTAGACTTTTCAGAAAGTATGACAGAAACAATGTCAGACAAGAAGAATTCAATCTTAGTGAAAAGATAGGTAGGCCTATGAGGATGCATGGAGGTGCTTTTTAATATTTGGGCAAGGTTGAGTTGATTTTTTGAGCTTCCACGTCTTCGGTGGGGAAGCCTAGGGCTCTCCTAGTGAAAGAGTGGAGATGCTTTAAGTGTGTATCTTCAACTTTGTTACTCTTTGAGAACATTGAGATACAACTTAAGGTCCATAAAGAAATTAAATTATAAATTTTCATTCTTTTCAAAACAGGGATTAATATGAAAGTTTTCAAATGGTTTAACCCTAAATCAAATGACTACATTTGCCCCCATATATAGAAGGGGTGATTTCAAATAAAAAGTTGTATTTGAATGGTAAAGAAAGTTTGAAATGGCTAAAAAAGTGTATAGACTCATTGAATGTAGGATTTCATGCTATGCAGAATTCATAATTTTTTGAAACAATCAACCACATCATTTTAAAATATTGCTATTGTAAAACAAGATGAATAGTTTTATTTCTTGTATGCAAGAATTTCAATAAGATATTGAGAATAGAAGGAAGCTTCGACTTTGATGTTGATTTTTAGTGTCCATTGACAAGTAAGTCAAAATCATTGCTACAATAACAATTTTGTTCCATCTATTCCATGAAAATCCTAAAAAATGTTTGTACAACAAGAATTTTGAAAATAAAATTTGTTTGTGTATTGGTAGAATAGGTTTTGCATACACATTCCTAGTGATAGAATGTGCAAATATAAAGACCTTTGTTACCAATGAGGTACCTTACATTCATGAAGTGTGTTATTTCTTCCTTTTGAATTCACCTTCATTCTTTGAGAAGGACAATGACTACCTTTAGAATGGTACAATGAGTAGATTTAACAATTGAATCTAAATATGTATTATAGTTTTGTAATAATATCAACTGTATTGATTTTTACAATATTGTACTACAATCTCGCTAGACCCACATATAGTCAAATAATGAGCTATAATATACACATAAGTTCTATGTTATTTCAAAAAAATGGATAGCATGTGTGACTACTTAATGTAAATAGTGGTTGCCCATAATTACAATAAGTTCCATTTATTTGTACTTTTGATGTTCCGAAGGTTGCCAAAGACTTCATTGGTCTTCCAATTCCCTTAGGGACTAAACCCTCAAAGTTGACATTGGTTGTATTTAATCTTTTGAAAAGGGCGCACATAATTAGTCTTGTACTTTTGTATTGAAAGATGGTACTTCTACTAGTGAATATGATGTAGTTAGAAGGAAAGTTGGTTTATATTGTAGCCAAAAATTGATTGTAGATAGTACAAGTCTATGATCAACTTTATCTTTTCATTCCTTGTATTAAAAAATGGGACTTTTGAGGTAAAGCCTTAGATAAATTCAATAAACTAGACAAGGCCTAGTGTACCGTAAGTGAAGTGCAAAATCAACACAGCTTTGTCAAACATTTCATTACTTCCAAAAACAAGATTTTAAAAATTCTATAAAAAAACAAGATTTTTCAAGATTATTTTTCCTATAAGTTTTTTTTTAAAGAATGATTTCCCCAAAAAATGTTGCCTACTTTTAGAATTTATTATTATCCATCAAACCTACCCTCTAGGTATGGTACCATCAATCAACTTCCACCAAAAATAATATATTTTAAGACCTAATTCTAATTAAAAAACATTGTAGTATGAAATTCTTTTATTCTACATTTTCACTTTTTCTAGGTTACAAAGTTTTCATTCAATATCTATAGTGGTACAATGAAAATCCTTTCTAAAATCATGGAAATAATTACTCTTACTATTGAAGCTTTATAATTAAGATTTATCCACACAAATAATGTAAAGAAAATCCAATGTTCTTAGCCCAAACTCACAAATTTCAACATTTTGCACTACTTACTACATAGATTGATTGTGTTGTTGACCTAGGAAGGTCATTCCTTTATAATTTAGGGAATTATGTGCCTTGATTGGGTATTTTAAAGAGGGCTACACAATATTAACATATTCATCAAGCTTTAGGAATATTTTGATCATATTCTATGGATTTTTTTGGAATGAATTATAGAATCTTATTTTCTCCCTACTTTTTACAAAACCTACTTAAAAGCTATGTAATTTTCCATTCAAGAGTTAAGAGTCCCTACCTTCATATCTATTCATATAGTTTTCTAAGTAAATGCAAATGAACTCCCTAGGTGATTGAATGTGAATTAATGACTTTGTTGTATCTAATTAATATCATTTTATGGATGACTATGATAACCATGAATAGAAAACTTTGGTGTTCATTCATTTGATTTAACTCCTTAAAGACCAAACATTCAAACTTTGAACAATGGATAAATTCAAATATGTTCTAAGCATATAAAATATTGTATTTTTCATCCATCCAAATGTTTGTGGATTCTTGTTATATAGATACTTCACCTTACAAATATTTTAAAATTTAAGGGGTATAGGCATCAAGGCTTATTTTTTGGCTTTCTGGTGCCAGATTGCACCCCCAAAAATTAATTTGGCTAGAAAATGGCAAATAAATGGGAAGTTCTTCACTATAAAACTTTGAATGGAAGAAAAATCCTGGATGAAATTGCTAGATTGTGGATGAAAATAGAATTATGGACATGTGATATGTGCTAGTGTGATATTTTCTATCCAACATGTGGAGGAATGCTGAAATTTGGAGTACTGCTATAACATTTTATATCGCCACTTTGGCACTTCATAAAAAATGGAAAATACCCTTGATAGGCATGTTTGACATAAAAAAGTAAATTTTGATTTTAAAAATAAGTTTTTCATAATCAACATTAAAAAATTAGTAAAAACAAAAATCTTAACCCCTAAAGTCCCATTGTCTTCTTGGGGGAGAAAAGGGATTTTAGGCATGCTCTTGTGATCCCAATATTTGTCATGATTTTCTAGAACTTTTTGTAAAGATAGAAAATATAGTATTTTTTGGGGAATATAATTTTTATTTCAATTGGTGCTCAAGAACAAAAGTTATGGCACAATAACAACAAGCCCAAAAATTTAGATTTGTGGTCACTCCGCCTAATTTTTAAATTTCGTTTCTCACAAATTGTATTCTTTTCACATGGAAAGCTTTGATTCATTTCATTTGGATTAGTGATGTGAAAATTATGTACAATCTTATTTTCAAGGTAATCAAAGCATTTTCTTGGATTATAAATCGTAGGATTTATTTTTCAATTCAATTTCAATTTTTCAAATATTTTTACAAGTTTGAAATCTCGTTTTAGAACAATCTCACCATTGAGATTAATATATTTTAATTATATCTTAGATCTATTAACGGTTTATTTTTTCCTTCAATCTTGAAATTCTTCCTACTTAATAATTTTTTAATGAGTGGAAATTAATTGTTCTTTTTTTTGAATTTTTTCATAGAGTCTCAACTCAATTCTTCAACATAGAAAATTAAAAATGAAGAGTGCAAAAATTTTAAGTTAAAAAGGTTCAAAGTAAAAAAAACTAATCAAATGAAGGTCAAGAAAACTTGTTTTCTTCACTTTAAATGAAAATACCTTGCAATCTATGGAGTCAAAGTTTTTAAATTTTCTTCTACAGATTCCTGTACTAATCTAGTGCAAGATCCCATGGTTAGATATGCAAAAAATAAAAAATAAAAAATAAAAAATAACTTTGTTCTTTACAATAGAAATGGAAATTTTAGGTGTTTTTTTGATGGAAATAGGTCTTGGGGCTTTAGGGTTTACAAATTCTGATATTTGAAATCTAACTTATAAAATTCTTTCATGTTCAGAGACCCATAATTGCTCACCAGTAGGAAACTATGTTGCAGCAAACAAAATTATCACCTAGCTTTTGTACACTACAACATAGTTTTCTTCTAGTGGCTTCAAAGTACTCGTTCCCTAAGGAAGGCTAAAATCTTTGTCTATATATATTTTTTAACAAATCCAAAAATAAAATTCTTTAGATAACTTGTTCAAGTACATCCTCCCAAAATTTTAGATTGAATATCCCCACCAATTGCAAGTGTTGAATGTATCTAAATTTTAAAAATGGAGGCTTTTCTAGCCCTTCTAAAAGGTGAAGTTTTGTCTTTCAATATTTTAAGAAGAAAACATGTAAGTCCCATAACTTGTGCATTATAGTGAATATGTCTTAGATGGATTGAAAATATATGTAAGAAAATATATCCAAAAAATTTTCATCCTCATCTTTAAAAGAATTATAGATTTTAAGGTGGTACTAGATAAAAGAAAAACTTTTACAAAAAAATGAGAATTATTAATCCTGATGGTGAAAAAATTCTAGTAAACAATCCATATATATATATATATATATATATATATATATATATATATATATATATATATATATATATATATATATAATTAATTAATTTTTCTCTACCTTCGTTGTCTCCAAAATAGAATTCCTTATAACTATTAACTCATTCTTTCAAAGTTGAATGTTTATAAGAAATTTGAATAGGCATTAGTCTATATAATCCTACGAAATTAGATATTTAATTTTTAGAATATACTTTTAATTGTCCGTTTTGACATTGAAATTGAAAAAAAACTTCTTACTTTTGCTGTAACTTTTGGTAGAATGGTTTGAAACAACCTTACATGTAGATTAGGATGATTGTCTTCTACTAAGAAAATTCATGCAAAAAATCCAAATTATGAAGTCAATAGAGCCTACTTTAGTTTTAAAAAAACCCAAAGTAGGCACTTTAGTCCTTTAAGGGTTAAGACATTGATAAAAATAAGTTTTTTTTTAAACATTACACATGTTCAATCCATTATCGAATTTAGAAAGAATTTTCAATTTCAAATTTTATTTGAATTTATTAGTTAGCGTAGTAGTAGATTTAAACATATGGATATAATCAATGGATCACTTTCTACAATTTTTGTTTGAAAATCACCATCAATTTATACTTCTATGTTGCATTTCATAGTACAACTTCATAATCTTATAAACCTACACTACCTATGGTCTTTAAGGGGTTTAAAGACTCTTCATTTAGTTTTGGCTTTGGCTATAATTTCATGCAATTGGATTGGATATTGACATAAAATAGATTGAAAATGTAAAAGTCATTTAGTGAGACAAGGAGTGAATGACATCTATCATAGAAAGATGTGCCCCTATCACCAAGATAGTTGACAAAAATTTATCAAATTCTTGGATGAATAGGATCATTTTTGTATCTACAATTTCCATGAAGTTATTCTTCATTCTTTTTTAGTTCTTACAATCCTTTTCGGGTTAATCTCTAAAATTCATGACATCCACATCATATTACTCTAAAGCAATATAGGAGAGGTTTAATTAGTTTCTTGAAGCACCTAAGAATATTAGGATAAAGAAAGAATCATCTTTAGTGAGAATCAAATTAATGTGTCTATTTCACCTTTTTGAAGGCATAGATTTTTTGGATACTCAAGTTTTTTTAAAGATAGATGGAAGGCTCTTAGAGGTCGTTAAGAATGTTACAATTATGAATGTTTTAAGAATTTTCTATGGAAGTACATTTAGGATTGTTGAAAAAACAAATCTTGTCTATTCTACTATGATGTGACTAGTGTGGTCCTTGGTTGCTTCACAAATTCTTTGCAAGGTTCTGATTCATTGATGTGACTAGTGTGGTCCTTGGTTGCTTCACAAATTCTCTACAAGGTTCTGATTCATTGATGTGACTAGCTAGCATGGTCCTTGGTTGCCTTACAAATTCTCTACAAGGTTCTGATTCAATGACGTGACTAGTGTGGTCCTTGGTTGCCTCATAAATTCTCTGCAAGTTTTTGATTCGATGGTGTAGCTAGTAAAGTCCATGGTTGCTTCACAAATTCTCTGCAAGGTTCTAATTCATTGATGTGACTAGCATGGTCCTTGGTTGCTTCACAAATTCTCTACAAGGTTCTGATTCATCAACTTGATTTAACGTCGTTCCTTGTTGCTTCAAGAATCTCGTACAAGGTTCTAATTCATGTTAACCCTATGAAGATACTGCAGACCAAAATGGTCCGAAGGATGACTTCATAGTTAACTGTAGCAACAAAGAATGCACCTAAATATTGATCCAATAATTTGAATATTGTGGTAACTACCTTGATTATGGGGGGTTACGTCTTTCTATAATTAATGTATTGTACAAGTGGGAGGAAAAAGAAAACTTGCAAAAATGAAGATTTTCAGTCTAATTAAAACTCTTTGCTTCCCGTAAATTGATTTTGTATAAACAGCTCCAAATGTACATTCCCCTTACCTACTAGGGACTGTTAGGAGGGGTAAGATGACGTGGCCAGAGTAAAGCCTGTGTGTATTTTCTCAAAAACGAATACATTCCATACAATAATTAAAGCCTCTCGTATTTCTAATTCATACTATTGTAAGTTAGACTGAACGGAAATATGATTCATATGACGTTGTGGGTACGCCAATCAATGCAGAGGTGTGATTCATTTAGTATGTGAGCGTTCACTAAAATGAAATAAAGAAAGCAATCAGAATAGCCCTGAAATCTTCATAAATAACAATAAACTAATCCCCAACTAGAGAAGGGGGGACTTTGCCGGCCATGAATAAATAAAAACAAAATGAATGAGTAGACATGAAAAAAGAGCACCCACCCTAAACCTTTGTAAGTAAACCCCTCAAGTTACTTAATTAATTCAAGCATCAAAAATCTTGGAATTTCCTAGACTTCGACCCTAAATTCCTCTCCTTTCCTAGATTCCCAGTTGCACCCCCCTAACTCCGCTCAGTAATTGAATCCCGTTTCCCCACGAGCCTCATCGAAAAGTGGGCCACCAACAGCCAGTCGAATTAAATTTAGGATCATATGGTACCAATAAACACTAGCGCCACGCTGGCAAGCCCTAAACCGCGGGAATGTTTTTCATTAGTTTGGCTGAAAAGGCAGCTGTCCACGGTGGAGGTGATGAATGAACAATGATGTGGTTGGACTCCTTGAGCCAATCAGTGGACGCCCCGGGGTTTTCCAGGGCGGGAGTAACGTAGGCGCCTGTTATTTTCCGTTGGGCCCAAAAGGGACCCTCGAAACCGCGGGAGAGCTCGGGCCTCGGGCAGAGCGGATAACACAAAAAGCGCGGGATTAGGGCGGATTGGGGGTGCGGTGGCGGGGCCAATTGCGGGACCGCATGGGGGACCTGACCCGACCCGGCCCGGCCCGCGATCCAGCACTGTCTTTCTCTTCTTCCCTTCCCCTTTGAATGTCCACTGAACGAGGGAAGTGGAAGAATGGAGCTCTGTTTTGGACGGGGCAGAAAGGTTTTTGTGGGTGGTATTACTTATGGAGCCGTTTGAGTGATGCATTTCGTTGCTGGTGATGGATGAATCGTCAACGGGTTGAGGATGCCCTGGTTTGGCGTCCGATCCCGTGCTTGGGCGGGTCATATAGTGCTGTGGAGCGATTGTTTCAGGCTGCGCAGTGAGAGGATTGAGTGTGCGAACTGTGCGCAGTTTTTTTCACGATTGTGCTCGTTGCAGTAGCTCGAGTTCAAAGGTTTTGCCGGAGTGAGAGAGGTCTGGAGGTGGAGGTGGAGGTGGCACTGGAGGTGGTGGAGGTAGTTGTCGTCTTGCATTGGGAGATGGTGCCGATGGTGGTGGCGTGAGGACGAACGGTGTGAGCAGGTCGGTTGTTGGATCTGTTTCGAGGAGTTTGAGGACTGCTTTTGTCGTCGGGGAGAGTGGTAGTGTCGTGTAGAGAGAAACGGTTGTGGTGAGAGCTTGGCATGTGAGGAATGTGTGCACTGAATGAGTGTCGGTTTTGGGAAGTGTCGAGTGTCACGGGTCGATATTTCCATTCTTTGCTGGTTTGCCTGGACATCTTTCCGCGACAGATGTCCTTCTCTTCATTGAGATTGCGGTTGCTGAACGAGTCCTCACATCTTGAGGGGTTTCCTCTGCGCAATTAGACTCTCGAGAGATCTTTTGGAGGTCGTCTTGTTGTTTGTCGGATTGTCCCTTGTGGTTCTGTATTGTATTCTAAGCTTTTAGTTGACGCTTTTGTAGGCTCGTCTCTGCATTTCAGAACCGCTCCTGTTCTATACACAAGGTGACAGGGGTAGTTGTCTATTGAATCCTCTGCAGAGGTATTGAAGGAACGATTCTTGTTCATCGTGTCGGATGGTAAGCAGTTAGGACTCAGTTGGTTCTGAGTGTCTCCTATCTACGAGCATGAGAGATTGTCGATCCGCTATGGGCTCCTTTGTGATATGGACCTTGAATTGATGAGATTCTTGCTTCTTGCCTCTATTCTTGATCCTCGCTTGCTACACGTATGAAGGAGTGCATGCGTGGTTTTCGTGGTCCCGAGCTTTTTGTCGTTGACTCCCAATGTCTGAGAGACTTGACGAGTCACAGACGTATTCCGTAAACATCAGAGCGGCACTTAGGTCTTTTCCCTGCATCTTCTTGGGAATTGTTCACGCACCGTGGACATGCTGTCACGAAAACCATATCCTGCTGACAATCTAGCCACCTACAGTGCTCTCGTGTACCGATGCTTACAGATCTGACGCATCATTTCCCCTGTGCTTTGTCTTCGGGGTCTCCTAAATCGTGAGCTCGTTTCTCTTGCAGCCTTAGGAGTATTAACAGATTTTCCCCTATCGCTCGGTTCCTGCGGTCTCCGTACTCTTTCTGCATACATTGTTCCTCCACTCAATATTTTCCTGCGTACTGTGGTGTTTCTTTGTTTTGACCGCATTGACATTGACTTCATTGGTTCAGCTGAAGGCGAGATCTCCGTGCGGTATAAGCTCTGGGCACAAGTCACCGAGTTGCTGGCATTTCTTTCAGCAGTCAAGATATGGACATAACTGCGTTTGATGACCTTGCTGCCATCGACAACGACAATCAAATTGCTGCGAAAGACAACCCCGATTCTTGGCTCTGGGCGGAAGACCCGTTTAAGTTGGATTCGGAATCTCATATAGGTCAGCGCAATAGTCTTTGAAGTGTACAGAAGCTTTCCATCATCTTCGTTGGCGCTATGGATAGTTAATTATGTGTGTTGTTTACAGATGTTTGAGATTCGTCCATTTGGACATGTAATGTCTCCTGAGTCCAGGTTTTTGTGAACTTTGTGTTGCAGAAATTGCGAAGTCATTCTGGGATGATCTGACTCAAAACGATGAAGAAATTTTTTCCCAGACTCCTCCGATTGCAGATGAAAGGGAGTCAACCCCATCGTACTTTGCCGAATGTAGTCAAGGTATTGACCGCTCTTTCTTTGTAGCAATGTGGTTTGATTCTACTTCCCAGAAAGAATAGGAATCTGCAGGGATGTGAACTGATTGTCTATTTCACTGCTACAGAAAGTGATAGCATTAGCGCTGCCAATTGCGATGCGGAGAATTGTGGACGGGTCAAGAGGCGTCGGATGCTGCACTTCTCCGGTACGGGTGAGGAATGCGTGCCTGACTCTTCTCCAGCTTTCGAATCGGGCATCCCAAACGACCCGCAGTTCGAGGTACATCTTTGCCGTTATTTCTCGCAATTGCCGATTTTAGAAGCTGCTCAGTGAACGGTTCTGACGTTCTGAATGTGTCTGCAGAGCTGCGTGAATTCATTAGTCTCTGAAACTGATGAGTTTCTGATGCCGGCTCCTTCGTCCCCAAGTAATATCTGGTGCCCTAAGAATGGTATGTCAGTAGAATCATATCACATGTATGTGTGAACTGCTCTTGCTAGCGCTCACTGCACAACCTCGGTTCTAATAAACATATTGTACTATTTGTACTCTCCTATGCAGATTCGGGAGAACATGGAAAGGGTACTGACGACAATTGGCAGTCGAAGTGCTTGGAGCCTAAGGAGCCACACAGTCCTTCCGATCAATCGTAAGTGACAAAATTAAAGTTGTCAATGCCCTTCTTTACAATAATTTTCTTTAACTGCATCAATCCTAACAATTTCAGCTCTTCGAAGTAGTTGTTCGCCGTGGCGTGGAGTATAATATGTGGCATGATATGTATTTCAGGAAGATAGTGGTGCGGAGTGCCAATCACAGTGAAGCATCAGGTACCCCCTTTGGTACACTAATAGTAGTTCAGGAACTAGTAGGTTCTCTCTCAGATGGCCTGCTCTAGTGATATTTATCAATGAAGAGATCTTTCTGTTGCCGAGGGATTGAAATTGGGAGTCGATCGATTGCAGGTTTGTCCGCGCAGTCATCGCCAACATCTGAAGGCGAGGTTCTGCAAGGGCCTCTAACACCATTTTCCAAGGGGTCTACTCCTGGTACGTCTCTCTGCGAATGTGCTGTACGTGAATTCTCTTCATGAAAATTTATTATTTATGAGGACTCTCATCTGATGATTTTGCACATTGCAGGGTGGAGACCAAGCCCTCTTACAAGGTTTCGAGTGAAAGCAACTCCCATTGCGTACCCGTTCAATTTGGTGAAACCAAATAGCGCTCATGGTGACGTAACATTAAATGACATAAACCAGCGAATCAGTAGTCCTTCTCCAAGGCCTTCACGCCGTCTGCCTCCAATGGAAGACCAGAAATCCCCAGCTAAATCTGGGTCAGGATTATCGGGCAAGGCTGTTGTGGCTTGCACCAAGATCACCACGGAAGGCAATGGTACAATCACTATCATGAGGACGAAGGGGTAGAGTGCTCAGTGTTTGCTAAAATAGCCAAGTGCTGATGCCTGTTGAAGGAGCCTCTTAGATCCACTTTTGCTGTCCCAAAGCTGAATTCTTAGATGAGAGAGTTCCGTGTAAATTTCCTCCTCTTCTCAGAACGATATTTGTCAAACAACCATAAAAGGATGCGTGCCCAATAGAACCGAGGGCCTGATGTCTCGCAGTGAGCGAGGTGGACTGAGTTGAGTGTAAATTACGAGCGCTACTTAGATAGAGAAGTCCTTTTCAGCTGCCCTGACACTTCTATTAGTGTATTATACAGCTAACCTTACAGCATTTTCCAACCATGTTGGAGCTCAGAGACATGTACAGTATGGTTCTGTGATATTGTCGTCAAGGGCCTGGACTTGCAATACATGATTAACTTTGCAATACATCACTCATATTCTTTAAGACTCGTCGTTCCATTGCTTCAAAGGTTAATTGCTTGTATCAGTATACAGAGCAAATCGCTGCTGTAGTCCGCAATTCATATCCTTCGCTAAATTGTCTTTTGAATCTATGTCGTCACAGTAGGGCTACATTGGTCCTGATTCTTACAAGATTCTCTGTTGTAAAGGAATCTCATCTCCTGTCTAGGGTACGAAGAAAATTGCTCTTAGTTGATAAGGTGATCCACCTCCCTTTGATTCCTGCATGATGCCCAATGTGTTGTCCGCAGCACGAACAGAAACCGGAGTGGCTTGGTTGCTTGTGAACCTTTGATAAATTTAATCTTGTCACAAGGCATTGTTGCTTTGAGCGTTGCAGGCAGCAGGCATAGTCCCTTCCTTGTAAGGTAGTCCTCCTCCGCATGTCAGACGGCGTTATGAATGCAGCAGGGAAGGTTCTTCAAGGGCTGACAGCCTACCTTCTCTTCCAGGTCTGGCAAAGGGACACGAAGGTAAACAAACGACGGTTTATTACTCCTGAATCCTACTTTAATAATCTCTTAGGTTCAATTTAAAAGTATTTAAATTTAAATGATTAATGTGTAAGTGCCGGATTCCGTCCTACAATTGATAGAAAGGGTAATAAGGGAAGCAACAACGTGTATTGACAACCCCAGCCAGTCAGGGATCAGATCCAACTGGCGGACATTCCCGTGGCCACTGGCTTGGAGCAAGGCTGGCACTTCCCGGCAAAACTGAGCCTCGAGTTCAAATTTCCCGGCAAAACTTGCTGCTGCTATCAATTCAAAAAGTACGTTCCAAGTGGCGGGTCATGCCAACTCACCCGGGCCAGGTTCCTCCTTCCCTCCCCCCCAGTCCCCACCTGCTAGAGATTCGATACCAGCCAGGACTGCTGGTCCCTACCCAAGTGCTCCCCAAAATTTTATCTGAAGAACCAGAGTTTTCTTTTCTTTTTCTTCTCTCTCCCTTGCGTAGGCCCCTGAGGTAAGCTTTCCTTTCACCCTTAACCCCTAAACGCCGAGGCGGACGTTTTTCGTCCGATGAATGACAAGGAATTCTCCTATATAGGACAAAAGTGCAACTATTCATCCTCAGAATTAGGGGTGAAAAGGGAAGATCTTCAACAATAGTTTGACTCCCAATGATTATTTTTTATTTTTGTAAAGTAGATGATGTCACATGGTTCCAAAAGGAAGGATTTCTACGGTCATTAATCCATCCTTTAAGGGGTAACCTTTAAAAGATGCCAAGGGCGTTTTCTTTGTTAGATGGATGATAAAAAAAATTTCCTATGTAGGACAAAAATGCAATTGTTCATACTTGGAATTTTCTACAAAAAGGATAGATTTTGCACAATACTTTGACCTCCAATGAATATTGTTGGATTTTTTTTTAAAGTAGTTGATGTCACACACTTCTAAAAGGGATTATTTTCATGGTCACCAATCCGTCCTTTTAGTGTTAACCATCAAACTCCTAGGCGCTCTAACATTCTTGTTTTTGATGATGAGCAAAGTGCTTCAAGGTAACATAGTTAATCGCAAAGGAACCCCTAGTTTGAAACATGGGTGTTAGAGGGAGGTTTAATTAATAATAGTACAAAAGAAACACAATACAAGAGCACTAAACTCCATCAAACCCTAATTTTTGGTACTTTAAGGAGTTTCATCTTGTACTTTTTGCCAACTTTAGCTCCTTGTCCCTCGTTGCATGCACTTTACAATTAACTCTAATGTCTTGTCTACATAAATTTTCATCCATCCTAAGTAATATTAGAACCTTTCAAAGACAAACATCCTTTATAACCAATTTGATGAAATTTCAAGGTAAAGAATGTATTTGTATATAGATGTAAGAATAAAAAAAGAAAAAAGAAAAAAGACTTACGTAACGAGGGATTCAATAAACCCCTAAATAAAGTTCTTTCATGTTTAGAGGCCCAAAACTTCTTCAAAAATACTCATGTCCAAAGCAAGGCTAAAATCTTTATTTGTGTTTATTTACTTACCAAATTCAACCAAAAGTCAAATCCTTCAGTGAACTTGTTCTAATACATCCTCCCAAAATTTTAGTGTGAATATCCCTACCAATCACAAGTTCAATATGCCTAAACTTCAAATTTGTAAACTTTCCTAGCCTTTTTGAAAGGTGAAATTTTGTCTTTCAACATTTTTAGAAAAAAGCACATATGTTTCATAACTTGTGTGTTTTAGAAATTAACCCTTTAGTGCTCCAACATTCACATATTCTTAAATGACGAATATAATGCTTCTAATGAATCTTGTCAAAATAACTTCTACTTCATCGAAGAAAACACCGAATTCTTTGCAGGACAACCTTCTTCCATCACGATCAATTAGATAGAAATGGGTTGTATTATATATTTGTTCAAAGATATAAGCAAAAATGTACAAAAGTTCCAAAGAGATTCAAGTCTTAAATTAAATTAAATTAAAGGGTTAATGAACCCGGATGAACTGACTTTCTCATCTCTTCAATTTGCTCACCTGTTGTTGAATGAAAAGAAAAACTTTATTGTAGGTACGTGGGTTGGCCACTATGGCCAGAGCTTTAATTAATTGCTATCGTGGACATTGAAGAGTGGACCATTTGGCCAATAGTGTCGGTTTATTATTTCCTGTTTCTTTTTTTGGTATTTAGTATTTTTAAACTTGGAGTACACAAGAATCTGTAGAAATACAAAAATACAAAACTACAAGGAGGAATCAGGAAATAATCTACAGTTTGTTGTACAGGTATTTATACATTTTCGTATGTACAATAATATGCATAGATATGAGTAAACAAGAATCTATATAAATACATGTACAACAAAAGAATGTTTAATTCCAATTTTAAGTCACTACCACCTCTAATTATTATGTTGAAGACCTCCAAACTCTCTAGGGTGCATACGAAAGTATTTATTTAACAAACTCTTTAATTCCTAAGAGATCTAGTAGAAGGAGGAATTTAAATTTGGAGCATGAAAGGAATCTAAATGAAACTTCTTCAATTTTGCACTCTTTTCGTGTTTTTTTCATTCTTACATGAATTGATTCACAACCTTGTATAAAAATTATGAAGCACAGAGTGACCAAGTTAATCATTTCATACACAACAATGTTGTCTTGTAGTGGACTTTGAGATCAATGGAATGGGAAAAACATTGACAATTCATTACAATGTGAAGATTGGGGAAGTTAACTCTTGAATGAGATTTGATTCTTGGCCTAGTGGTTAGTCCAAGGGAGAATCAAAAATCTTACCTTGAAGTGGTGCATTAGTCTTGCTTTGCACTCAAGGATTGTGCACTCAAGGCATGTAGAATTAATCAATGAACAATGCTTTGATTTTGCAATGCTATTGTAGTGTTTGACACACCTTATTCACTATAGAAGTGGATCTTATAGGTTGAAACATTCTTAAAAAAAATCATGCAACCATTTTTTGTGAAATGTTCACTTGAAACCAAGAATGAGAGGCATGGTCTATTGTTTCAAGGTTAAACATAAGTCATGTATGCAAAACAAAACAAAATCCCTTTTTGCTAATTCTTATTGTGAAAAAAACATTTCGTTGTAAAAAATCGAATTATTTATACAGCCAAAATGCTATTGGATTATTTCTTTTTTTATATAAAACATAGCTTATACGATGAACCACTTTGATAGGTCCCGCGTTTTAGATAATACAAATGATGAAATGGATAGATTATATTGCAAATAAAAATAACCTTCACATTAGACATTTAATATGTTTGTACTCAATATTAAGAGCTCACTAATGGAAAGGAAGTTTTGGGGTACCAAGTTACATTGCAAAAGCATGGTTCTAAAGGCCCATATGGTCACCAAATCTTAGAAGTCTTTGGACCTCCTCTTGCACTCGTTTGGTGCTTTAAGACCTCTTTTCTGCTAGTGGAGTGATAATAGTGAGGATCTTATGAATGAATTAAGATATATCTTTGGACTAGATTCACCTTTGCTAAGAAGGCCTCTAAGAGCATTGCCACCATGTTACTCTCTAGCTAGCATGCCATACAAAGATTTTTGGATTCTTCTCTTGTCATGATAACCCAATGAGTTGGCTCAGCGTATTTGAAAAATTCAAGAACATCATTGAACTTTACTTGATTCTCTTAGCATCCACCTTCCCAAGCCCTCCCTATATTCACTTTTTCTAGACATCAAGGAAATCCAACAAGAATTATTTGCTTAGAGATACAATGAAGTGATGATTTGGCCCATGAACTTGGTGCAAAAATTAATAGAGGAATATCATAAATGCCTCCCCCTCCCTCTAGGGTGTTCTAAAATGGAAAATAATTGGCTCCGTTGTTGATTGAAAAAGATTCGATTGGCTCAAACTCGATTGGCTCATACTTGATTAGGAGCAAGTTCCAAAGATAGCCATTTTAGGTGAACCTATGAGATAAGAATGGGTCCAAATGAAAAATCCACATTTACATTGAAGAAAACATTCATACTTGAAGAAAAAAAATTCCTTTTTTTCTTCGTACTTCCTCATCCTTATTTTCGGACACATTGAACTCAATTTCTCAAAGAATTCCCCATATCCTACACACATACTAAATTGCTTATTTGAATTGTTTATGGTATTCCTACCTTAGTATTCACTAGAAGAAATTAGTGTTCACTTGAACAAAATTCAGATGATGCAAAATTTCATTTTCTGCCGGAAAACTATGTTTTGGCCAACACAGAAAACTGCGTTTTCTGACAAAATATGAAATTTCGTGTCACCTAAATTTTGTTCAGGTAAATGCTGATTTCTTCTAGTGATTCTTGCCAAGCAAGGACACCAATTTGCAGTTTGTACTACTATGGTGGGTTTGTTTTGAAAACCCTAAACTCTCTTTCCCACCGGGGACTGGGTAGGAGTGGTGATGCTTTAAATAAACACCAAGTATATGAGTGAGTTCATAAGTAGTTACTTATCACTATCACTAAACCTCATGATTAGTGCAGTCCTGAAACCATCTGACCCCGTAATTTTGCATAGGAAGTTTGAGCGTCGAGTCGAGTTCAGCTCCTCCCTAGTACTTATGTCCCTTCTTTTTCCATGCCTTAAATATTGGGATACCACCTACCCTGGATTGGCATATTTTTTAAAATTCAAACTTCCAACCTAAGTGCTATTGACTGCTGCCACCCATTAGTACTAACTTAAACATGATTTGTACTAAACATGATTTTTTTTTGTACAAAATTAAACATGATTTGTACATAAGCCCACATATTGGAGCTTTGCACTAGGCCTCCATTGGTTGGGTTGGTGATAACACATGCTTGAAGGGTCAGAAAAAAAATAAACATCATTGAGAAGACCACCGCACTTGACCCAAGCACACTCAATCAGGGAAGAATAGTGTGCATTACTTATTTATTAGTATAATTGTGTACATTCCAGTAAATGAATTTCATTTGGGGGTACAACTGAAGGCTAACTTAATAACTTACATGGACTTTTCGCAGCTGTTTTGTTTTTTTGACAGTGCCAGTACTGAGTTTTATTTTATTGCTTATTTTTCCATTTTTGGCTGAGGAGGTTTATACTTCATTCCATAATAAATTGGTACTATTATTGTTGTTGTTTTATGATTATTATTTCTTACAGTTTGTGTGTGTGTGAAAGTAGTAGTCAATTATTGTAGACTGGTGGATAACGATTGCAGCTTTAACCCTCCCCCTGGAGTTTTACTGATGAGGGGAAGGTGGGTACACCCAAAATCGCACTATGCCTAAAACTGCAATCATCACTCTGTGTACATCTCCAGAATCAATATGTGCGTATGTAGAAGAAATGATTTTTGAACATCTATCAAAAAAACTTTGACCCTTAATGACTTTTGCACGTTTTTTGGTGTGTGGGAACCTCGTTTGAGTTGTCAACAAGAAAATAAGAAAATTTGACCAATCTAATCATAGGAAACTAGGCACGGTAGGAAAAAGTGGTGGTTTGGAGGTACGGCTACCGTAAATTTATTTCTTATTGTTGCAAAGAGCACAATGCACATTGGAAATTTCATCCAATAGCTTGGAGGAATGCATCTACCTAAGGCATGAAATCATGGAAAGATGTGAATTATATATTCATCTCTTTGAAGAAATGGGAGATACGGGTACGAGGATTCGACTTTGTAAAATAGTTTAGCTAAGTCAATGCTCCCAAGAGTGAAATAAAAGACGTAGAATGTTTTGTCTCTGTGAATGACTTTTACCCCAGTACATTTCGTCAATCCCAAAAGGTTTGTGGGGAATATCATATATGGTATTATATTTGACTCTTGGAATAAGAATTAGAGTTGAATTCAACGAGGTACCACTAAAACATCTATAGTTCATGAACAAGGACCATCCCAAAAACTTATTTGAAAGATTATAGGCATTGCTAATACATGTATGAAGTTTTGGCATAACTTGAGCAATCTTTTGGGATTACATGTGGGACCTAAGACGGGAAAACTCTTGACCTCTAAAAGAACTTACATGTGTAGAGCATGTGTCAAAGTTGAATTTGAGTAGGGAAGAAAGTTCAAAATGATTTGAAACTTTTGGAACTAAGAAAGTGGAGGTGTTTCTTCTATGTAGAACTCACAATTTTTTTTGATAGTGGTAGGCATCATTGAAAAAGCATTTTATGCTTAGAATATGGGAAATGGTGTAATTTCTTCTAAATCATGACTTCATTAGGGTGTTGATAGTGGAAAAAAGCTTCAAATCTGATATTGATTTTTGGTATGCATTGTCATGTGAGTCAAATACAATAATACATCCACTATTTTACAACATACATTTTGTAGAATTCCTAAAAAACAATTTAGGCAATATGGGATTTGAAATCAAAAAAATTGTTTTGCATTGGTAGAAAGAACCGTGCATACACACTTGTGGCCATTGTGAGTGTGAACTATAGCACCTATGTTACATGTCAGCTACCTTATAATCTTGAATCGTGTCATTCATTCCATCTACCTTCACATCCATTCCCTCTCCTAGAAAGGACATGAATCAAACTTCTAACATAGTTAAAGCATCTCCACCCCAAATGTTTTCTATCCCTATCCAAATGTATTTCATCCATACATGGAAGAACCCCTCCTCCACCAAGGTCTTGCATCCCTACTAGTTTCACAAAGGTAGTGCATGGTTTGATATAGGGGAACATATATAGAACTCAAAATCACCTATCTATATACCAATGATAGTGATATCAACTTTATATATACCTAACCAATGATATGTTCAAGCCAACCACTAATATCTACGATAGTAATATGGTGATAACTTTTTGAGTAGCATTGGTGGAGAAGACCATTCCCTATCCCCATATCTGCTCCTCCTTCCCCTACTAGATAGGGATGGGAAAGAATTGGTAGGGATGCTCTTAGAGCATGCTCAATCTTGGTCTATTGAAAGAACATTACAATGGCACATCACAAGTGTGTTATCCTGGATGCTTATGGGACAAAGTAGATTCCAGCTGCTACGACCCAACCCTTTTTATATTACCTAGAACTCTAAATACTATTCATGTTGCTAGTGTTAGAGGTGGAGGATTTGCATATTTGGTGGTCAACAATATGAATCCCTCTGACCACAATTGTTATCTTCCTTGCTAGGCTCTCCATAAAACCAAAAAACACCATGTGAGAGCCAAAATTGAACATGCCCTTGAAAGTGATGAACTTGATAGAGGTTGCATTGGGGACACATTTTTTTTTAATTTGCCATTCTTCTTACCGTTACTGCGTCAAGATATAGTTTCCATTCAGGATGCTCTTATTACAATGAATAATAGATAAAGCATTGTAATTGGTTGGTATTGTCATTAGTTTTCCACCAGGGTTTTTTTAAGGCAATTAAATGCCCAATTGCCTCAAAAAAAAGTGGGCAGCCTCAAGCCTATAGAAAAAAAAGGGGATAAATGTGTTAAAAAATGCCAGACTATCATCATCGCCCTACACATTGTTGCCACAATGTTTCCAAAACCTCATTTTATCCATCATGTAGAGCCAATACGTACAAATATTGCATACAAAAATTAGATATTCAAAATTGTATACTAATAATTGGCCTCATTCAATTCAAATCCCCATAATGAAGGAGCCAGGGAATGCAGAACCTTCTTGAAAGGAAGGCCACATAACCATTTGTCTGAAAACCAAAAAAAAAAAACTGTTTTCCACAAATACCAATATCCACCAAAATGGGTGGAATTCATTTCTCTGTCTCTCTCTCTGCGGTTCCTAGTACCTTCCAATGAATCTCATCCTTTATCAGCATGCAAGAAAAAATCTTTTGGCGTTGACCCTCGGCCCACGCCAAAAGCAGACATCAACATAGAAAAAACTTACAAAGTTATAGTGAAATATGGTAGACAATGGAAAGTACCCATGTGCAATTCAACCCAACCACTTGTAGATGTGTGATGCGTTCAGGGGTTCAGACTCCCTTCATTTGAGGCAGATATGCAGCTCCATTATTGATGATTGTCAAAGCTGTGCTGCTACTGCAATGCCAGATAACTGAAGTAACTTAATCCAAGTTGCCATTTTCCCAGTGTAAGAAAACTTAAGTTTTCTCCCTTGCCAGTTTGGTCACAAAATATTTATTCTAGCGTCACAGTAACTTATTAATTCTAGCCAGGGGTCAAGCGGTACTATACGAGCAGTCAATTTTTCTTTTCTTTTACCTTCAATTTTCATTATCTTTATTTATAACATCACTTAGCAAGATGAGATGAAAGACCAAGCCAGTGGAAACATTTTTATTATCACCAAATGAAAATAAGAAAATAGATATGAAATTGTAGTTGTGTTAAGAGACTTGATGGACATTTATAATCTGTTGGAAACATGGGCTGAGCTAGCCAAAAGGCTAAGGAGGAGGAGGAGGTGGAGGAAAAAAGAGAAAGAGGAACCCTCCTTTATTTTGATTCTTAGCCAATGCATGGCCTTACGGTATGCCAGCCTGGGTAAACTGCATTTTTTTTACAATTAGAGGGGACCATGGACTCTGTGTATATTTTTAGTGTGTGTCCAGGTTCACATATTTTTGAATTTGGGTGCGAAAGCTTTTAAACATGACTAACTTATGTGGTAGCCAATGTTTTCCACCTGAAGTAACATATGGGCTACACCTATTTAGTTTTTGGTGCAAATGTCGACTTGGGCTACAGTATTAATCCAGTATTCCAAACACTGTAGCATGCACTAATCCCATGTCACAAGAATTCTTCAGAAATTTGAGGTTGATATATATCTTTATAAATCAATTAAGGTAGAATAACCCAATGCCATTAGTCACCCAATTCCAACAGCTATTGGACTCTCCCATTTGAGCCCGTCACCCACCCATTACTCCAATCTTCACAACTCTTTAGCTCCATGACAATGCGTTTGGAGAAGGGACACATGAACATGGGGGGTCAACATGGGGTCTGTCCATGGCTTCACCAATTTCCTCCATATACAAACTTTGAAAAAGCACAGAAAATTTATTTCTTGTCAAAATGTCTTGATTCTCACAAACGACTCCCCTTCAACTTTTCAATCCCTACAAAAATATGTGAGTTACCATATAACTTCTCCAAGATAACTACACTGAGTAGGGGTGTTAAGGGGACCAAAAAATTAAAGGGATTGATTGTGAAAAACTGTAGATGTTTGAAACATGATGTACATCCCCCGGACACTTCAATAACTATTCATGTAGAACAAAGGTTGATATTTATATTGTGTGAAATGTCGATTAATTAGTATGGGTCACCTTAATACCCCTATTCAGTGAATATAGCAAATCTACTTGGTGATAGGCATGTTCACATTATGCTATCTGTGCCACTCACTTCCATTCCTGGAAATCATGGATTACCTTACAGGCTGCGTTATTGTCAGCCAGCACAGACGACATACACAAATCCACCGTACAGAGTTCCTCTTTTTCCTAAACTCATCAGACCTTCAGAACTTCAGTTGATATGCAAGGACTTCGATAACCTCGATTAGTGTCAGATTGTCCCACATTTTCTCATTAATTGGGTGCACCTTGGAGGGGGGTTGGGGTGTGCTCGAGCCTGAATTCGCCTAACTTACGTTACCTTCAAATCTGATTCCAAATCCTGCCTGAGACTCACTGTAACGTAACTGTCTTAAGCTTATCTTATAGGAAGTTTATCTGGGCTTCTTCTGGTCCTGCAAACCCACATCTGTCTGACTCCAATCCTGCATTGTTGCAGGCTACGGTTGTTGTTGTTTCAATTGTTTCGATTGCTATGTGGTGATTGATGTGTGCAAATGACGGGGCTCCCCACCACCACCCGATTTCAATCTTCCGAGCTGGAATTTTGAAACACTTTTGACGTCGTACGGGGAACTACACAAAATAGTGAAATTAGGTTGTCCCATACTAATTCAGTGACATTTGACAGTATCTACTATTTTCAGTTATTGTACAAGAATGCACTACTTTTGAATTAGGTGTTGTTGTAATTGGCAATCATGAACCTCCATGTACACAAATGACAACATTGACTTCAATGGTTTGTAAAGTAACCTTCTTGATGTAAGTTAAGGCAACCTAATGTTCATTATAGTAAAAACATCCAAAATCATCAATATAAGCAATTGAGTATAGTTTGAGTCCCCTTTTATTAAAAAAATAATATTTTTGTAGTATTAGGAAGTGAAAATCATGAATATTAAAAAATAAAATAAAATAAATTTGGATGTGGTATGTAATTTCCCTAATTTTTCCAAGTGTTAGTTGCCTAGATTATTGACATTATCACATAGGTGGACTTGAAATTGAAATCTACAAAAATCAACTATTAGTGAATCAAAGTTAAATATGTGTCCTTCAAATGTGTTAGGGAATCAGAGTTAAATAGTTGGAGGGCACATTATCCAAAGCCTAGGGACACATTTAGTTGTAGACCCATCAAAAAATTTGGGCTACTACTAGTTTGATAAGATTTTGATAGTAGAGTCCATTTTAGTGTCATTTTTCCAACCACTTTAATATTGGGTTGGCGCCAAATTATCTCGACAGCGTTTCAATGCACTATATTAACATGCCCTAAAGTTCCTAATGCTAGGTACAAGAGTGGGAACAAGGACACTAATGGATGTTTCTACCTTATGTTGTGTATGTTAAGGTAGACCAACCTATTACCACCCTGATTCGCAATCTGAGTATATTAGGAACAACTCTAGGAGAGGCACATATTTTTCAGAAGTGTACACATGTTTCATGAATCAAACCCAAGTGGAATTATAATTTTCCGATGAAAATTGTAATTTCTATGAATTTCTAAAGTGGTCTGCCCTAAATTACAAAACCGCCACTAGACTAGAGTCATAAATGTCCTATCCTAAACCTATAATCGCCATTACATGTATGTAATATCACTAAAGTATCCACCAATCAAAGGGTGACACGTTACCAAGTTGGAATTAATGCACTAAAATCATCATAGTAGCAAATGAATTTGGGTGAGTTTTATGGTGGAGATGGGGCCAAAAATAGGATGACGGATATAGGAAGCTGGTGGAAATGGGCTCGTCTATCTTGTGTTCATTGCTGAAAAGAAAATGAAGGATACAAAAGATTTATAGGCATGCTCCTGATATGCAAGGACTTCGATAACCTCGATTAGTGTCAGATTGTCCCGCATTCTCTCATTAATTGGGTGCACCTTGGAGGGGGGTTGGGGTGCACTCGAGCCTGAATTTGCCTTCTGCTGCTGCTGCTGCTGCTGCTGCTGCTTAACTTCACTTGAAATCCAATTCTGAATCCTGGGCCTCACTGTAACTGTCTTGTAGCAAGTTTATCTGCTTCTGTTCCTCCAACCTGTGTTTCTGACTCCATCCTGCATCGTTCCAGGCCTGATTGTTTCGATTGCTCCATGGTGATTGATGTGCACAAAAGACAGGAGCTCCCACTTCCCTCCACTTCAATCTTTAGAGCTTGAATTTTGAAAAACTATGGACGTCATATGGGTAAGTACTGTGGAGGCACCCATTACCAACCACTGCCCTATGGGGAATCAATAGGGTGTCTATTGAAATTCAAGAGAGATTGGGATTCATTTCTGCAATTCTTTGCACATAGGAAAATTGGCTGTGGTAACACTTAGGGTACCAAAGTGCCTTGACATAAGGTAAACCAACCCATGACAGGCAAACTGCCTAATGCAGTCATCTAGGAAACCACCTATTAGAGTCTTACATCAACCCATGGCAGATTTTTTGTGATAAATGAGATTAGGACTACATTAGGTTTATTTGTGGCCATAATCTTGTCTTGGGAGATGGTCATGGAGTTATTAGTAATTGTCATAGGGCACTTACACCATTCAAGTGTAAATTGGTTATAAGAAGTTATTTTGTGATTCTTTCATGTCATGGCCATATTAGGAAATGTTGTAGCCATTTTAGAAAATGTTGTGACTGCTTTAGGTGGTAAGATGACCATTATGGGAATCCTTTTTGCTGATTTGGGGTAGTCTACAGACTCTGTTGGGCTAATTGGGCTGTACACTTCAAAAATTCATAAAAAATTCTTACTTTATCCAAAAAATAAAATTTCAATTGCTTCCTTCAATTCTCATATATGTCTATGTATGGAAAAAAATCTGAATCATTTTGCTAATGGCAACAATACAAACTACTCATTCTGCCTGTCATAGGCAGGTTTACCTTATATCCCTCACTTGGCATGCAACAGTTAGCAACAAGGTAATAGTCTTGAAGTGAGCAATTTTGGAAGACTTTTTAGACATTGGACATGTCTCTAAACCAACTTTTAGCTATCAAAATTTCATAATAATTTCAATTCCAGCAATAATATCATCAAATTTTTTTTGCAATCCGTGTCGTTTCTATCTTTGAACATACAAAAATATTTGCTTTTGCCTTCTGCTACTCTAGAACATGTCCAAAATTGCTTAAGTGGTCAGTTATGGATGCCTCCACCTTATGTCCATTGCAAATTTACAGGCATGCTCTTAATTAGATCTAGTGTCCCCATTGCTCCACATGTCGTTTCTCATAACAAGGCCAAGGCTCTGCTTTCACATTACCTTACCTGCTTTTCATTTTCATCTCCAGTTAGTTATTTCCAGCTCTGTGCACGCAGAGTTCTTCAGACAGAGTCAGTGCCGGCTCAGGCTTCTTCGAAGGTTACTTATTAAGTTACTCAGTATTATACTCATATCTTCTCTAACACCAGCCAGACTCTCTATAATAGCACTGTAATTGTTGTACTAGTTGATGAAGACATAGTAATAAAATCTCTGGTGATTTTAGTTCATTTCACTGTTTTTTGTTCTTTGTTTTACTTCCTGTTTGCATGACCTTCAGAGAAAGGGGGGGTGTCAAAGTTTGAAGTTAATATGATTATTATTATTATTATCATATGGGTATGATACTTGTGGATGCAGGTATTTCATATAATGCCTGGTTGCCTGTACTTGAGATTGGTGATGGAAAATCCCTGCATGTGTAAGAATGGAATTTGAATGAGATGCTACAGACTTGCTACAGTAAGTTAGTGAGCTTGCTGCCTGATGGAAATCCCTGCATGTGTAAGAATGTAACTTCAAATTTGAATAAGATGTTACAGGCTTACAGGGCTTATACAGCAAATTAGTGTACTCCTTTGGGGAGCTCCATTAAAGAGGGGTTAGGGTACATAAGGACACTAATGGCAGCACACTTCCCTGTCTACACAGAGCAATTGATGGAACTCCATCACCTTGGGTTCCCCACCCTCTTGCTACTGTGCCCCTAATTACTATTATTAGACTGGTCAAATTTTCATTAATTTTCTTGTTGGCAAGTGAAAGGAGGTTAGTTCCAATGCACCAAAGAACATGACATTTGGATATTGTATGCAAAAGTAATGGAGGAACAAAGCTTTGTTCATAGCAGGGCGAAGCATGCGGGCTTCAATTTCATCCTAAAATAGGTTCTTCCACATAAGTACATAATTGATTTTGGCGATGCACACATAGTGAAGATGGTGGTTTATGGGCAATGGTGCATTTTGGGGGGGGATCAAAACTTTTTTTTAGAGGAGCCTACGGTGAGTCTGGGAAGTGAGTGTATAAACACTAAGGTACAAAATCAAGGCCAGGTATACCCTAGGCTAGGCCTTACCTTCTTACAATGAAACAATGGCTATGCTTTTAGACAATTTTCAATAGACATTATATTGAAATGACACTATTAAGGTAGACCAACCCATTGCCGCCAACTACCTATTTCTGCCATCCTATTTTTGGCCCCATTTTCACCACAAAACTCATCCAAATCCATCCATTTTATGACAAAATCAATGCATTAATAACAACAAGGGATAACATGTCAATTCTTTAATGGTGAATACTTAAGTGCTAATAGATACATAGAATGGCAGTTATGAGTTGTTTGTAGGATATTTATGACACTAGTCTATCAGTGATTTGGTAATTTCACGATACACCACTTTAGAAATTCATAGAAATTACAGTTTTTATTGGAAAATTATAATTCTACCTGGGTATCATTCGTGAAATATGCATACACCTTTGAAAAATATGTGCCCCTCTTAGAGTTGGCCCCGAGATATTCAAATTGCAAGGCAGGGTGGTAATAGGCTTGTAGATACAATGCAGTCTAAAGAAGTTCAATAAATTATTAGACTGAGACCCATTAAGATAACTCGCCTATGACAGTCCAAATGGGAGCCAACCCATCACATGCAAAATTACAAAATTACAGAAGTGGTGTACATTCTAGTTCTGAAATGTACACCTCTAGAATATTATTGCCTGTGATGGGCTGGCTCCCATTTGGACTGTCATAGGCTGAGTTACCTTAGTGAACGGCAAGTGCGATAGAATTGAAAGAATTTTTTTATATATAGTTTCCAAGTACATCTGGTAAAGCCAAACATAACTTGAAAGACCACACGCGCTTTGCTTCCAACTGATTTGTGCAATTATGTAGGCTTGGAAATTGGAATTGTTCACAAGATGAACATATCATAGATAGAAACAGAATGCTGTATTGCATGAGTGCGCTCTGCATAACTTAAGTTAGTACTGTACTGTACAGTAGTGAGGACAGAGCAAAATGAAAGGATTTGGTGCATTAAAAAAAGGGAGTACCTGTTGTTCCCATGAGAGTTGTAGTACTGATTGATGGGAACACATTCAACAGGTACAATTTAGTGTGCAATTGAGCACATTGGTAGATTCTGAGGCACCCACACAAAAAACACATCAATTAAGTTAAGGTAATTTACAACCAGTCAGCTTTTCAAGACTACAGTAATCAATGAATGGTTATAGCCATTGTACAGTAATTCTACCTCCCATTTTCATGATGCATTTTGGGTCCAACCGTTGGTGTTGCATTTGGGGTAGTGTTGATTACGGGTGAGCATGCCTCATACTAAATTGATTATTGTGATAAAATTTCTTTTTTTCCAAACAAAGACATTCCAGATTAGGTTTCCTTTCCTTTCCCTTCCACTGCAAACTTGTGAGTAAGTTATAGATGATGCTGGCAGGGCTGTTGTGTGCAGGATATAATAACTTTTTATTGTACACATGTGGCTACTGGTTTGTTAGTTAAAGAATTTCTGCATATGATAACTTATGGAAGTGAAGTTATCAGTTGTGCAGGTTCAACCAGCTGCTGCAAGTATTTGATTTACTCCCACAAATTAAATTTACTCTCCAATCTTCCAGCCAGAGGAGGTGAATCCTGGCCAAAGTTGCATCCTCTTGTTCCCTTCCTCCTGGCTGTGGTTATTAACTTAACAAGCTCTTGCAAGTAAAAATCTCTGTCCCTACAGACAGAAACTACCACAAGTAATGTGTGTCAACTGAATGCAAAACCCAGAAATGATGTGTTCATTTCAACACTGCTATGGGCCAATTAATAGTATGCTTTGATTAAAGACTCTATTGAGCCAGTATAGTATAGTACAGTACAGTACAACCTCCCAGAATCAATAAAAACATGGGAAATATGTGAATGATATAGGTCCTTGATGGACTTTGAGAATCAAAATTAGCATCACATTCTAAAGGTGGGTACCCCTGAAACTGCCACTTTTAGCATAATTACTATGATTATACTGGTCAAAATATGATTGATGTTCTTGTTGGCAAGTGAAAGGAGGTTCCAACGCACCAAAGAACATGACATTTAGATATTGTATACAGAAGTTATGAAGGGTCAAAAATTTTTTTGGTAGATATTCTAAAATTGTTTCTTCAATATACTTACATGTTGATTTTGGAGATGTATGTAGAGTGATGATGGCAGTTTTAGGCGAGGTGTAATTTGGGGTGGGCACACCTTCCTTTGACTAGCCTAAGATTGGTTGGTTTTCCTCATCTTGAATTTTCTTGGATTTTAAGGTTCACGATGGGATATTCCATTAGGAAAAGTGATACATTTATTGTTGCTAGGATCTTAAAGAGTTGGGTGTTCTTCTATTCCCACACAACTCCTAAAAAACATATTGCTCCTAAGTTTCTTTCCTATGCCATTGTTGGCATGTTTACAAAACAATATGGAAACATTCTATTGACGTGTAATAGAATACCAGTAGAATCAAAATGATGGATTCAGATTTTTGGGTGGAGCAATGGGCCTAAGAAAATGTTATGTGGCTCTTTAGATATGCCATTTCCCACAAGATATAACACTTTCATGTAATTAAATTGAACCATGAGAGGACTTAATCTATCACCAAGGTAATTTGACTGAAATTTGATCCAAATGAATTATTGAATGAATAGGTGCATTCTTTGTTTCTATAAGTATCACCAAAGTAGTCGATTGAAATTAGATTCAATTATTGGATGAATAGGTGCAATCTTTATTTCTACATGAACCTCAATCACATTCTGTCTTCCATGGCATTATGAAATTAGCCCTAAAATGACCCTGAGGATTGAGATTGTCTAATGAATGGCTTAGGATATCTCTATAGTGAACAAAGGATCAATTCTTCATTTGATGTTTTCATGGTGGGAGGTGGGAGCATGCAAAGTCTTTTAACCCCTAAAGGACCGGGGGTATTTGACCAAAGCTCTTGTTTTCTTGACTAGTTCTTGTAACAAGCATAATTTCTCAAATGTGTGATGTGATTTTGATGATTGCTACCGTTGAAATGAAAGAAGACTTATGTAGCTTTCCTATGAAAAAAAGATCAACAAAATCGCACAATTTTTGAGAAAATGCCACCGTTGACAAAATTGATGAAAGATATCCAATTTTGCCAAACTCTATACATGCGCTGAAATTGAAATGTTGAAATCGGAATGCTCAAAAGTGATCCAAAAACTCTGATTTTTTCCCCACAAGAACATATCATCATGATTTAGATGTGCAATTTTTTCCAAATCATTTTGAGATGTGGAAAAAAAGATATGAGCTTATGAAGTGATAGCCTAGAGCACTTTTCCTATTCTCAAAAAATTCATAGAAAATCGCTCAGTCAATTATTTTTCAATCAGATTGTATCGATGAATTCAGCAAAAAAAATCATCTAGGGGCTCTTTGTTGGTCATAGACTATTGATGAGGTTCACATTCCAAATTTTCTACAAATGTAGTTGCCAAAGCCATGTGGTGGCCTTATGGTCATTTAGGGTTAAGGCAAGAGCCTGCCCTCACTAAAGGCCTATTTGTTTCCAGGGTTAAAGCCTTTCATGAGGACTAAGAATCAAATTCAGACTCACAATTCACAAGTCTCCGACTGAATCTCATCATACAATGATGCAGATTGAATTCAGGAAGGGAAGACCATACCAAGACCTTGCTTTCCAAATCTACAAACATCTTCACAAGACAGAAATTCAATTGTGGTCAACAGTGGTATCCAAGCTCAATTGCAGAGGGCTTATAAAAATGAATTTCCAGTTCCTGGATGCTAATTAACTGATAATAATTTACAGCAAAAGCCCTGTTAATGAAGACAGGGAATTTGACGAGAACATAGCCAGTTCACATGGCTCATTTGGAAGAACACGAGAGTAAATCCAATTTGAAGTGAAAGAATCACAAAGTTTGCTATAAAAATGTACCTGCCAACAATAAGAATTGATGAATCCAAAGCGTCCAACCTGTAGATTTAATGAGAATTAATGAGTATTTTGATTAAATAGAGTATAATTCTGTGCATACTTTTTACAGGATCACTCTAAATGATAAATCCGTGACTATAATTGAGCTGATAAATGTTGACAACTCTGTGCTCATTGCAGTTGAAATACAGTAGTGAGCTTCAAATCTTTTCTTTGAAGCAGACAAACCTTCTATCCATTGTCTGTTCTCGATATTTTTTTAGGTGACATGGCTGGAAACAATAATCTTCCAGAGCTGCAAGTTGAGTGGCACCCTCCGTTCTTGTCATACATTGTCCCGCCGTTCTGTGAGTCACCTCTTCAAGAAGCTAAGAGCACTTGCAGCTTATGAAACGGGCAACGTGCCCATTACCTGTCAAGACAAAACAAAACAAATGGTTCCAATTAGTCCAGTACTCCTATTGAATGCAATTTTCAAACCAAACAGTGAAAAATTGTTTAGGAATGCACTCCAGAGGTTTCGTAATATTAAGTACGGGATACTAAGATTGATAGGACCTAAACCTTGAAGAAATGACTCAAAAATCTAAACCTAATTGACCCTTAGAAGTTATCTAGGTTTAGATTCTCTGAGTCATCTCCTAATTGACCCCTGTTACCAGCAGCAATTCCTCTACAAACTTTGCTGGACTAAAGAGGTGTAATCACGACTTGGCAAAACGGTGTTGTAAAATAATACTTTTAGTGGTCTACAACTTCCCACAATGAAATTGCATAAGAAATTCATACAGTGATAGGAACATTTGATCTCAATAAATTTGACTCCTGTACCCAAACAGATCTCTCCAGTGAACTTTATTCATCAATCTTCGAATGAAAAGCCCACACCTAAATAATGGTTAAAAATGCTCAAAGTGAAGTCAACAGTACCCTCAACCTTATTGTGGGCAATGGCAATATGAGAGACATATGTTAACTTTCATCATACTCTTACTGCAAGTAGTGTAATAAGCTACAAGATGTTGATTTCCAAGACGCTGAGCATGTCGCGCACTGAGATTTACAAGCGGATTGAAACTTCACTATAGGGTATATTTTTTAAACCTCACTTACAATGGGTTTTATGCTTTTTCATTACAATTGACTGGATGGTAAACCCACAATCAACAGTCTTGTTAGTCACACAAACCAATAAAAAAAATCCTATTACAAGGAAAGGATTGACAAATTACAGTATCAATCAGCAAAAAATTGCAAAAAATCAAAGAGTATTCTAAAATCATTTTGTACACCTAGACATCGTAAGGGAAAAAACAGTGGCTTCTGCAGATTCCTTCGGATGTATTAAAGATTGTTTCAAGTTTGCAGTCCCTAGGCATGTTTTTCACAAAGTCCGACCACGAGATCTCAATAGAAAATCGCCTCCTGTATGCAAAACTTTTAAAGCTAACTGACAGTGAGACACCTCCAGCGTTGACATGTAGCTAACATATCGCTAGATCAGCTGAAGCAGAGGACAAACTGAATCAATGCGTTTGACAAAAATACCAGACAAAGTCTATTTTCTATTGTTGAAAAGGGGTAATTTGAGGCTTCCTTTGAATCCCACCAGGGGGTGTCTTTTCTACAGTGGTACTGTAGAAGGGACACCCCCACTCTTCATGTTCAAGAATTTTATATTCAATAAGTTATGACACTGAGGGAGCAAAATGAGTTTCCAACCGGGCATGTCCATCCCCTTAGGATTTGGTGAGAAAGTGACAGTAGAGTAGGTTATATTATAGAGATTTGAGTGCAACGTGCACCTATAAGGTTTCAGCCGCTTTATGAAAAAGCGTCCTACTCCACAGTCCCCCGCCCACAAGAAAGAAAAATGTGTCACTGTTCAGATCACGTTTCAAGCTACCGATCCAAGAAAAATCTTGACTTCTACAGCCTCTACATCAGAATCGGAAGATACATATAAAAAACTAGCATACAAATCATTCACTACGTCGCAAAACGACAGTGCGCAACTTCTACTGAAAGACTCTCTTATTTCTTCCATCCTGAGCCTTGTGCACTTCTGAGCTCAAATGCAACACTCTCTTCTTTCTCTCCATTTTCAGCCTTGTGCAATTCTGAGCCACGAAGGCAAGACTCTTCTTTCTCTCCATCTGAAGCCATGTGCACTTTTTGAGCTCTAGAATCTCATCGAAAATACTAACTTATCCCTCATGTAAAAAAATTCACATTACAGATTTGAGAATCACCTCTGACTACGAGACGGTAGGCTTGCAATCCAACACCCCTAATAAACCTTGAAGAAAACGACATGTTACAATACAAAATTCACGGAAGTTCTTCAAAGAATTGCTTACAAGGTTTGCAAAGTTACGCAACACGAAGGAGCTCAATGTCTCCCTCGCGAAGCGCGTCGGCCACGATGACGGCCGTGTTGAGGCAATTGGCGATCCACCGCATCAGTCGCCGACACACAGCACCCGCGAACCAGTAGAGAAAACCCCACCCAGGCTTCATCTTTGAACGTACGCCCCCAAAAATTCCCCAAGCCCTAACCCAAGAATGCCATAGCCAAGACCTCACGAGAAGTTCCTAGAAAAACAGAAATTCACTGTGAGAGATACATAGAACGAGAACAATGGAGCAAATGCGCTGGCTATGGCGCGCCAGCGTGCACTCCACAGGAAGCCAGCAAGCTTCACCAACACTTCCAATCAAACCTAAGAGTACAAAACCGTCACAAACGTGACAACAAGCAAAAACGAAGAAGTGATGGAGGCGTGTTAAGATCCCCAGCAAACTGATGAAAGCGTGCGAAGTAGCCCATTGAGGAACCGGCCATGGGCCCCAATTTCAGGAACGCAATTCCAGAATTCAGTTTCGAAATTGAGACGCAAACGTCCCTTGATTGATGGAATTCCAGGGACCCACAACCCGAAATGAAAATCTCCCTTCATGCAGCCGGCTTTCCGGCGGTATTACGTTGCGTCATATTCACGTGCCAACCGAACTTAACTTCCGTCCCCACCAAAGGAACATTCAAACTGATTGAGTGTTCCAACATTCAGATCAAAGAGATGAATCTAGATGGGATTTGAATGCGTTTGATCGAATCTCGGGCAACGGGATCCGAAATCTAGGGTTGGGCTTTTGGCTCTGTGGCGGGACTTGGTCGCCATTGATGGCGGGGCTGGCTGTGTTCCGATCTGGTCAAATCATATTATGGCTAGAATAGGAAGAAAAATTCATTCATGGGGAAGCTTGAGTGGAGAGGAGCGGGAATTGCTGAGTTTATAAATTTCAAAAGGAGAATGTGATCAATAGCATAATTAATTGTGTAACCGCCGCGGCTGGAGACGAAGACTTGCTCCATCTGTACGTCTATAACTTAGTTGAGCATTAGTTTCGCGAATTGTTAGACTAGTTTTGCAAGTTGTTAGACTAACTTTGCATATTTTTAGGCTAGTTTTGCAAGTTGTTAGACTAGATTTGCGATTTGGGGTTCATTGCTTTCGTGGTGTGGTTCGTGGGGGGGCTCCCTTCACTTTGAGTGGATCCAGAGGTGCGGGTTATCGGTTCTGAGAGACAACGTGCAGGAGCTTTGAAGGTCTGTTGCGACGGCCGTGACCTACGGCTTTGGTGCTTACAGAGAGCCTTCGTGTCGCGTGCGAGGGTCTCGCACCAAACCCTATAAATCTGACACCCGAATTTCTTTAACCTACAGGTAAGCGCTGCGACGTCCACTTTTTGGACGATGAACAGATTGAAACTCAAGTTTCATCCTCATTATTTCTTGGATGAAAGTTATTCTAATTTGTGGAGATACTTCATGAAGTTGTTCACCAGGGAAATACCCCCCATTGCTTCAGTACTGTATCAGTACTAATGCAATTCTACTACTATTTAGTATTGATGCAATATTGAAAATATACTTATGCAATATTGAAAAATTTGATATTGATGGAATATTGCAACAATTGTCTTAGTTGTAGTATTGATTTAATCAAATGATTGCAACAATATTACTAGCTGAGATGTGTCTTGAATATATATTGCATATGTATAATTCATAGTAACTATTTTGTATTGAAATAGTATTGCATAAGTACTGCAAGAATATTGATTTTTATCCCTAAAATACCTTCTAATTAAAGAGTTGGCATTTGTCTTTGTCAAAGTGTATTTTGTCCCTCAACATACTAATGTTTTAAATTTAACTTCAATTAACAAGATGATCTTATCAAATGTACTCCTTGATCCACTTAGAAAATTTCTGGAAATTCTAAATACTTAATATATTGCTGAAATTTTAAAATCCAATTTCACAACATTGGTTGTTTTTTTCCAAATTTCTATTTCCAAAATAATTTTGAAATTTTAATTTAAAATACTTGTTTCTCATTCCCATCTATAATTTTGGAGGAAATGATCAAATTATTGTAATTTTGTACTGGTAAATGATATATTTTGCAATATAAGTTATACATTAAAAATCCACACTACTTTTGTTTTCCCATCTATAAACATGAATACATCAACAATCACAATAAAACCTTTTTAATACATTGAAATGCCCAAATTAACTTATTCAATTATTTAAATTCTAAATTCAGCATAATATAGGTAATTTGATTTGAAGATCATACCCAAAGGTGTTTGGGATATCAAAAATAAAATTCATACCTTAAAGTAGGTTGTTTGTTTGTTTGATACACTGAGATCTAAGAAACCGTGAGTCCTCTAGTAGAGCTTTTGATACTGTTGGAAAGCTCTTTGCACAAATGGGTGCACGAACTTTGTTTTGTGGCAATTGGACCTATAGTGTGAAAGTTATTGAATTTCAAAGCTTTTATGAATGAGAAAATTGAATTAAATTATCTTTTGTTTTGGAAAAATCCTAATTTTCACATTGCATATCCAAATTTCTCAAATTGAAGTGCTTGCTCTCCTTCGTGTATAAATCTTTCCATTCATATCAAGAACACAACCTCTCACACCGCAACAAAGCCCTTCCACTTCTTAGTGCATAAAAAATATTGAATTTTGGAGTTTTTAATAATTAAAAAATTACAAAACTATTTTTATGGGCCCCGTTAGGAGACACTTACGCTTCCCTAACGGGGAACTCGTTGGCGGAACTTCGGCAAATTATGGGGAACGTTGAAGGAGAACTTCGTTTGTTTTCCAAGATTTTTTCCATGCCCCGCTACACCGCCTGCCGTTGTTGGTATTGTTGTTTGCAAGTTGTATGGATTTGGATTGTATCTGCTTCAATTAGCTACTGTCTTCCACTCCGCCTTTGTTTCTCATGGAATCAGGATTCTGTTTTCTCATCGTTCTAGTTCCGGTGAAGAGTTTGTGGACTTTGCGAGCCGACTGTGATTCTGAGATAGCGTTGCTTGGGATTTTTCAAACATGCTTTGTGACAGTTCTCTATCAGACATGTGATGAAAAAATTTCGAATGGGTAATTTGTGCCTGAATCAATGCAAACACCTTGGAGAACTGATGCCTCATGGCTTAATTCGTATCATGTCCAGTACGTGAGGTGTAGTGAAGATTTTATTGGAATTACCTGTTGATAATTTTACTAGTAGACCATGTACTGACCATGTACTAATCCACTTTTAATAGCCAAATGAGAAATATTCATTTTAACAAGTTGAACTGGTCTCGCTAATAGAAATAAGATACCTTCTCATACTCTTCATAGTCTGGTACTCGTGCTTTGCTGTGCCATTGACAAAATTTGTCTGTCCTTGTGCAAGCAATCAATAATTAGATTGTGAGAAAGCTAGAACCTGACTATCATAACAAATTTTAATTCCTCCATAAAAAACCTGCAGTTGCAACAAAATATGGAGCAAATTTTCAGGGAGCTTTTCTTAAGAGAAGATTCATAAGCTATTGAATTTGTAACCATCTCATCCGGTAAGTATATTGATACTGAGATTAAGGGATTGCCAATGCTGATAGATGTGCACACTTGTATGTATTTTTTGACAATGGCAGACTTGTAGACACACTAGATTCCCAAACTGAGGGTGCAATTAGTACCTTCATTAGTTTCATATCCAAACTAAGATTGAGGTTCTTTTATTAACTCAGGAAAAACATCATCGTTCCTACCATTCTTGTGAAAATTTGCTCCATAATTTGCCGCATATTTTGAACCTCCTCTTGTGTTATTTGCACAAAATATTATCACTATCGTCCCAACTAGGGTCTACAACCGTCAGAAAGATGAGAATTGACTGATTGAGGCCTTCACACAAATTTGTGTAACTGGTTCACCAACCTGCCGCGCCAAGCACTCTCTATAATCTTACAATCGAACAGGGTTAGGTGTACAAAGACTTTTACTTCCCGATTGGAATCCAAGCAAATGCTGAAAAGTTGTTCTACATTAGTGCCAATTAGGTGCTCAGAATCATCAAGTTTAAGAGGTGTAGGTATTGCCATGAGAAGAGAGTCAGTACAAAGAATGAGATTAGATGCCATACAAAGAATGAGATTAGATGCCATACAAAGAATGAGAAAAATCATGTCATGATTTGTACTTGCTCATCCAATTGAATGCTTGGAGATGGCCACCTGCCCTTAAAACTTGGAATCTTGATATGTTTTAAGCTTTGGGGAGCAAGAGTTTGATTTTATCAAACTTTACTTAACAAACTATATTTTACCGTGACCTAACGATTTGCTACGTGACAATGTACTCCCATGTGGAATGCTGCCGTTTGTGTGCTATGAATTGGTAGGATAGAGATTACTTGTTGCTACAATGTAGCATGGGGATACTAAGGCTCTGTTTCGTATTTTATAGCATCAATTTTTCTCTTATGCTTCATGGGTCATCTTCAAATTCCATTGAGCAGTTGTTGACTTTCCATCAATTTGTTGTAGTGTTGGTGTGCTTGGAACACTTGGTTGAATGCTCTGGTTGGATGTTGGATTTTTATTTGAAAATTCTTTCAAGTTGCGAGATGACCTTCATTTGGCAAAATCACTTCAAGAGTCAAGTTGTGTAATCTACATGTCGTTCCAATGCATTGACATGTCTAATCCCATCGTTGATATTTGTATCAAAGAGAGGGGTTACCTAGATTGAAATATGAACCTTTGGTCGGTGGTGGCATCGTTGTCTCCAAAATGAGCCGTTTGTAAGTAGGTAGGGGTCCATGTTTTTGTAGCGGGCTAGACATCATTCAGTTGAGTGTGGAACATGATTCCTTAGACCATGGATATTTAGGACTTCCAATTCTATTGTTACTCAAGAGATCCATGGATCCTAAAAACTAGCTTGTCAACCTTGATAAAAAAACAAACTACCATGCACATGGTTAAATTCCTGAACAAGATTATCAACACCCTAAAACACCGTGGGAAGTGCGGGTGAACTACTCATCCATTCGTTGATAAGCCTTTGCAAGGGAGTAGGAGAATTTCAAAGCATAAATCCTCATGTATGATCCTTTCTCTATATTATAGTCCAATTTTGAAGCTCTTTGCATATGTTGAGAGTTGTGTGTGTTTTGGCTTCTCTCCCTGCTTGTAGGTTTTCTCAACTAGGGTTTAGTAATTCGAAAGGAATCCTAGATAGAGTTGGAAGGTGGTTGGAAAACTCAAGGAGAGCAATTCTTGTACGATACTTTGTGTTTCGGTTGAAGTTAAAGTGACCTCGAGAACAGTAACGTCCTCTCCTCTCCAAGATCTCTTCAATTGATTTTGAAATCTAAGTGAACATAATACTTATATCTATGAGGGGAATTAACATTGTCATTACTTACAAAGACTACCAATACTAGCCACGTGCAACCAAAATCTAACTAGTCAAGCCATTTCAAAGATGTCAATTGTTGGTTTATCTTCGTGATTTATCAAACAGACCTTTCAAATAGAATCCTAGTTTGGGTTTCAAGATCATGTTGTATTTTCAAGGACGTGCCATTCAAAGAAGTAGCATATCCTTTCATAGAGTGAGGGGGGGGGGGGAGAAGAGATGACATTCTACAACAATTTCTTTTTATCTATTCTAGTTTAGAATGATTTTGCAAGTACCTTAATAGTGTTCTCGTGGAATTCTATTCTGTTTCATATTGGTATCCACCAGTTAGTGTTACTTTTTTTCCCTTATTAATATAGTGTAGAGTTGATCCTTTGATGACAGTATCAAGAAAATTATTGGGTATTGTCAACAATATAATTTCTTACATGTATTCAACAATCCTTTTAGTGACAACTCAAAGACAATTTCAATGCATTTTAGCATGTCTTTTTGATAGTTGGTTCATAGTTAGTTTTACAGCAACATATATGATGGAAGAGTACTTTTTGAAATTGACCGAAAGAGTGTAGGTATTGGGAACTTGAAACCAACATCTATATAACAGTGGGATGATGTACAGAAATTAAGGAATGTACTTCCAAAAGCAACATAATGCCAATAAACAATTGAATAAGGTTCCTATTAATAATCAACCTTAACTTTATGTACTATGAAACTTTGTCAATTCCACTATTTTATTTTATTTATTTTTAGAACTCATTTTTTAAGATCTTACTTTTTCTACTAAAAATAAAAGTAGAACTAAACCATTTTAGTTATTTTCAAATATTCACAACATCTTATTTTCAAGATTCATGTGGTAAAAAAGTAAGTCAAATGCTATAAGAACCTAGAAAACAATCGCATAAATAAAAAGTCTTTATTTTGATGTTTTTTTCATAAAGACCATTTACATTAAAAAAGAAGTTTTTTCAATTCCAAATACCTCATGAACTACAATGCTAACATTATCACTTCGTTTACAACTTGAGGGGGGGGGGAACTTAGGTTGAATTAGAAGACCACATGAGTTAAAATATAGGGTCATATTTATGCATGAAATGTAACATTTATAATGAATTATAAAATTTTACATATAATGTACGATAATTTAAACTCAAAAAAAGAATAATTTGAGAATCTCATCAGCATGTATATAGAATATTCTAGAATATACATCAAATATTTCAAATATTTGATAGCCCCATTTAAATCCATTCTTAATGCATGTGGTTATGATAGATATATGTTAATGATTCTTGAGGCTTTACAAACAATGTTGTTCAATTCCTAAGAATAATCCCCATCTACATGTTGTGAGAACAAGTTCTTTGACATAGACATGTAATATTGCTTTTGAAAGAGAATCTTTAGGGCCCACATATCTTGTTACTTTTATTTTGACTATGGCAATGGCATAGGGCACACTAGTATTTGCTTAAAACTAGTAGGTTTACTTACATTTTTACTTGCATCCTTACAATTTTTTTTAATTTAATAAAAAAAATCTTTTATTTAACAATTTAAAAAAAAATCAGAATATACAGTTCTAACAATAATAGTATTGTGTCAAATTTTGACCTAATCTTCATCGTTCCTAGAGTTGCACTAAGTTTTAATCAATTTTAAGGTTCCCCTAGCAACTTGCTTGGACAAATCTTTCCCCACTGGACTTGAGTTCCATCTTCTAAGTAAAAGGGACTAATATATATTATAATAATACTATAAATACCTAAATCTTATGTAGCAGAGCGAGTAGGATGTAGGCATGTAGCAAAACACTATGAGACATGCAACTATAGTAACTTAAGCACAAGTATGAGTGTTCTTTAGGATCAATATGAAGGGATACAATAATCTCTCTTATTACTACATATCAAAAAAATATAAAATAATTACTAGCACTGGACAGACGAGCAAAATTCTAGAGGGGCAAGTGAATACATGGTCCAACGAGCTACTAGGTGGAACCCCAAAACGGTTTCAGTTAAGTGTCAAGGGTTGTCATCCTCGTGATCAGATAAGCTTTTTTGCCCATGAAAACGACAACTTCAGTTTAGCAATTGTCACTACTACGATCGCTCACAAGTTCACTTTGATCGCCAGGATCTCCATTGTAACTTGTAACCATCTCTTCTTCTTTCTTATTCTAGGGTTTGTGCTTGTAGGATTCTTCTTTTGCATTTCAGCTTCTCCAATTGTCGTTTTAGAGAGTTCTATATCGTTTGGAAAGGAACTCCTGAGCCTACCCTAGTACAATATTCCAAAGGAGAACACATGAGGAAGGTAAGTATGAGCAATAGCATTACTACAAACATTATCAGGAGCACAAGTTGGCCTTTCCAACCTACCTTTTTCATAACCATTATAAGTTTTTTCTGCACATCATCACTTTCATCACGTCAACTATGGAGAAAGGTATGGAATCTAGGGTTTGGCAAGCACTCATGAATATGATGTACTTGTGGATTTTGTGATGGTTTTTTTTCTAAGGGGGTTTCCTTTCTTACTTTAGGCTTAAATTGCTTTTAGGTCTTCTGACTGTTAGTGTTTCGGAATTGAAGACAACTCTTGAGAAGTTCGTGAGTTTTTGGAAAGCTACTTAGTTTCTAAGAGTGTTGTTTAGGGTTTTGAGTTGTTTCTAATGTGGGTACTTGTGGTAGGTTCTCAGTCTTGGACCTTTAGAGAGACTACGCAATTGTGATTATGACATGTATGGTTCACTCATTGCTTCTTGCATTTTGACTAAGTTTTTTCGTTTTATTGATAGTGGTGCAAAGCAGTTGTGGGATTTTCTTAGGTATATGGCCCATTTCATAGGATTTGTAGTGGATCTCATCCCTTACTATGATCCCATACTTTTTGTGAGCAAGTTTTGATGTAATTGAATATCCAAGGTAGACCTGGAATTTGTGTTCACTTAGAACAACAAACAAGTAAAGATTTGGTCTTGTAATGCTATCCACTATCAATTTGTGTAGTTTTTTTATACTTATGATTGTGCAACTTTTTAGGTCTCAACGGAATGTTCTTCTTAGGCTCAATGCTAACTTCTTGTATTGGTATGCACACCCAAAGCATGGTTGTTTCATTCATTTGGAGTACTTCATTATGGTTCTTGAATAGCGTATTCATTGATGTGCAGAACGAATTTCATGTTTTTATGACATGTCTACTTGAATGTTCAACTTGCAAATTCTTCTTAGTCATTGTGCTTGTATTGAAAATTAATACAAATACTTGGGGTTGTCTCATGCAGGCTTTGATATTATTTTGGAGCAATCGGAGGTAGTGGAGTATAGAAGTTCAATGGTTGAATCTTAGTGTTTGTAGAAATTGCATTATAGTGTAGAATAGTGTTTGTATTTATTTTGCATTTGCAAATGTCCATTCCCAAAGATTACATGTATATATATATATATATATATATATATATATATATATATATATATATATATATATGTGAAATTGTAATTTGTATGAATCTTCTATTGAAATGTACATTGTTAATTGTTTGAATAAAAAATTGTATCATTTTGAGTTTTTTGTAATGTGCACAAATGCAATATAATTATGATATTGTCCTAGAAGAACAATTGTACACTTGCAATATGACAACAATATAGCTACTGAATAATATTCTCATAAAAACATGTCTGTTTCATTATTGAAAATTGACTACTACCATATACCAATTCTACAAATGTGCAATATTGCAATAGCTTACAAAAATTATACTTTCAATATTAAATTAAAGACATTTTGCAATATTGAATCATAATGTTGTCATCAACTTTGTAGTATTATTCAACAAGCTACTTATTATTATTCATTTAGTACACTTGTAGTATTGCAATCGTATCCCTACTTTTCAATTTTGTTTCAATATTGTATCAATACTATATTGTTAAATGCATAGTCACCTAGGATGCACTCTCAATAATTAATCTTGATTTCACCACCACCCCCTAAAAAAATACTATACATTACACCTCCAACAATCAATACTAAATTAATATGATGGTGTATATGGAGACAATATGGAGACAAATATGAAGACATCTGTTTGGCAACAGAACTAAAATGTTTGAATTGAATCAAGTCATTTACTATGTGTTCAAAATGCATTACAATTCACATACATCAATGATAAATACAATACCCTAAAGCTAACCTTAAAGAAACCAATACATCAACAATTTGGTTCCAACAATGAAAAGGAAACACTACAAACAAATTGCTGGGTTTCTTGTGTGTAGCACAACACCCTAAAGCTAACCCTAAAAGAAGCTAAAACTGAGCACTTCCACCCTCAAACACGTGCACAATAGATTTCATTTTTGTTAGTATACATTACATAGAACTCTCTTCTTAGCCTTAAAAAGACAAAAAGGAGGGTGATAAGAAATGCATACCAATGATATTGAGAAACGGGTTGGAATCTTGGATTTGGACCAAAGTGCATGAATGCACCATTCATACATTCCTTCAACAACAGGATAAAGTCAAGAGTTTATGTTTTCCGCAATCTGTTGAATGCAAGTCTAATTCTAATTGAAAAACTCCAAGAACCCCGTTATCCTATTGTCCAAACAAACCACACAGAAGAACAAAAGTGGACATTCAGGAAATGATGAAACCCAATTTTCCATTACACATATAGACTCCAAGTGACTATGCACTGACCTCTTGTAAACTGACAACAGAATTGAACAACATATTACAAGCTGAACTCAAACCAGAAACACAAGTGAATAAGCCTCAAATACAAACGAATGTCATGCATGATCAAAGAGCAAAGATCAAAGAGAGTACAATTAGGGTTGATACAAACCTCAAATTGTTGAGTGTGTTGAGTTCCTGAAGCTGAGAGTGCGAAGTCCAACTAGCGTCGAAACCCTAATCATGTGGTAGAGATCTATGGTTCCCTCTCTTTCGGTCTCAGATCCAAAAGCAAGCATTGGAGGTCAATAGATTTTAATAAAAATTCACAATCGACAGCCTAGGGGGTCGTTTTGATTTTTTCTTTTTATGATCAACGGTCGTTGATTTTCCAATCAGAAGGGGGAGGGGGGAGGAGGGCGGAGGGTGCTACATCTATTGAGTGGATAGTTAAGCGTTTGTGACAAAATTGAAATTGATTGGCAACAATATTGTTGAGAGTAGGGATTTTTTCCCAATGTTGTTCTATATGTCTAATGGTTGGATTTGGTGTTTCTAGAGTACATATTTTTCTAAAATTACAAATATGCAAGTATGTCAAGTTGTTGACCCAGCCAAAATTGCATTGACTCTAGCTCAAAATTGGACTTGCAAAATAGAGGGCATAGATTTGAAGAACACAAAAATTTCAAATAATCACTATATCAAGAGAACCTTATTTCAAATCCTCTTCAACAAAATTTACCCAAATAATGATAATATCTTTCTTGTAATTGAATTTTGAATGAATTTTGAAATTTTTCTTTCAAAATAATTTTTTGTTGGTGTTGGTGTTGGTGAATTTAACTATATGGATGGAATGTAAAACTCATAGTCTACAACTTTTATTTGTATACCAATTCAAAAATATTCTTCCAAATAGCATTTTATAAAGATTTTTCTCAAATAGTCTATTTTAAAGAAGACTCTTGACATTCAGGGGTTAACACCACATCTTTGGTTAAATTGTCTCTCTTCCCAAACCCAAGTTGTGCTTATACTCTCTCCCATATCCAAATATTACCATAGCTGGTGGTTAGGGTCAACATTCTTTGCCAAATAATCTTTTAATTTGCTAAAAATTAGGAATATTTTTTCAATATTTCTTTCTTGTCTATACAAAAATACCTTAATTTTCACTACGAGAGAAAGGGCTGTTTTAAGTATAGTCCTGGTAGTATAGTCTTTTAAGTAATGACCTATAAGGTGCCTTTTAAGTAAAAATTTCATGAAAATCCACCCCTTTTTCTTGTAGTGTTTTTTTCAATTAAATTTTCAAATAATTTGGCATCCATTTTCAGAATTTATTGTTGACCATGACTACCAAGTATAGTAGTTTCTTTCTTTTTTTACATTTGTCCCAAATATCTTGTCTCCTTGAGCAATGTACTTGTAAAACTAATTTTAGGATTGAAGGTGATTTTATTTTTGATGTTAACTAATGAAGCACAAGAAGTCAATTTATTATCCATGTCATAAACTTATATGGTTTTCATTTGTAATCTAAAAATTGAATTATTTTTCTAGGAACTTGAAGTTGATTGGGTCAAAAACCAAGAGGCATTGAACTTTTTATTGAATCTATTGAATTCTAAGTTGCTCTTGTGCAAATTTAAATATACGGAGAGGACAAGATAGTTGTATAAGAAGTCTTTCTTTTCTATAAAGTCTATGCTGATTTATCTATGGAAGTTTGTATCTATTCCAACTTCCTACTTTTTGATCCTCCTTGATTGCAATTAATAGACATGTCCAATTGTTTTGTACTTGAGAGGACACATTGCACACGGGATGGCACATTCACTACATAATCATCTAATTGTTGCATGTATTAAACTATTGTTGCTAAATCCTTAATTTTCATTACTTCCAAAAAGACTAGTATTATGAGACTAGGGGGAAGACATCTTTAACTCCTAAACGTCCAAGGCCTTCCAATATAAGCTTTTAAAATTTTTCTCTAAATTGAAAAAAAATCCAACATTTTGATAAGTCTTATCAGTTTTTTTAAACTATAATTGTACAAATTCAAACTAGACATATTGAAGATTACATGGGAAAAGAAGACACAACAATATCATTTATGGATTGAAAGATTGTAATGTTTGATTATGCGGGTGTTAAAACTATGTAAGTGATTTGAAGTCTTTCAATCCTCTTTTTACATGTGAAATCAAAAAAATTGGTTGCATAAAAAATATGGGGTCAAAGGGCCTAAGATGCATAATTCCAATCAATTTACTACTTCTCAAAATCTACTCCACAATATTTTAAAATGAATTTCTCGTGTGATTTTCTCTCCAAGATCTAGTGTATTTGAGGCTCATTTCTAAGAGCCCTCAACACTAGAAAATCAAAATTTGCAATGGACACCCTTGCACAAATCTTGAATAGAAAAATTACAACCATTCATTTTCAAAATCAGATTTTGGATGCTAAAACTAGACTTCAAAATGAATTTTTCAAAAATATAATCTACTAAAAATATTAAATTAGTAAAATTTATTTAACTTCAAAGTAATATTGACACCAAATTTTGGTGCCATAGGGCATTTAGGGGTTAATATGTAGACCTCTCAAATATCACATCTTTTGTTCTTTTCACCAAATGTGAAAAAATAGATTCATGTATTACATTCTCTCCTCTATCATAGAATACTTATGCCCTTGCACCTCTTCATATATCAACTCATTTGTTCTCTCATAAAAATCCAAAGAAATGAATTCATATACGTCTTCTATATCACCTTCTCTAATGTTACATTACTTGCATTCTCACAAAACCCATGAAAATGGACTTTAGACACCCATATGATATCTAGAATTGGGTTAATGGAAGAGATTTATTGAGGAAGATATGCTTGGCTAACCAATTCCAATTTCAACTAGGGTATGCATAAAATTTGAAAATACAAAGGATTTAGCCAATATAGACAGAGTGTATGGACTTGCTTGCTTGATGCTTGTATGATATTAGGTCTTTCTAGTTCAAATGGAAAATTTGGGTGGGGACTTGCGGTGTAGATCAACAAAAATTGTTCTTTTTTACTTACAAGGCAACTATTCTTGTCAAGTCCATTGTGAACATTAACACTCCATATATAGACGTTTTCACAAAGATTTGTGATTGGGTCTGAAATAGCAAGGAGCTCTTGTTGTGATAATAGTAACATGTAGCTTTGCTTAACCTTTAAATCCAATCTATTCCAAAAGTTCCCTTGTATCCAAACCTATTCCTTTCATAAATCCAAAGAAATATAGAACTATCATAATGAATTTTTAGTTCACATAATTATTCAATATGTATTTATTCAAATCACTTGAAGCTTCTACATTGTGATTCTTAGCTTGTCAATTTTTCACATATAAAATTTCATCTCCATCTAAGCTATTGTCCAATTGTGGTGAATGTTTTCCTACTATGGACTTTCTACTACATTCACAACATCAAAAATCCGACTACATTTTTGTCCATAAGTCAAAGGTCCAAAGTCCATTGTAGCCAAAATTTTGATATAAAATAGGAGATAATTTGATAAAAAAATATACTCTAAGTTTTATAATCAAATTATTAATGTTCTATAATTTTAAAGCTTGAAAAGAAAACCCTCTTCGTTGCCTTAGATTCTAAACCCCTCTACTTTGATGGCTCATATCTCCATGTCTATAAAGGACCTAAATCTAAAACATGGTGTGATAATAGTTCATCTTGTCAAAATTTCATATCCCAAATCTTGTCTTCATTCATCGCTTCAAACATTCACAACTACAAACTTCTCAACTTCAAAAATGTCTTCTTTCATAGGGCAATAAGAAGCCTATAAACTCAAACTAAAGTGCATTCTACATCCTTGGACCTACATAGCACCCTTCCAACCAAAAGAGTCACCAGGGACAACCCTCTCCACTCAAGTACCCCTCATACAACCCTAAGCCTTGGGATCTAGCAGACTAAAAATTCTAAAAACATCAATCAACTAGTAGGTGGTCTACATCATGACTATATCTAACATCAACGCTTATGGAGATTTAGAAGCTCTATAGCCAAAGCAAAAAATCATTACCCCCCAAATCATAACAACTTGCAATCTTAGCCATTACATATGCCACATAAAAATAATATTGTGTGCTTGAAACTTAACACACTCCTAGTACATTTGACCAAATCATCGAAAAATAATGTTCCAAAGATCAGTGAACATTCTTCTAAGCCAAAATACTGGAAATTTCTAAAAATTTATTATTTTTGGTACATGCTCTCCATCTCTCCATAACTAAACATCTCTTCCTTCCATCAAGCCAAAATAGTTGAAATAATGTCACTTCATTGTAAATTAAGTGAAGAATTTATAATCCAAAAATAGGCTATTTATAACCATAGTTTAGACACATGAGCAATACTTCACCTACACTCTTGCTCTACTACTTGCATGATGAGAAATTTAACACATCTCTAAAGTTCTATTAAAGAGCTAAAGTAGAATTTCAATAGCTAACTACCTAATTTCATTTCCATTCCAAATCAAATTGTTTTTCATGCAACCATACATTTGACCTCCACAACCATTAAATCAATTACATTAAGAAAGGTAAAATGAAACTAATAAATGAATGCATTGTCCAAAAACTTACAAAGTGAACTTCTCTCTACAACTTGCACATTTTCATTCCATATTCCTTATACGTACAATTGACAGTGTTTGCCTTTACAACTTACAAGATCATATTGCACAAAATTTCTTACTTTGTTTTTAGTAGTTTAAACTTCAACTCATTTCTATGGGTGATTGTAGTTTTGTGAGAGAGACTCATATTGTAGACAATCAAAAGATTACTCTTGTGACTTTGTGAATTTGGTGTCATTCATGAGACATTATCTTCTTTTGCAATCGTTTAGAAAGCGATTTGGATGTATCCAATAATCCATGACAAGGAGCTTTTCTTTATGTCCCTATGTAAGTTTTTAAGGTTCTTTACATTTTACTTGTTGGTTTTCATGAGTTTATTGTTTTCCCTCTGTTCTACTATTCATGTTCAAGGGATTGTTTAACATTTATGTTGCGTGGGGAATATTGAGTTTTCTTTGTAGAGGATTTTATAGTTTTTGTATGTCTTTGGAGCATTCATTGTGATGTCCATTTTTTTCCAAGTGTGTGTAATTCCATATAGGCAATTCAAACAAATAACATTAAGAAGGAAACAATTAATTTTCATGTCATTAACAAATTCCCTATGTGCAATCCAAATTGGTAGACTTTATAGCACATTGAAACATCTTACATTTCAATGTTATTTCCACCTAATATTTGTTAGATTTCACAAGATGGAATCATCCCTTATCAATTGTCAACTATACCTTGAGTTTGAATACATAAGAGTTCTAAATTGTCAGTCATCTAAGGTGATGAATTCTATTCACAAAAATCTAACATTTTTAGGATTGGCACATTTTAGAAACCTAAGAAATTTTCCATTATAAGAAACTGTAATATATTTCAATGAATGAAATCTACATATTACTAATATTTTGAACTCCTAAAACCTAGAAAAGGGTATTGATCAAAAATTCTGAAATGTACAAATCTATGAGATTGGAAATTCAAAATCTACATAATAGTTAGATTTGAGCCTCCCAATCTATGAATTGTATTGATTAAGCACACAAAAATCTACATTATTGTTAGATTTTAGAGGCATACATCTACTTAGAATATTGAATTTTACAAATTGAATTGATTTGGAGGTGTGGACATCTTCAAATAACACTGAAAATGCACAAATTCCCCCCTTAATATAATTCCTTGTCTCACCTTTTCTTGTGATGGCCACATTCTATGTGTTTTGTTAAAAGAGGTCATCGTAGGAGGGGCTTTTCATTACAATGCTTATGGGGAACACTGAAAATGTTCCTTGTGATCTAGAGCTTATCCATTATGTTTTGTTCTCCAAAAAGTTTCAATACATCCTTCACGTAGACAACATCCAAGCTTCAACAACTTGTATTGTCTTACAAAATAATTTTTCCTAATCAAAATGTTGTTTTCTTTTAATTGCCTCATTTATTTTTCTATTTTTGTGTCATGTTTTTTGCCAAATTATGTGGACAACTATTCTACAGTTCTAGAGGTGTTGAAGAAGAAGTTTGAAGCTCTAGAAAAGAAGCATATGGATTTAGAGGTGATGAAAAAGAGGTTTGAAGCTTTGAAGAAATAGCATATAGATATGGAGGTGGTGAACAAAAAGTTTGAAGCTCTGGTAAAGGAGCACAAGGACTTGAATTCCAATCATGACAAGAACAACACAAGATACAACTTTCTTGTAGTGCATGGGGCTATTGGTGAGTTTCAATTCATCTAATTTCATTTGAAGTTAAAGTAATACAAAAATTGAAGTTAATGGGAATATTTGGGGCTTTGAGTTTATTATCATCATACATCAAATGACTCATCACTATAAGAAACTTGTATTTTATTGGACACATTTTTATGGACATCCACTAATTTTTATGTTAATAATAATGTCAAACATTACATTAGGATGTCAGTTATGTTTGACATTATTGTTAATATAGAAACACACTGATGTCTATAAAAATGCGTTAAAAAAAAGATGGGTTTCTTATAATGCATTCAATGGATTGAATCTATATGAATTCATTGAAAAGGCTCAAAATTATCTATTAAATTGCAAACCCTAAACCACCAACTTGACATGATTGTTGCAAAGGCCTTAGTGAATGAATCATCAACATTTAAGAAGAAGTAATCGATGACTTTGAACTTCAAATTAGCCACTTTGAAATGGCCTTCCCTTGCCTTCAAATCCCCCCTAATGGATCTTGACTTAGTGCAAGGGCAAAGGATCTAGAGGATAGTGAATCACTATTTAGTCATATAACAAGGGGATTTGAAGGGTTTTAGACTTTGACTTTCATTACTATTTTGGATTTTTGTTTTTTTGTGTATTTTTTTACCTTCTATATACACTTGCCCATAATACATGTAAGCATTTGAGAGAAATTAGGGTCTCTAGATGTCCAACTTGTATCTTAGAATTTTGGGCTATAAAATTGTTGATAATGCCACCTTGCACATTGCCACTGTGGAGTCTTGTGTGATGACATTAGATTGGATAGCCGTTACCACCAATTGGAGCAAGGTGTTGGAAAGAATACATTATGGGTGTACAATCATACCACATCTTTGATTGAGAGTTAAAAAAAGGAATTCACAAGTGATCTATATTGTATTTGGATTAGCTTGTCCCACATCCAGACCAATAGGAGAGCTAGTGGAGTTTTGTTCATTAATGTCATGTGATTGCCAAATTTTGGGGGAATTTCAAATTTGGCATGAATCTTTTCTTCTCTTGTGAAATTGGCCCAAATGCCACAAGCTAGTGCAAATTACTATAAGTACTTCTTGTTGATCAATGTGTGAACTCTAGTGGCATCTTGTAGAAATTGTCAGTGTAATTAGTGGCAACTATTAGTAATTGGTATCTAATAGATTGTAAGTTTGCACATGGTGTGACAAATGGAGAATTGTTGACCTTGTTTATAGATTGTTGTAGTCACATTCTACAATATGCACAATGACCAAGGACCATTAAATATAAGAGATTGTCACATTTGAGGTGAGAACATGAGGGATCCTATGAAGCCCAAATAGTGGATTTCAAGTTCAAAGTTGATGGTTGTAAGCTTGTTACCAACAAGCATGAATTATAGTTTGTGTTGGTGAGATATGCTTATCATAGACATCAAGTGCTCATAGATTTGAAAATTCACCATGATTGGATTCCATGCAATTGTAAGACTCCAATGCTTTACATAGTAGTAGAAGGATGTTTCCAGCAATGCCTATTGGAGGATATACAGAACTAGACCTTGACATCAAACCAGGCCTTGAAATCAAAGTAAAAATGCCAAGCTCATCTCAAGGGACAATGCATTTTGTCATATCTTTGAATTCTCCCATTGGTGCCAACTTCTACCTACTTTTGGATGTTGCTTCAATATCATCACATGTCCCACCTTATAGCCCCTCCACTATTGAAGCAACACCACATGTATGTGAATTCAATGTTTCATTTGGACATGGTGGAGAAATTTCTATCAATAGGACTCCTAGCGATGATTGATTTTTGCAGGAGGAGAGATGGTGGTTGTTTGTAAATAGCCTAGTTATACAAGGAGTTGTACATATCAAAGACTTGAATGAGTTATACTCGTGTTCTACATGTATAGGTAGCAATTGCTAAAAATTGGGTTTCAATTTTTTGGTCATGCAGAGTTTTGAACATGCAAGGTTTCTATCTTGATGTAACATTGGCTTTTTGTGTCAAGATGTTGTGAGTGTTTCAATATCCACTCCTGGTATTTAAACGAGCACAACTAGGTTCTAGTGTTTATGTAAAAATTTGTCCTACTTGGATGCCTAAGTGTTATTCATTGTGCCTTCCAAGCAATGTATCTTTTCTAAGTGCCTATTGGATGTGTAATTCAAAGATGAACCAACAAAACATAACATAAAACACAATTTTTGACCAAATGGTTGAACTAACCAAGGCTACTGTGGATTTTGATTCAAGAAGTTAGAATCTTAGTTTATCAATTCTAATTGAAAGATCTGATCATTTCATTTCTAAAAACATAAAGTTCGTTGAAATTTGACACTCCAAAAGAAAGTTATGACCATATGAAGTTTAGCTTATGTAATGTCAATTAAAACTTCATCCATCCTTTTCTACCAACTCCTAAACTTGATTTGACTTGGAATTTTTTCTAACTTAGGTTAAAAACTCCTATCTAAAAACCAAATTTGGACTTTAATAGACAAAATCTTCTTAGTCTCATCTATAATTCTTTTTGAACTTCATCCTTCATTATCTTATAGGTTCTTATGGGTTCTTAATTGATTTTCAAAGTTTCAGGCTCTTTTGGACTCTCCTCATCTTTTTCTATGAGATTCTAAGCCTAATTCCTTCTTTGATTACCTTCGAAAGATTTTAGATGGACTTCTACTTCTTCCAAAGACATTGAATTATTTCTATTGACTTACTCTTTTTAAACTTCTAAGATTTGTTCCTTAGAGATTCTGATTTCACCTATGAAAAATGCTAAGTCACTTTGAGATTGAACTTCCCTATTGAAAGTTATGGGTGGATGAAATTTGATTGCTAATCAGTACTTCAAACTTCATTTGCTAATTGCTTCCAACTTATAATTTGAAATTGACTTATAATGTCTCTTTTGACCTCTAGATTCTTACTACTCCCTAAATTTCCATTCTTGTTCTTGTTGGATGAAATTGACTAATTTTCATCCAATCTAACTCCAAACTTCATCTACCTATATCTTGCTCGTTTTAGCTCTATTTTCTAAATGATTTATGTTTTGGGGAAGCTCTAGACTTCTACTATAGGTTTCTAAGGCTAAACTTGAGGCAAAATGTAGCCTAAAGGGTCTGAATCAAACTTGTATTTTGGCTAAGCTTTAAAGTTACTAATTAAGAATTTTAAAGGAAAAGAAGAAGATTTAGTAACTTACCCATAAATGAACCTCATCTATGAGGTGATCAAAGACTCCCTCAAATCCATCTTCATACACCATGTTGCCTCCTTTTGAATTTTGCTCACTACAAATGTTTTATGGGTTTTTGATACAATTTGCAAAATGAAAATCCAAAACTAACTACTACTCCATCTAAGTTTTCTCTTCTTCCTATTCTTCCTTTCTTTTCTTTTTCGACCACTTCTTTTCCTTCTAATACTATTCTTTTCAATTATTGATGTTCTATTAATTGACTTTGGAATGGAAACCTGTTCCAAACTTCAAGGAAATATTTGACTATAGCAAGATTCTTGTCCCCCCATCCAAAGTCAATAATTGTCTAATCCCAATTCTAATGACTAATTGACACTCCCTTGAATTTCCACCTAATCTTTTTTCTTTCAAATTGTACTTTCTAGATCAATACATCATCTTCTCCACATTCCAATTGCAATTTATTGTCGTAGTTGGCGGGGGGTTTAGCACTTGATGCATGCACTTGATGTCTATATTCTACTTTGTGAGTTTGCTTTTAGGCTATTCAAGTTCTTTCTTTCTAAATTGTAATGCAAATCCTACTATTACCTACTTTTTATTTCAGCAAATTTGGTGTGACTTGACACCCTAATTCTTTTTTCACACAACCTCCCTTGCCCTCCAATCCCATTTTGCACCTTGGCCTTCAAGTTTTTTGCAACCTAACTCCCTAGTGTTTTCAATCCAACTCCCACTAATTGTCTCAATATCTAGGTGACCATATCCAACTTCCTAGTGGTTGTCCCGAAGCCTAGTGTTTGCAACCCCCTCTAGTGATTGTTTTGGTATTCGGATGACTAAAGCTAACTCCCTAGTGATTGTCCCAATACTTGGTGACCAAATCTGATTCCTAATGATTGTCCTCATACTTAGGTGCCCAACTCGACTAGATGTTGGCCCTAGCTAGCTCTTGAAGCAACTAGATTCAATCCCAATTTTTCTAAGACTAGTTGGAGATTTCAAGTTTTTCTCATGTTGGATTAGGGGTTTCAAGTTTTGGTGTTTAACCCCTAAAGGACCAAATGGTGTTTTTTGGCAACATAGCGATTTCGGGCAGCTCACTACGGATGGAATTTTGATTTTTTTTCTTTGAAATTTTCACACAACATTTTCCCGAGGAGTAGCTTTAAGACCCAACAATTTTCATAACTTTTGAATAAATGGTTAAAAAGTTATTGTATAATATGTTGTTTTCATTGCTCGGTGGGCAGCCCGGGCAGCAAAAAAAACTTCTTGAAAAATCACTTTTTTTTTAAAATAAAAATTTGAAATTGGTTTTCTACATATATATATAGACATGAAAAGCTTTGAATCATTCCATTTTGATTTGTGAGACGAAAGTTATGAAGAATTTTAGTTGTGGGTAGTTTGTGGGTAGTAATGGAATCTCTACTCTCAAATAAACTTTGAAGACCTTTATTTCACTCAATTTTTAATATTTTTGGAAAAAAATAAAAAATTGAGGTGTAGATTGTTTATTACAACATTACAACCATTGGGATTGGCATTTTTCAATTCCATAAATAAATTATTAACAGTTTAGTATTTTGAATCATTCTCTACTTCTTTCAACTTACTATTTTTTTCCTATATGTTGTACAATTACAAATGATCCAAAAAATTTCAAGCATGTAGCCAACATGACTTGAAGAATGAATCCAAAGAGTTACAACCATTTTGGACATTTTTTCATAATGATTTGACATGGTGGAGTGCATCTGCCCGGATTTTTGCAGGGCCCCAAAATGGCTTTTTGTCACTTCAAATGCTAATATCTTGCAATCCAAACAGTGGAAATTTCTGAAATTTTTTCCACATCTTCCCAAACCAGATTACTACAAGATCCTACGGTTACATTTGTCCAAAAATTTATTTTTTCTAAAATTTGGTACTTGTATTGGAGATGACAGTTTTGGAGCGTTTTTAGTGAAAACATAGTCAAAAACCTTTAGGGGTTAACTAAATTGGATTTTTGAATGCTAGGCTTAAAGCTATTTTGGAAATGTGATATTGATATAGAATTATTGTTTGAGAATTCCTAGTACTAATTTTTGGATACTAAACTTTGGTAATTCTAACTCTTGCTTTGGAAACTAAACTTTGGAGAATAATTGTAGAATTTAAAATTGGACACAATTTGACTATATTTGAGAATTTTGAGAATTTTCTACCACAAGGGGGTTCAAAACTTTGTCATAGTTTTGATTCCAATACAAAATCTAAACATTTCAAGTACAAGGGGGTTCAAAGCTCCACCATCTAAGTGGACGCAAATTAAACAAGTGCAAGATTTGGACAAGGTATAAGTAATACTCCAACGTTAGTACAAACACATTAGTTCAAATACATTTAGTACAACCACGTTAGTACAAAACACAATTCCTAGGGGATTTCACAATTAAGGAATTCTCACTTTAAAAGTGTGCAACTCACAAAGATACATTAGAGGGCCCCCTAAGTAGCATCACTAAGGTATGGAGAGGGTTCACTGTAAGATTAGCACAATTGAACATACCAACTTAAAAACAATAAGTTAGAGAAAAAAAAATCAACAATAAGCTCATTTGGGAACAAAATTTGAAAGAACCCCAATGTCTTTTGAAGACTGCTTGAAAAACAACAACAATGGAGTACAAAGCTCCAAAAACAATTGATTGATGAATTGATTAAAAAATGGTCATAATCTACTAAAATGGACCCAACAAAGTTAGAGTAGCAACAAAGGCTATGAAGGATGTTTTTGAGAGGGGAATGTATGCCTTTAAATATTCTCCTGTGGGCACCCCTCCAATTTTCCTAATGGTAAACTTATGGCAATAAGGATTTTCATCCAAATCTTTCAATTTTGTACTTTCTACCCTAGTCCCAAACTCTAACTTTTGGAGAAAGACTCCAACTAATTTGATTGGTCTTTGTAGTGTAGACAATGCTCCCTCCCCATGGGTCTTTATCCAACTAGGGCACTCTTTAAGGAGAAACCAACAATGAAGAAATACAAATGGTTGTTGCTTTGTATCTTTCACTTGGTAAAGCTCAAATGCATTTTGCAAAACATCCTCTAATGAAGTTTTAGATTCTCTAATGCTAAATTGCTAAAACAATGACTGTAAATAGAGATGAATTTACTCACATTGTACTTGATCACACTCCACTTGGTTTCTAGAAACCTCTTTGGGCACTTTTCCAAACCACTTGGACAATTTTGATTGAAGTGTCAATTCACTCTATCTTGAAATGCTTCTTTGGGTTGCCCATTGCAGTGAATTGGATCTTGAAAAATTTGTAGGACACTCCTACAAACTTGTTAGTCTTCATCATTAGAAAAATTCCTCCCCTTCTAAACTTGGGAACCACCACCACTTGTCTTCATCATCAAAGAATCTAAGCTTCTAGTGTACTATTGCATGCTCAACAAATTGTGCCAAAATGTTGAACAAGGGCTCTCTTATGAAGAGCCTTGGAAAATGTTGTTGGGTACAACGACTACATTGGAAAGTGTTTATTTGCAGAAGGATGTTATAAGCCATGTTCCCATGCTTATTCTAATGTTGCATTGGAGCTGATCTAGTACCTTTAGCTTTGTAGCAACTATGGCAAAGTGAATTAATTTCCATCATTGATGAAAGAACAACAACATTTGGGAATGCATGGATTGATGCTCATGGTGCAGTAGTCTATCAATGTCAACATCATCCATGTCTTTAGATGCCATATTGGCAAGTCCAAGTGCATGACAATTCAATTTTTTCCACTCTCCAGATATGGGTGCAACGGTGATGTCTTGGCATTAAATGTTTTTCAGGCCTACAGAAGACCACAAGTTCTTGGATTGTAGGGAATATAGGAACTCTGCCACATCAACTATCTAAGATGGGTCAAGAAATGGCTACGTCAAATAATATTTTTTAAATTATTTTTAAAATATATATAATTAAAATTTATTTTCTATTAATTTTTTTATTCTACACAATAGTAGTTGGTTCATAGAATGGGAAATAGACATGAAAAGGTCTTCTAGAGGCTTGAAAAACATCTAATGATTGCATGAAATGGAACATTCCTATATTTCCATGAAACTATACAAATGAAAAAAACATTGCACCTAGTTCAAGTCATTAAAAGAGATTTTGGGGCAAAAGAAGCTTGCAAGTTCCTTTCAATTCCTAGATTGCGGGAACTCACCACATCAACGATCTGACTTGGTCGAGACTATGCCACATCATATAATAATTAATTAATCAATAATTTTGAAGTATTTATTTTTGAAAAAAAATAGTTTTAAAAATTATTTTTCAGTTTTTAACACTTCTTGAAATTTTTGAAAAAAATTAATTAATTAAATTTTTATTTAAATTTTTTTGACAACAATGGTTGGCTTAGAGTTTTTGAACAACAAGGGGAACAACCCTGAAACGGCCCTCCCTTGCCCTCAAATCACCCCTAATGTTACTACTCTCTGAATTTAGAACTACGTAGAATATCCACAATCATCTTCATTGCTAAATGTCTGGGTAAGCTCAAAAGTGTTTCTTTATTTCAAAAACATTTATGAGAGTCTAGGAGGATTAAAGATGTTGATCATTTGAGTTTAGTAGAGTCTTCAAACTTCGAGCTTCACTTTTGGAGGAGAAAAAGCATGAAGACAAGGTTGAATATGGAGCGTGAAGAGGACCTCATTGAAGGTACATTGTGCCAATTCTTAGTTTGAATTGCAGAAATGCAATTTGGCTTGTGATTTGTCAATTGAGGAAGCTCTTTGATCAATACATTCTAGTGAATAAGTTTTTGAATGTGCACTACAGAGTTGCAAATTGTGATTTGTACTATGGAGTTTTGACTAATGTTCTCTTATCAATTCTCAAATGAGATTTAGATTATGGTCACACTATGGTTGCAAAAATTTGAAGTCCGCAAATTTAACAAAGTCATTGGGCTGTGCAAGACAAGAGTTGAATGTCTTAGCTTAAAAAATTTTGGTTTATTTTTGTGTGGTAACAATTTCATGATTGAAACCATCTCCCTAGAGGATATAGAATGACAAGAAAAATAATTTTTTTTGAATCTAATATGTTAGAAAGATTGTTGAAAAAAGTGTCAAAAATAATGTTGGAAAATGTGGTCCAAAAATAAAATATAAGTTTCTTGAGGGTTGTCCAAATTGTACATCCTAAATTTTTAGATTGCATGATTGTTTGCCTTAATTTGCCTAGGAGTTTTGGTCTACCTGAGTTGCCAAAGTACCCCGAGCAAGCAAGGAGGTTTGAACCCTCATGTCATTGTAAGTGGTGGGATTTTATAGCATCTTATACCATGTGTGAAATAGGATATTCTTTTTATTTTATATAAGAGGACAAGTCTATTTACTATTTATTGTATCATTGATCATGTCCTTTTTTTGAGGTGTATGATCACTGAAAATATATATATTTTTAAAATTTCATTGAAAGGCAAAAGTAAACTAAACCAAAGCCATGTCGTTTCATATTTGGGGGACTTTAGTAGAATTAGTTATGAATTTTCAAAATGAAAGCACTATTTTTGGACATTTTCATCAACGCCCTTACCAACACTCTTTTTGAAACTTTTTCGATTATTCTTTTTCACAATCTTTTTGACATTCTTTTCAACATTTTTTTTGACATTGTTTCAACACCTTAGTGTCAAAAAAAGTGCTGAAATGTATTGAATTTTGTGATGTTTTTTTTAATTCTTTAGTGACAAAAATGGTGTAAATAATGTATTGAAAACAATACCTTTTGGGAATAGTGCATCTAGACATGCTCAAATTAGAATTTCAAGTGTCATTGTACGCACATGTGTGCATTGTATTATTTGAAAGCTTCAAAAATAGCATGCCACCTTGTGAAACCACCAACATATTTCTTTAACACCGACGATAACCTTGGTTTAGATTAACAAAAGAAGAATTCACTAGATCCGAAAGCATTTGTCAAAGATAGCTAAAGCAATGGACCAATGAATGCATTGCATGCTATAAAATAACTTCACCTTGCATGAATGACCTATAGAATAACCAATGCATGAAGATTGCAAAGGTAACAACATGGGATCACATGTCAGGCCAATTTTGGAACCAACGCTCCACAACCAACTATGTTTTTTGATTTTGGTGCCAAACTTGACTAGAGGATTTCCTAGTAAGACTTATTTCTAAAGGCATAGGTAGGGTTGTATCTCTAGTCTATAACTCATTTGTTTAAGACCAATATTTTGCTAGCTAGTGACACTGCTTTATCCAATTAGTGAAGAGGGGAAATCACCATCAACTGAAAAATTAGTATCATCTCAAAAAATTGGGTGAAAATTGGCACAATATAACAATATTTCAAAGTGCGTTGATTCAAAATAGTGTGACTTTGATAAATTAGTGTTGCCCGTACTATTAGGACAAAGCAGTGTACCTCAGCGTACCTTGCCGACCACGATCGACGGATTTTTGTTGTCATCGCATAAAATTTTAAAATACGTAGAAAATGCACTGATTGACACGGTCTTTAGCTCCCCCTTGCCTGCCGCGTGGTACACTCCCACTAGGGCAAAACCCACCATAGCCGAACAGAATCCTTAATTTTGTTGCAATTGCGCTGCTAGACAAGCCTCAGTATACTCTTGCCACAAACATTGAACAAGCGCTATCTGATTTCGCAGTAAGCTCAGCTAGTAGCAATCAGCGATGGCTGACAAGGAAGATCAGGAGGTGGTCGCCCTGGAGCAGAACGTCGGCAAGGTCACAATCGAGGATCGCGGACTGGGAGAAGTCCAGAAGGAACTCGAAGTCGAAAAGAAGGCGAAGAGATCTGAAGGCGAAGAAGGAGAGGAGAAAGATGGCGAAGGGGGAGGAGTGATGGGATTCATCAAAGACGTAGGACATGCCATTGGAGGTTTGTTCAGCTGGGGCGCTCCCGACGCCGACATCTCGGGGTTCCACATCCCTGTGCTCAACACGAAGCGCGCGGAGGTCGTGATCGATGTGCTCATCACCAACCCCAACCCCGTCCCCATTCCGCTCGTGGATATGGTCTATGACATTTCCAGTGATGGACGGAAGCTGTGCTCGGGGACCATTCCGGATGCAGGGACGGTGCACTCGCATGGAGCGGTGACGGTCAAGATCCCGCTGACGTTGATTTATAAGGATATTGTGGATACGTTTGATGATATTGAGCCCGGGCAAGTGCTGCCGTACCTCGCGAAGGTAGCTAAATTCTTCCCTTGGTTTTACAATTCTGAGAGATCAGTGCAAGATCGGATGGTCTTATTGAGTAGAGTTGTGGATGTGTTTGATGACATTGAGCCTGGGCACGTTCTCCCCTACCTTGCTAAAATATCTAATCGTTCTCAGTTTTTCTAATTCTAAGGTTAGTGCACAATCGGATGATCTTATTGAGGATGTTTCTTGTCAAGATCTTGTTCAGTGTCATCCATAAGGGCATTGTGGACTCCCTCGATGAGATCGAGCCTGGCCTAGTCCTACCTTGCTTGGGTATCTAGTCCTTCTGACTTTTTAAAATTCGAAGGTTAGTGCAAAATTGTATGATCTTATCGAGTATATTTTATGTCGAGATCATGCTCACTCTCGTCTACAAGGACATTGTGGATAGGTTTGACGATATTGAGCCTGAATCAGTCCTGCCCTACCTCGTTATTGTATCTAATCGTTCTCAGTTTTTGAAATTCTAAGAGTAGTGCAAGATCGGATGATCTTATTCCGTTCCGTTTGCCATCTGTGAATTTCATACTTGGGCTCAGGTGAGTGCACCCATAATCGTCATTAGTAGGAACTGAGCATAGTTACTATTACCGGTGTTAAACATGAATTACTTTTGAATTACTTAATTGAATGTTATGGAATTTCAAAGTATTGTCGCTAGGTGTACCAAAATCAACACTAGACTCTCATAGGCTCTCTTGTTCTAACTGTGTTCGTCTGTGTTCATCTTTTGTCATCAATATCTAGGTTTTCATGTCTCTTTTTTGTCTAAATGTAGGTGTTCCTTTTTGGACAGTGATGGTTATGGATGCATACACCGTAACCTTTTATATATCACTACTCTGATTTGTCCCAGGACACTACTAGACAATCTTTGGTCAGAAAGTTTCTGTGGATTTGTATGTGCAGTGTCTCTTACTATTTGAAAACTGAGCCGTAGTCGTTAATATGAAAGTATCTACTCGATCTTCTCTAATTCTACATTCCTGGTAAATCTTGAGAATGTGTCATGTGGTGTATACATTGGATTGGACGGCCTCCACATGTCAAGCTTTGAGAGCACATGTGCCAATTGTCACCCCAAGTCTGCGATTAGAGAGGAATGAGTGTAAGCTACATCTATAGTGCAGCGACATTAATGATTTAAGCTACAGAGCTTCCTGAAGCTTCACTATGAAATTAGCTACAAGAATCTCTGTCTTTTACCTTTGTAGCTGCACTACAAAAGGGACAGGGCCAATCATAGCATGATTGCAAATTGTTTTTATTTTATTTTATGTTTGCAGTTGGAGTGGGAAGAGAATATCTGACGGGTGGATTGCTTTGTTGGGACTTTTGTTTATGCTGTAGGTTACTCTATTGGTCGATGTTCCAGTAATTGGAAGAATCTCAATTCCATTGGAGAAGAAGGGCGAGATTCCAATTCCTCACAAGCCAGATGTGGACTTGGATAAGATTGACTGGGATCACCTTTCGCTCCAAGAGACCTCGGCTACTTTGCACTTGACTATCAAGAACATGAACAAGTTCGACATAGGTAACGTCGCTGACTTTCACAGCTGCTGAATGACTCACTCAATTTTGCCAATTTTGTCCAATCTTTAAACCCCTCGTAGAGCCATGGGTGCAAAATGAACTTGTGCAAGAGCTTACTGTGGGAGCTTACTTTACTTCATAGATGAAGTACGTCCAAGTTCACTCAAGCCAATTTTTTTTTTAAATCCAACCATTTGAGTGGCTTGGTCACTTGATGCTGCATGGTTTTCTGCTAAGTTCTGAATCAGTTCATGTCAAGATACGATGAAAACAAAAAATTGAAAACATGGAAGACTCTTGCTGAGTCGTAAATTATTTTGCCTCTTCGGGGTTAATATATCATGAGCAAGTGCTGTTGCGTTGCAGTGATCAATGCGTTCTCTTCAAGATTAATATATTATCCTGAGTAAATACTGTTTTGTGTTTCAGGGATCAATTCATTCGAGTACGACTTGCAGATTGCAGACGTCTCCATTGGCAACGCAAAACTCAAGGAGTCGACGGAAGTGAAGGGGGAAGGTGTGGGGTCCTTGATGGTGCCCATTACTTTCCGACCCAAAGACTTCGGTGGGGCCCTGTGGGATATCATGCGAGGAAGAGGCACCGGCTACACCATGGTGGGAGCCATTGAGGTCGACACTCCGTTTGGACCCATGCACCTGCCGTTCAACAAAACTAGCGAGACCACTCTCAAGAAAAAAGTAGACGACGAAGACGAGGTACATCCTTCTCTTGAATTTATGCCTCTCTTTCCATCACCATGTCTGAAGCTTGTAAGGGAGGAGAATGTAAAATCAGCGCATTCAACTCTTATTGGTTTATATTAGAAATTTGAAAGCCCACTCTATCAAATTGTTTATCTCTTAGGATGCGGCAGGGAAGTTTGTGAAATATGACAAATGGAAAGGAGAACAAATGCTTTATACTCCGTCCGTTCCAAAATAGATGTCCTGTTTGGACCTCATGCACTTTTAAGGTTGTTTTGAGTAGATCGTATGGAGGGTTTTTTCTGTCCAATTTTGTCTAGGTTGCAATGAGCTCATACAATGTTCTTCATTGATATAAAATTTGGACCCTTTTGAATTCATGCTTTTCATAACATGATCAATAAATTGGTATCACATGTTTTCAACAAAACTGCGGACACTTATTTCAGGACGGGAGTATTGTTGAGTGGCACATATATATTTGTTTGCGATTATTTGCAATGACATATTCAAACAATCGTGTCATGTTTAGTTTGAGGGGTGAAGAGAAAGTATGCTGTATATTATCAAGTGGCATAGATACCTTGGGGATTTATTAAAACGATCTTATTATGTTTAGTTCAGGATTCACAGGAGCTAATGCCGGTGTGTGTTTTGGTGTGCAGGAGTGAGTATGAAAATTTGCGTCCATCAAGTTGGGCTGTATTGGAATGACTGTAGGGACGTCTTTCTTTCATCAATTCTGCTTTGTTTGAATTGCTCTGTACGTAGACTTCTATGTAACATCATCTATTACTACTCAATGGGACAAAGTCGTAACCAGGAAAAATATGTGAAGCCCAGAGTTGCAGACTCTGAAGTCTCTGAGCCTTTATCCTCAAGTATGGTGTGTACGGTCAATCAATGGTAGTGACGTAGTGTCTGAATTCTCAGAAGCGGAGATCACTCGAGACTCTTGAACTTGAAGGAAGCAAGCAACCAACCACTGTACGCAACAAACGAGACTGAATTTTGATTGCCCCGCTAGGAAATGGCTCAGGGTTTATTAGGCCAGGCTTTTGCTAATGTTACGATAATGATTCTGCTTGAGGGAGAAATTTTGACTTTCTATCAACCCTTGAGTTTGTAGTCCATCTCCTTTCCCACAGGCCACAGGGTGCATTCTACTCGTAATGTACGCTTTGTGCTGTAATAATGGTTTCAGGTTTGAGTGCCTTGGAGCTTGAGTCTTGGTTTGCGTGTCAGAGTGTGGACCTTTCTGTGATTTTAAGGTAACAGCACTTAAAATCGCCCTATCAAGAGTTCGAGTGTGGTTTGTATAATTGAATCGTAAGAGTTTTCGTTGGATCTTGTTTGTAGCTGGGAACAGATTTTAGACTCTCTTAGAATGCATTTCTTGGATGTTGTAAACAAGCCTTAAATTTGAAGGGTACCCTTGCCCTTTTCCTCTTGAAGTCCATACCAAATGTTTGCCCCACTGGCATTTGAGCATAGACTTTGTACTTCTTTCATTGTGGCATTTTAGTAGACTTTGTCCTTTCCTGAAAGGCATGGACAATTATTTCCCTTCCCATTATCTATAAGGTAGGAGGCTCAAACTCCAACCAGGCACTAAAAGCAAACATGACACAGAGGTTCATTTTGCTTTCTTCAATGTATCAATTTTGCACATTTTAGGAGGTGGTTGTTTTTGATGACCACTATGTTTCAACTTCAAATTTTTTTAACTAATTTCATGAAGGTCCAAAAAATATGAAATGACCTAGGTTAGATGCCAATTCCATTTTTCTTCCTAGGAAAATTTATTGGAAATTGTTTCAAGGAGCTTAGCTTCCTTGAAAAGGCAATCATCCCTTAAATGGTTGCTCTAAGAGCCTCCTACCTTAAACCCCTAAGGACCAAGGCCTTTTTCTTGTCAAAAAACACTGAAGATTGTCATTTCTACCACAAGGTGCAAGATTTTAAAAATAAAAAAATAAAAGAATTCACATCCATATGTAGGATCTTGTACTAGGCGAATGTAAGAATGTGTAGAAGAAATTTTAGAAACTTTGACTATGTAGATTGCAAGATATGTGCATATGAATGAAGAAATAATTTTTTTGTACCTTCCACGACTAGATTTTTTGACTTTGAATCTCTTAAACTTAAAAAAATTTGCACCATAGATTTTGAATTTTTTAAAAAATAAAAAAATAAAAAATAAAAAATAGTGTTGAAGAACAAAATTGATAGTCTAGGGGAAAAAAATTGCATGTAATTTTCATTCTTTAATGTCATGTAGAAGCATTGTACAAGACTAAAGGAAAAATATACAATTTAAACACAATAAATCTTTGATAGTTCTCAGATGGAACTGAAACACACTAATTGCAACAGTGAGATTGTTTTGGCAAACAAACTGAACCATATAGAAATTGAATTCAAAAAATGAATCTTCTAAGTTTTTTTTGTGAAGAAGATTCTCGGATTACTCGAAAAAACAAATTCTTGATCACTTTCTCATCACTAAGGTGGAAACACCTAAAACCGTCAAAATAAGCAATTCGGCATAGTTGGAGGCAATTTTTCCTAGAAAAAACATTTTTGTAGTATTAGCAATTGAAAATCATGAATTCAAAAGAAAAATAGAATTTTTCGATATGACTTGTAATTTCTAGGAATTTTCAAAGTGGAAGCTCCCTAGGCCAATAAAATGTCATATAGCTAGATTTAAAACCAAAATCTAGAAAAATCAGAAATCAACCAATGGCAGTTAAGTAAGAGAATGGTTTAATAACACTTTGGGGGGGGGGGGGACGCTTTAATAGAAGTCTAGTGTATAAGAGTGTGTACAAGGATGGTTTGGGGTGTTTCCACCTTGGTTTAAATGGAATGAATCAAATCTTTCTATGTAGACAAAAATATTTTCTATGAGAAACAAAATTTTAAAATTTTATTTTGAGTTTTTTTCAATTTTTTGGGTACTACACAAAGAATTGCTTTTTGAGCTTGGTGTTGCATAGTTTTTGCACTTAGGCATTGATTGGAATGAAAATGATATTTCCAAAAAGCTAATGTAATTTCCTATCTTTCAAAAAAGTTTCAGAAAAATTACATCAAAAATCGAGATAATAAAAACTTGCCCCAAAATTGTAACTCCCCTTGAGGAGACACTTGATCCTTTAGGGATTAAATGTAAACAAGACATGTAGGCCCTAAAGAATCTTATTCAAAAATAATATTATACATGTATATCAAAGAACTTGTTCTTGCAACATATAGATGAAGATTATTCTTAAGAATTGAACAATATTGTTTGTAAAGCCTAGGGGAACACTGAATTATATCTAGTGTAATCACAAGTGTTAAGATGGTATTTAAATGGGGTTTATCACATATTTGGAATACTTGAGGTATATTCTAGAATATTTTAGACATATTCTAATAAGATTTTCAAATTAATCCTTTTTTGAGTTTAAAGCATTGAACATTAAATGTACAATCTTATAATGCAATAGAAATGTTACTTTTTATAAATAAAAAGGACCTTATGTTTTAACTCGTGTAGTTTTCTAAGTCAATATGAGTGCCCCCCTATAATGTAAAGGAAGTGATAACATTAGCACTAAAGTAGGTGAATTAATTGGAATTGAATTTTTTCTTATGTAAATGGTCTTTATGAGAAAAATATTGAAATAAAGAATTTTTATCTATGCAATTGTTTTCTAGGTTCTTGAGGCATTTGACTTCCGTTTGTACCACATGGATCTTAAAAATAAGATGATGTGAATATTTGAAAGTAACTAAAGTGGTTTATGTCAAACTTCATTCTTAGTAGAAAAATTGAGATCTTAAAAATCTATTCCAAAAATAAATAGAGTGAAATAATAGAAGTGACAAAATCTCTTAGTGTATATTATTCTAGATACAGTGAAATTAAAAAATGAAATATTGCTAATTTGTTTTTTCTTTGAATTTCTAAAGAAAACATTGAATAAATTAATAAAAAAATATATAACAAATAGTGTGATAAACCAAACTTACAATATAAAAGTGATGTATATATTAACACTTATAACTTTACATTGTATATGTACTAAAGCTTTGTCATTCATCGAACATTATATAACAGATCTTTTAAATCCATGTATCATCTATGCCTTAATTCTTTAAAGATAGAGAAGACACATTATGTCCTCTCTCCTTTAAAAACAAACAAATATACACATGTACATTGAACAAAGTGATCTTGGAACATGTAGATGTAGATTATTCCTAGGTTTTTGGTTGTATAGTTTGTAAATGAAGTAATAAAATTAGCATTGAAATAGAAGATGTCTGTGAAATAAAAATTATTTTATTAATATCTAATACTTTATTTCTAAAACAAAAAAAACAATTATAAATAAAAAGATGTAGACTACATATTGAAACGAATGTGAGGTTGTGGAGAGACTCTAAGTTCTTATAATGTTTGCATAGCTTGATGAATTGGCCAAGAGATTGCCACATGTAAAAGCTATATCAACACATAAACTTATAATGAAGATTGCAAGAGCAATTTTTATTTAAATTGAGTATATAATACTCCATTATTGAAAATTTATTCAAACGCATTTCTAATGGTAAAAAATATTCAAAAAATTGAGTATGTGCACAATCAAAGTCTATTATTAAACATTTCTTGAAGAAAACATATAAATGATATACAAAATAAGAAATGAAGGATAGTCACTCAATGCCTCCTCAAATTTATGCATCCCTAATTTTAAAATCATCACGAGGCTCAATTAAAAGTGGCCACATTATATCTCTTGCTCTCATTGTTCAATAAGAAAAATTCTCCTATGTTATTTTTCCATCAATGCAAAAAAACTCTCTAAAACTACAAATTTTATTTGGGAGAAAAGGCATTTTATTTTGCAACTTGAGGTTTAGAAGAAGCCACTTTGGGAGTTCAATGTGGGATATGTTATATACTTGAATCTCTCATGCACTTCAACAAGCAATATGAAATATACATGAATTTGAATTTGTATTTGTATATATGCATACTATACCTATATTTATATGCATGTATTGTATGTGTATTCATATTCATGTTTGGTTTTAGTGGAGTGGGGGTAGATCCCTTTTTTTTCCTTTTTGTGGCCTTGGTTTTTCAGGAGCCACTAGTTGGTGTTTTATAGGGGATAGAAGGACAAAATAAAGGAATGGTTTTCTAGTGCTAAATTCTTTCTAATGAATGAACAACCTACTTTGAGTTACAAATGTCTTCAAAAGCTTTCCATGGGAACTACAAAAAATGGATGAAGTGAATCCAAGTATGTTGAAAAATTAGTTTTTGTCATTTCTTTAGCTATTTGACTAGAGTAGTCAATAGGTGCATTGTGATTTTTGCACAAGGTGTTTAAGGAGTTCATGCAAAGATAGGAAGAAAAATGAAACTTGCAAAAATGAATTTTTTATATCTAGACACTTCACAAACCATAACTTATTTTGCCTAAAATGCTCCAAATCAACATTTCACTTCTACTAGGGACTTTGAGTGGTTATTGTGATAACTACAACTCAAGACAAATTTTTGACAAACTTGGCATAGAATTTAATTACGTAGTAGCCTTCCTTTCCTTACTACGGAGTAATATTTAACCTCAAAAGAATGATTGTCCAAGCCTATACATGCATCTCTACTATATCTAAATGATCATGACCTCAAAGTACCACAAAGTCATAAAACTTCCTAGATATGGGCATTCCTAACATATTCTTGAGCCCAAACCACCTTTGGTAGGGGTCTTACAAACATTTTTTAGTACACAAAGTAGGATACACAAGTGCACAGATAGACAATAAAATTGCTTTGCCAAAATTCAACAAATTGTAAAAACTGGGTACTAAAATTGTGAAAATTGGAGATGATCACATTCTTCGGGAAAAAAACTAACAACATTCCAAGCGGAGAAGATGCAACTAGCATGCTAAAAAACAGTCATATTTCATCCCAAAAAACTATCTTCCTCATGATTTTAAGTTGGAACTTCAAGTCCAAGATTCCTAGAGGTGCAACAACAATCTCTTGAGAGAAATTAAGATACATACTCCACAAAACTTGGTTGGAGAAAGCACGTGAAGGTTGTACACTTGTCCAAGATAAACTATAAGCTATTCCAAGTCATGACCACAATCCTTCACAAATGCCCAATGGATAACCTATCCCCTTTGAAAATAAGTAAGGAAAACATTGAAAGAGATGAAGTATGTAGTAATAAAAAGCTAAGGTGTAGGGCTTTATGACATGGTATCAATGAAAGAAGCTTGCATTGACAATGTTGCTAGGCTAGGCGTCATGTAGTTTAAACACAACCAACATTACAACCAAACACTCAAAACTAATCCATTGTTGACTGTGACAAGATTGTTTACATGATTGCACAATAACTAACACTAAGACATCCTCCACGCAAAAGATGAATTTGCATGCTTCAATCATTTACAATCCTCCATCCAGTCCAACAGCTAAACTCTTTAATCTTCTCCTTTCTAGACGTGTAACTTGGTGTTGTGCTCCATTGCAAGGGACGTTATCCATCATTGGTTATCTTGAGGTTGATTCAGTACCTCGAGTACTAACAATATCCGATGATTATGAAAATCCATCTTATTTAGAATGGAAAGCTAATTGATAAAGTTTTATAGTTTACAGTTTTAGGATTTTAAGTTGAGGGTTCTGACAACTAGAATTATACTTTTCTACCAATTCCATAAAGTATATATTCAAGATCCTATGACGAAATTTGAAGGAGCTAGTAGCAAAATGAAATATAAAAATCTATCCAACACGATTGCTTCAAAGGGTAAACAAAGATTGCACAAAGACCAATACCTCATCATTAAAATCACTGTCAAACTCATATAAAGAGGACCTCACAACTACACTAGAAAATTCCTGGTCAGAGTTAAAGAATACTTGATCACGAAACCTTACTTCCTTAAAAGCTTCCTGACCCCAAAACTCTTCGTCTACTTCAATCTCCTTGTCAACCAACTTCAATAATCTATTCAATCACAAATATATCTCAGTAGAGACATAGAAAAGAGTCACGTTGTGTGAAAAATTAAAACAATTCTCTCAATCCAAATAATTTACTACATCAATGTTACTGACTTAAAATCCACAAAGTTACAACATGATTGATCGAACACTACCATAGCCATTGCCACAACCAAAGATAGCTTAGAATATCCATAGACAAATAGACTCCCAACAATTAGGTTTTAGCCAAAACTCTGGAAATGAGCAATTCCACTTTCAAATTCAAACACCCTCCAATTGTCATGGATTACACTTTGAGCTACCACAACATGCTAATCTTTTCAATCAAAGGAACTATACCAGGACCATAATAGTTCATATTCCAACAATGCCAACATTCCAGCAATCGCTTGGAATAACAATCGTGCATGGTACACCTTAAATCAGCTGACCTAATTCTAGTTCATTCAAACAAAAGAAATGCATACAAGAGATTGACAAAGCTTTCAACTTCTTGTACGAATATATTCACTATGACTTTACTTTATGAGCACTAGAATCTTGTCCCAGAATTCCTAACTCGCACAATAGTTTTCAGGTCGAGTTTGAGAATTGCCTCTTCTATAGAAACAAAAGGTTCAAGAATGGAGGGCAATTTGGGCACTGCAGTTCGGTGGACACAAGTTCAAATTCCCATGCTGCCTTGCGCAGCTGCTGTTCCTTCGCCACGATAGGTTGGATGTTGACTCGCTCCACTTCGGTGAGGTTGATTTCTTGAGTTGCAATGCATCTACGGAACTCATCAATTTCAGCATGGATGGCCTTCTTCTTAGCCTTTATCAAAAACTCTTCCTATGGCCTTGGAATGAGAAAGTACTTTAAGCTCGAAATTGAGCCATAAAATTCATGCATCTAAAATCCTTGAACTCCTTCCAATAATCAGCTACATTGAGTAAATACTAAAACTTTGAAACTCGTTGAAATCATGTAGTAACAAAATCTCTCTTAAATAAAGAACTAGAACCAACAAATCAATTCTAAAACTTTAAATTAAAATCAAACTGTTTCCAAATAAGCTGACGAGAGCTCAGTCACCAGGTAAATTTTATTATGAAATTTAAGCAATCCTTTGAAACCCTAAAAACAAAATTTCAAGATGTCAAAGTATGCCTTGCCTTTTCGTCCTCAAATGTAAGATAGAGGCTGCACAAAAGACTGTGTGTAGTCCCTTTCATAGTTGTTGACGACCAAATTCTACGGAGTCAGAATGTCGGAACCAACTGTTGCTTTTTTTTTTCAGGCGTCAACACCTACAACTAAACCAAACGGAACCAAACCCCACACAATCCCACAATCCTTAAGCAGTCAACAAGCGAGCAAGAAATCGCGAGTATCACCTCAGTGATTTGGTAGAGATTATTTTCCAATGATCGTTGTCAGTGAGCTCCAGACAACAGGCCCGTGCAAGCGATGGCAATGGCGATGACGACTCCCCTGTTCCCAACGACGTTCCTATTCCTCATGTTCTTGAGATATCCCCGAAGTTCCCCCGTTGGGGGAGCGTAAGCGTCTCCTAACGGGGCCCATAATAACTATAGAAAAATGAAATGCTAAAAGTACAACTTGAATAAGCATAATATGCAAATAAAGTTTTCAGATCATTTCTTACATTCAAAGACATCAATTTACAAACCCCCTTTACTTCTATCATTCCTCAAATCCTCCCAAATACAAAAGTTTCATTCCGATCCAAGTCTAATGTCCAAAGTACAATCTAAAGCCTCAAGGCTCAATGAAGTCTTTTTAACATTCTTGATGGGATTGTATAAGCTAAAACCTTGCCCAAAGATTTAATCTTTATGATATTTAATAGTTTTTCCAACCTTTGTAGATGTCTTTGAATTTTTTTCAAATACATGGAGAAGGAAAAAGGCTTGGACATGACCAAATGCAAGTCAATTTTTAAGTCATGATTGTATGAATATAATATTGACTATTGGGTGATTGCAAGAAACACTCGTCCTATTTCTTGTCTTCTTGTCCTTGGACAAGTGGTTTTGTGCTCATAACTTTGGCATCCTTAGTCTGCTTGGCATGAAATTTGGAAGGAAGGTAGATGCGGCAGTTTCAAACATTCCATAATTTTTTCAAATTTTTCAAAATTACTTTACTATTTTTAACATGCCTCCAATTGGATGTCTATTTTGGCCATTATGGGGGGTTTTAGTACTATTTTCGATCCAAAAATGTGAATAGGAAGCCACAAATTGGAGATGTTGGAGATGTACTACCTTTTCAAGAATTGAAGAAGAGTTTTTATGAAAATAGCAACATATCGGTTGCGCACATGGGGTCAAAGTGATTGTCCTTTGCGTGAAGGCTACAAAGAGGGAAAAAAAATTCTACATTAATTTTTTGGTACAATGGGAGTGCAACATTAGAGAAAATCTGGCCATTTAGAAGACTGCGAGTTTCCTGCAGTGGGGAACTTGGTGAACTGCGCCACTTCAGCGTGTTGATGTGGTCAAGAGGCGGCCACGTCAGATTCATTTTTGAAATTTTTTTGAAATTTAATTTTGTTTGACTTCTTTTGCAATTTCAGGGCAAAAAATTTTTTTTAGTCTTTATGACAGTTGACAGCAATCAACTGTTCCTTCACTACTACAGGAACAACTTAGGGGATAGGCCTGAAACAGCCTACCAAAGCTGCTGAAAAACATCTAATGTCTTCTCTAGCAAAATGGATCTTTTTATGGATTTTTTTTAATTACTAAAAATGAAAAGTCATAGACCCTTTTTTTGCTATTTTCTGTTGCTAATGGCTTTGGTAGTACTTTGTAGTAGTCTATAGTTCTACATAGTACTACATAGTACAAAATCAACGGTTCAAATTCATAGGTGCATTATTGACGAGCAAAATTGATAGGTCTTTGTAGTACTGCCAATCCTATAGCCAAAAACTACGATTTTGATAAAAAAAAATGTGAATTGTTTCTTGCAATCACCCTATTACCAAAATCAACCATAGGCTCTCATGAATTGGGGTTGTGTAGTTAAGATAAGAATTTGCGTAGTGCATTTACCTTAATCTTTGAATATTTGTTGGACTTTTTCCATTGTTGCATGATAAGACTTAAACATTACAAAGTCCATATTCTAGGGTTGAGACTTTAGGACACCTACCAAGCTTTGTGGTAACGTCAAAGGTAGAATACATCATACAAGTTTTTTAGAAATTATGGTTCCAAATATGTATTCATTGAACCCACATTACTCTAGAATGATTTACATAGGGATCACTTGATGGGCAACTAACTATTTAAACTATTGGTGGTAAATATACCATGCATCACTTAACAGGCGTGATGAAACATATTTTGGATGATGAACACAATGCTTTAGAGTGAATGAATTTTGTCCAATTTTTTTCATTCATCCAAAATAATGATTGAATCTTTTGAAATCCACCTTTCTTGATAATTACGTAACAGTCTTGAACATGAAGTCCATGGTTCAATTCAAGTTCACTTGGATTATGGTAGGGCATTTTTTGTCACTAGAATACTATTGAAGAGGGAGTTTGGGTTTCATATTCAAGATTGATGTGTGATTTGACTGATTTCTTGATTTCTTGAAATCAATGAGGTATAGAACACATTTTTACAAGATATTAGCAAACAATGCAAAAATTCCAAAAAAATGGATAATAGAGGTCTAGAATAGGGTGATTGATCAAATTTCCTTGACAACCATGGTTATGTGTTATAAACACAAAAAATTGTAGCTAATCTAAAATGATGTATATGAACAAGGTTTGAATGTTGTATGCAAAAGTTGCAAGAGGTCAAAGTCCAATTAGTAAATCTTTCAATGAATGCTTCAAAGCCAATATTATACTATTAATTGAAAATTGTGCAATGAATATATATACACACAAAGGGCGTATGATACATGTAATGGCCTTGTTTATAAAAATTGATAGAATATTTTTGCAATGTAAATAGTTTCATTATGTGCAAATGTTTATTATTCTGTATTCTAGTAGGTTTGATTGAACCAACTAAAAAAGAAAGAATAAAGAAAATTAGGAAGGGTTATGGTAAAAACCATGTTCTAGTACATTTGATGATGGGGCTTATTAGCCTATCTTGGATGTCCTACATTTTGTTATAACTTAGAGAGGGTAGGTAGTTGATTGGTTGTATAACATCCCTACACACTTTTCTAGAAGTGCTAAGCCACAAGATTCATGTATTGCTTGACAAGTCCAATGGGACTTAAATCTAGACTAGCTAGGGCAATGTTGCAACAAAAACTCAACAAACAAGCCAAGTCCATGATTTGGTGACTATTTTAGCTTTCATGAGATTCTTTCTTGCGTCTATTTGATGATTTTTGGGTCACTTATTCTCTTGATTTTTTTTCCTTTGAAAATTTATCTTATTTTATTTTGAATTTGGTTAAGTTATTGAATAGAAATGTGAAACTTGTTATCCCTTTTTATGGTCTTTGAGGTTTTGTGGCTCATATTAAGGGGTATGGATAGAGAGATAGGAAGAAAAGAGTGGTCAATAAATGAAATGAGATTCATGTGGTGAAGTTACAGATTAACATCTTTTAGCCTAATAGAAAAGGAATATAAGATACGGGGTGGACTTCTTCTTCGATCTCTCTCATTGTGTGTTTGTTAGCAATGTATTTGAAGAGCTAGACCAAGTTGTGTACAATTGGTAATAAAATTCTAAGAAGGTATTTTTCTTCTTCAAATTTAAAAAATGTATAATTCGTCTAGTTTGGAGTTAGTACGTATAAGTTATGCTTAATGGAATGAAGAAAAGTCAATTTCCACCAAATTTATAGGTAGAGACTTTGAGCACTTATAAAAGTTTGGTTTCCAAGTATTTAATTCTAAGATTTAGTGAGAGTGTAAATTAAATTGTTAAATTTCTATAAAGTTATAGAACTGTTGGTTTGGAATTAGGGCATGGCTGATATGGGTTTGGAAGTGAAGGTGGGTGGAGTTGCCATTGAATCCAAGAGATTTAGCCTCAACAAAGCATAGAAAATAAAGTTTAGAAGCTTTGAAGCTAAAATTTGGAGCATATGTATATGATGCAATGAACTTAAAATTTTTTTTTGACATAATAGATTTTGAGCTTTCATGAGATTGCAACATGCTCCAAAGTAGAGGAGTAAGGATTTGCCATCAAATTTAGAAGCATAAACATCATAAGGCTATAATAATCATTTAGTAAAAGCATTGACTTTGAAGATTGAACTAATAACAAAAAATTGTGTTAGCTTTCTAAAAAAATATAGTACACTTGGAATTAGACTTTTGATGCAATAATGATAGCATTCATTTGAGTCCTAAATATGTGTATGAGGATTTTATATGGTTATATGTTATTTTATATGACTTATATGGTTCTTACATCTGATAAATATGAATACAAATACACTTTGGCTTATTCAACTCAAATGAGTATTGATATAATTTGACCTTTTGCAATTACTTTTGTACAAATTTTGCACATACTTTTACAAACTAATGTAGGTGTGTATATGATGTATCATTTTTATACCAAAAATGAAATTTTCATTCTTTAACAAGATTTATTATTGCCTGTAGTATGGAATTCACTCATATCCTAACGTGATTCTATTTGTAGATAGAAATTCAATGTTTTTCCAAATCAAATCTATTTCTATCCAACAATGCTTGTATTAGCATATAATGTGATGAAAGGTGAAAGGTTATAGCAACACATAGGTTACGAAGTACATGATTGCTCATTGGGATTGTCAAGTGTACACTATTTTGTCAAGTTTAGTATGTGTATTGCATCATTTTATTGTTGGTAAGATATAGTTCTAACATCATATAAGGCATCATGCAAATGTCTCAATCTGGTTCCTATAGAAATTTGGATTAGCAATTAATTAAATTAAATGAGCGTGAAATGTAAGGATCATTTTAATTTTGGAATTATGCAAATTCGCAAGATTTACATATGTAAAAAGTTGAGATAATACCAATATATTATGATCTACAATAATTTCATACTATCTCAAATAGAGCAATTGCCATCTACTCTATTCTTCCTCCTTCCTCCAATTTTCATCCAAAGTTTACAATGATTACAACTCATTCATCCAAAAATCCATTGAATTTGTGTGAAGCACCTCACATTGTTCAAACTCTCACATGATTTGAATCAAATTGAATGGTGATCTTGACTACAAATGGCCAATGCCCTTTGTTGTAGGAAAGCTATTGTTATTTTTTACAATTTCCATAAACTATTTTAAACATTTGACTAGGAACTTTCTTGTTGTTTTGGACAACAATGCTACTAGTACAATTTAGTTTCTCCATACTCACAAAGAAATGAAAGCATATTGGGCTTTCTACAAAACTTGAAAATTCATTTTCAATGCTAAGACAACATAGAAGTTTACTTTTAAGACTAGTTGAATTGCCCAACCTTGGGTCACAAATAACTTTGGTGTTTATCCATGGGCCAAAGGGAAGCTTGCAAGGCTTTGAAATTGAAAGGTGAGGACTTTTTTTAATGCTCTATGCTCCTAGACTTCTCAACCATCAAACCATTTCAAATTGCCCTCCAAGTGTGAATACCAAGATATGGTTTTCTCAACAAGGGAAAGTAATAGATATTGAATTATTCCTATAAGGGACAAAATGAATTTTGGTAGGCTCCTACAATCTCCATTGTCATTGAAATTTTCTAAAATCTTTTTTTATGATAGAAAAGCATATTGGACTATTGGTATTTTACTATTTTAGAAATATAATTTTTATTTCAAGTGGTGCTCGGGAGCAAAAGTTATGCCATAATAACCTCGAAATGGTCAAGTAACAACACCAAAAAAATCCGCAAAAACTTGAAATATTTTTTTCCCTCATAGATTATATTTTTGTTTACAAGGAAAGCTTTCATTCATTTCATGTGTACTAGTGATGTGAAAGCTATAGAGCTTCTTGTTTTGCTTGCAATCACCACATCTTCTTGTAGAAATAATGTAATGAATTTGTTTCTAAACTCAATTTTCACAATTTTCAAAGAGAAAAGGGTTCGCATGAACAAGGGGGTGCGGTAGGCGAAATTTGCACTCTATTATGTTTGAACTTGTCAAATTTCGTCCCTCCATAATTGTGCTAGTTTTGTAAAGGCTTGTGGTAGCTACCATTACCCCACTCCCCTAATGGTCCACACAATTTTCTATATTTTTTAGAACAATCTCACTATTGACATTAGTATCTTTCAATTCCATCTTAGAGCTATTAATAATTTATTTTTTCCTTCAATCTTGTTCCTAATTCTATTTCACAATTTTTTAAAGAATAAAAGTAAAAAACAAGGGGGGACATCGATGTAGTAGAAAGTGTCGTGAGATAAAAAAATAGGGTCAATTTAATTCGTTAAAGGAAAAATTTATACTTTTAGTATATCTACCATAGCATTGGTAATATACTAATATGTCTTGGTTGGGTTTATATATAAAATCTGGTGGTGAGAATTTCCTACCTTTTGTGAGCATGGTGATTGTTAAAAAAACTTCACATTTTGGGCTCAAAAACGCAATTTCTAGGATTGACAATATTATGCAAAACTATCAATATTGTGTGTCAGTAGTGTGCCCATAGATCTAAACCGTTGATTTGAGGTGCCTATAGATCAGAATTGTTGATTCAATACTATGTAGTACTATAAAGTACTATAGACTACTACGAAGTACTAGAGAAGCTATAGGAAGAAGAAAGCAACAAAATTAGGGATCTATGGACCTTTTCATTTTTAGTAATTCAAAAAAAATTCAAAAAATGTCCATAAAAAAATCCATTTTGCTAGGGAAGATTGCGCTTGAATTGCACTAAACATTCATGAAGGAATTTTTTTCCCTCTTCATAGCTTTTGTGCAAAGGAAGGTCACTTTGACCCTATGTGTGCAACAGACATGTTGCTATTTTCACAAAAACTCTATTTCGATCCTTGAAAACATAGTACACCTCCAACATATCCAATTTGTGGCTTCCAATTTGCATTTTTGGGTCGAAAATTGTAACTAACCCCTCCTTAAAATGGGAAAAATAGACATCCAACTTGGAGCAATTTTAAAATAGTAAAATAATTTTGAAAAATTTGAAAAAATTATTCAATGTTTGAAACTACTGCATGTACCTCCATTCCAAATTTCATGCCAAATAGACAAACAATGCAAAAGTTATTAGCACGAAACTACCTATCTAAGGACAAGAAGACAAAAAATAGGATAAGTGTTTCTTACAATCACCCAACAGTAGAAAAAAAATAGGATGCCAAATCTAGGATCCCCCCCCCCCCCAAGTGCTTAGTAGGTTTAGTTTCACAATTAGTGGCTTTGACAAGTAGACGTAATTGTTGTTTTGGATTTAAATTAGGCACCTTTAGTATGGTGGGAAATGCATTGGTAGACCACTGTGGAAAGTTAGGGTGGTGTCAATGTGAGTTTTCAACGGCTTTTTTGGGAGCGTTGTAGGCAGTGGGTTGTCATGCATGAGAATTGAAATCGTTCTACAAGAGATCTTTGTTGCATACTTGCATTGGATTTTATATTGATTCTATCTTTGCTTCTACTCATGTGTCGCTTCTAGTTTAGGGTTGGGGGTTGCCTCCCTTGTTTTTGTGTTTAGAGTGCTTGTATGAGAAGAATTCAAGATTTTCTGATTGCTTTCACCATCCGCACCTCATTGAACTTTCAGGTTTTAGAATGCGCTTTAAGTTCGTCTTGAATTTGTTGAATCCTCTACTCTGGCTATGGTTTAGGGATCTTGCTTGTGGTAAATGCAACGGTATAGAGGGTTTGTCTTCAATTGCCTCATCGCTATTGTGCATGTTGCATTACTGTTTTTGATGGATCTGATAGGGTTTGGGGTGGAATTTGGATTCTATAGCATGTGAATGTCTATAAGGTGGTAATGGGGTGTCCCTCCAATTTCAACTCTATCCTTGTGGGTTTAGGCTGGATATGAATTTTGTCACAATGCTTACAAGCTATCCATTGGGTATTTGGGTTCAACTTGTAAGGTCAACATTTCGGATTTAGGGTTCTGTGCATGGATGAAGAAGATCAAGGTTTACACATTGATGCGTGAAGATGCACGTCCAAAGTACATTGGCACGATGAAAGCCAACACTAGAGAATCCTTGTCTGATTGGAGAGTACATTTGGAATAGAAGAATGTCCTAAATTTCCTATACCAATATTGGGATCCACAAGAGTACTGTAGAGTGGCTGTGAATCTTGAATCTCTTAATGATGTCGAGGACAAACTATTCATGATCCCAACTTTAGACAAGGTGGTAAACGAAGCTTGTGGATTTCAACATGCTATAGTTGGGCAATAGTTGGAGGATTGCCAAGAAAGCAACAACATCAATGACAAAGATGAAGGCGCCTCCAAAAAGCAATGCGTTGGAGGCCACTAGGAAATCCACAAAAGGTGGACACATGACGATATCCACCTAATGCTCCTTGAATTTTCTATAGTAGACACACCTAGATACAATGAAATCCTAATAGATCTACCCTCTTGTTCACATGTTAGTGATTTGAATAAGGAAGTGTCGCTAAAGTCAAAAACTAAGTTCGTGGAGGTCATGGCCATGTACACAAAGGGAGAACAAAAACTGAGGAAGTTGTTGAAGGACATTTGCTTGGAAGATTATAAATGGAACCTCCACATCATGCTTGCTATGATAGGCATGACAAGGTCGTTGTCATTCTCTCTTGTATGGAGTGCAGAAAGGATTTTGGAAGAACTAACCAGCAACACACCAAAGATTGAGTGTTTCATCTGTTTTCCAACTTCTGCAAGAGCCACATCATGAGCAACCAATAGATATGGAGGTATTCAAGGGAAGGGTAGATTGGTGCAACCACCCCTAATCAATCTCAAAGGGGAAGAGAATTGTTATTCTCATTGCGGAAGATCACAGAAGATTGGTTTGGAGGGCATGGAGATACTAAACTCTATAAATGATAGCCTTGATCCTATTTGGAAGACTTTTGAGCTCATTAGAGGCAATCCACAAACAACTGAGTTGAAGGGCTTTTGGTAGAAGATGAAATGCATAACTTGCAATGACGTCTATAGCTTATGCATGCCAAAGAAGAACTTAGAAGTTAACTTGAGGAATCACACTGAAAAAAAATTTACATGCGGAGAAGGTTCTGCAAGTTGTCCACCAGGTTGTCCATTTGGAGATGACTTCAACAATTTCTAGCAAGCAAGGGTGGTCATTCAAGTCTACAAGGGACAACTCTCACTTTAGCCAAAAGCAATTGCATGTTTTTTTTGGCCTCACAATGGACAACTAGCAAGTACATGATTCACGTTCCATTGATTGCATGTTTTGTAAAGCGCTTATGTGTTGGGGCTTTCGTGGTCCATTTGTAGTGTACAGTGGAATTTTTTTTGAAGTCCAAGCTCCATTGTTTGATCTCAAGCTTGGTCATAGCTAGTTTGTTGAACCTTGGTTGCAAGAAGTAGTTGTTGTAGATGGTGCATGCATGAAAATTAATGGAACATTTAGACACTGTAGTTGCTTCCGAATGTCCATGACTAATGAACCTTGGGAAAATCTAACTTGCAATGGATGCACTAACATTCCTTTTGAAACGAACTTCAGGTTGAGGGTGATAATGGAGGACAATTTTCTTGAAAAATGAGGAACTCAAGGCACTAAAGATGGACATTGAGTTGGCTTCTTGTTGTTGCCGCAACTCACAATGCATAGTAGGTAAATGTCTAAGAATTTGAGTATTGAATGTATGTACCACACAACAGCTAAACTTAAAATTGTACAGTTGAAATTAAAGTTCACTACAAGAGAAAGGGGTGTTTTAAGTGAGTTTTTAAGTATAGTCCTAGACATAAGATTTTAAATAATAACCTTTAAGGAGATTTTTAGTAAAAATTTACTAAAAACACATGTTTTTTTAGTAAATTTTTACTAAAAATCTCTTTAAAGGTCATTACTTAAAAATCTTATGTTTAAGACTATACTTAAAAACTCATTTAAAACACCCCTTTTTCTTGTAGTGGTTAAGCGTCCCATCCTAAAAGAACTGCACTAGGGAAAATTTGAGACCTCTACATGCTTGTGAGTTCCCAGGGTGCGAGGAACGCAGGAACTACGCCACTATTGTAGTTTGACATGGCCAAGACTGTGCCACGTCAAAATAAATAAATAAAAATTCAACTTCTTTTTGCATTTCAGAACTAATAATTCTTTTATTTTTTATATTTACGTTATTGACAACAGTCAACTATTCTTGGACAATACAGGGAACAACCCTGAAACGGGCATGTAGAGGCCTCAAATTTCCTCTAATGGCTATGGTTGCCTCTAATAAACACAATGTATACCAGTTTTTGTGGTGATATTTTGCGCAAATGAGCACAAGTAGGTCTAGTGCTTTTGGAGGTAGGCGAGCTTTGTGGGATTTTATGCAAGATGAGGCTGCTAATCTGAATTACAAGAAGGAAGGGTTTAGATTTTCTAAGAATTCCAAGGCACTTTCCATGATACTAGAAGAAAACCTTGTTGCTCTCAACAAAATCTACATGACATTTTTGTTGAGACATCAACACATGAAATTAAATTATAGAAAACAAAAATGTCATGTAGATTTTGTTGAGAGCAACAAGGTTTTCTTCTAGTGTGAAGATATGCGCGGGGTCAAAGGATGTTTGATTTGTTTGCTTTGAATTATTCTATACCTAATTATACTATGTGTAGTCAAGAGAGAGAATAAGAAGGACATCCAACATGTATCAAGCAAACATAGAGAGATCTTTGATGTTTTGATTGACATTTTTAGGGACATGAAACAAGCACATGAGATCATAGGGCCAATTCTGGTGATATTGTTTGAGGATGAGACGAAGATGAGATCTAGAATTTCTTGTGAAGAATTCTTTGACACTCTTGTTGGATTTTGTGTAACAAAGGAAAATCATGTTTGCATTTCAATCTATAAAGCAAGTGTGGGCAACGGGGAGGGAGGGTACAATAGAATATTGGAGTGCTTTTGAGGTGATAAAGTTGGAGGTTTTGCATGTGTCAACATGGTAAGCCCACCACATGACAAGTTGCTTAGGTTGGTGTTGTGTGTTTCTCACACTTATAACTACTTTGATTCCTACTAGGTTAGAAATCAATGGAGTAGAATTGACTTTCTATGGAAGAAGCATTACAAGGATTTTGTTGGATCCATACTTGGGCATGTAAGTGATGGAGATTCGAGGTGACGTCAACTCATGCTTGGTGAGTACAAGTCCAATGATGGACAACGTCTTGACATGGACTAGCCTGGGTAGATGTTTACAACAAAATTAGATTGTCATGGTGATGTGATGGGGTTGCACAACTACGATTTCATTCACAACAAGAAGAAACTCATAAATTCAATTGATTCACATGTGAGAACACTACAATTGGGGGTTGATATGGTCACTTTGACTCATCTAGGCTTAGTATATAACAAATTCACGTGTGACCAACACAAGCTAAAGTTGGAAGACACAAATCAAAAAGACTGCTCAAACTAGGCGTCAACACATTGAGCACAAAGCATTTGTCAGAAATGAACTCAACATTTCTTGGTACTATTGTGAACATCCAAAGAGGTACACCAAAAGCAAATGCTAGGGATGCAATACTATTTAGAGGTTTGCTCAAACTAGATTGACATCTTCATATCCCCTACACTAGATTTGAGGTCAAAGGTAGTTTTAGCATCAAAAGTTTCTTTCTTCTTTTGTCTTTGAAAACTTTGGCTTCAATTTGTGAACCATTCAATTGGAGGAAATTCTAAAAAACTAATAGCAGGCATGAATTTTGTTTTGCAACAGTGTTTCATTGATGTAAAAATGTGTGGGCACTTGATTCCCACCCTTGGAATTAAGCAAACATTATCAGATTCTTATGTTGTCAAATTGTCCTATGGGTATCTATACATTAAATCCATATACGCCTTCCAAGAAATTGATCTTTAGTATGAAAGTTCTACTCTAAATTCCCTAATTGGGAAATTAATCCACTTTAAAACAAATTAGTAGATGGCCTTGGCCTTGGGATTTATTTCCCAAATTAGGCCCACAGAGGATTAATCAATAAAGAAAACAAAGTAAAGGAGTTTTTAGGGTTTTTAATAACATTTCCAAAATGATTAAAACTCTCAAATCTGACTTTCCTATAACAAGATAATTGCGGATGAAGTTTACACTAGAAGAAACCAACGTTGGTTTTAACAAAATTCAACTTTGTTTTTTGGCAAAAAACATAATTCTCCATTGACTGAATTCTGTTAAAACCAACGCTAGTTTCTTCTAGTGTTAGTTTCAAATCTAATGGTTAAAACTTCATCCATCGTTTGCTTCTATTCTAACTATTGAATCCACTTTTTGTTTTAGGATTATTTTCTATTTTTTATCTTCTTTCTAATCTCTAAAATCTATTTTGTTTGGTCAACTTTGGTTGACTTTCATCCAAATCTCTCTTAACTTTAATCAATTCTTCATCCTACTCTAACTTCTTCAATACTAAACTAATTCCTAGGATTAAGGTAGTTTTGGAACCCTGAAATTATGCCTTAAAAGATTCTAAGCCTAAATTATTCCTAAGGCTCCTTCAAAAGATTTGTTGTAATTCCCTATTGTTCTCACTACGGTTTTTAATTGTTAATCCTACTTGCTATTTTTAGGTCTAAATAAGTTTAAAGTAAAAGTCACTAAATTTACCTTCCAAAAAAGTTTAAACACTAATATTTTTGACTTTCCTAACAAAAGTTATTCATAGATGAAGTTTGACCAACAACTAGTTCATCAAACTTCATCCATCAATTTCTTTCACCTTTTACTTTTGAAATTGACTTTTTCTTTCACTTTTGGCTTCTACTTCTACTCTAGATTCTAAGATTTCTTCTTTGATTCTTTTGGAGGACTTCCTAATTTTTCATCCACTTTTCTAACTACTTTTCATCCGAGCATAACTTTTGGAGTTTAAATCTATTTTTTATGTTCAATGACTTTTTGGAAAGCTATTGACTTTACCTAACTACTTTCACACTCAAACCCTACTTTTCTAATAGTCCTAATGGTTTGACTCTAAGTTTTAACTTCTAATACTAATGTCTAACTTAATCTAATTCTTTTTGGGCTAAATCAAAGCAAAGACACATAATTTATGAACTTACTTTGAGATTTGCAAGTCCCAAATTCTCATTGTCATGCATCGCAATTGCGTCTTCATGACCTCATGGTGTACACCTTCTACTTCCATTTTGCGTTGCATTTTTGAATTATTTAATGAAGTAGGTAGTTCGTTGGAAGAACTTAAAAACTCTTTCTAGCTTGTCGTGACTCTTTTCTTTTTCTTTACCTTCTTTCTAATTTTTTCCTTTTCTTTCTAGATATTTTTTGTAACCCAAATTCTACCAAATCTAATCTATAAATTCATTGCTAATTTTTCAAGGAACAAAGAAAGGCTTGAAGACAAGTTGATTTGACTTCTACAAACTACTAACTAATTCCTAGCATCTAAATAAGTCAACTATTCTCCCTTTTTGTTTCTTCTATTTGTCTTCTAACTACCTTCCAAGCCTTGAATAATGAACTAAATATTCTTTAATGGATGGCTCCCTTTGACTTTTGGTATCCCTTCCGTCTTCTCCAATGATCTAAGTACTAACTTGTAATTCCTTCTTCGATTTGTATTTGGTTAGCACTCGAGATGTTGTTAAGTATGCTTGAAGATTCAATTCCAACACCCACAAATAAAAATTGGGTCAATTTCAATAAGTCCAAGCATCAACAAGTAATTGGATTACACTTGGTGAGGTGGTTGCATTTAACCTCACCGAGCTATTGAGATTTTGGTACTTGACTTGTAAGCTCTATCCTTTGGAATTCCAATTGAAAATTCAACTCACTCTCTGTGATTTTTAATTCCAACTCAACTACCATATGCTTTGAATTCTCTTACTACTTGATCTGTTATTTGGATTTCAATCTCTACTACCTTGTGATTTTGGAAATTTCCCATCAACTATTATGGACCTTGAAATTCCATTCAGCTACTTGATTTAATCCTTACACTACTCTGGGTTTGAAATTCCAACTACCTTGTGATTTTTGGAAATTTCAATTCATGCTAATAGAATTGGCTAACTTGACTAAATTAGCTGGCCATTACTATTGGTTGCTCACCCTATTTGGCTTAATTGTTTTTCAATTTGTAGATTTTTTCCAACTCCTTGGCCATTGCTTAGCTAATTTTTGGAATTCAAGCCCCAACTTTTGGGATTTAATCCTACACTTGAGTCTCCTTTTGGATACCCTCTTAATTTAAAAACAAAATAGAAATTCTGACCAAGGGTGAAGTTTTGATGTTTGAGGGATTAGCCCTAGATTTTAAAGACTAGAAATTAGTCCCACATTTAGAACTTTGCCATATGAGGTTTTTTATGCCTCGATTTGAACAACAAAAGGAGTGACAATAATAGGAAATATGTTAGAAGATGTGCCTAGGGCGAAAGTTTCGTAGTATGGAGGGTTAGCACTACATTTACAAGACACAAAAATAAGAAATTAGTCAGAACTTGAAGTTCTAGTTAGAACAAATAACAACCAAATAGCAATGACTAGTTTGTGGGACTTTGGAGAATTGCAACAAACATCACCTCCCAAATGACTCAATCACTTAAAATTCAACCACAATTTCCTCTTATCTAGGCTTCTAAGGGGATTTTCAATGCAAAATATGTGAAATCCTCACCAAGAAAGCTCGGTAACAAATTAAGACTCAAAAATACAAAGATATTAGCAAATAATTGGGAAAACTTCCACGATAGCTAAGCATTTCAAAGGGACCTCAACGTCCTCTGAAAGAGATTAAAAAATGACAACAATGGGAGCTAAGTGCTCCAAAACAACTTCAAAAATCAAGTGTTTTGGTCTAAACAACCAAAAATCAAACAATGCCAATCGAACTTGGTGAGTACAAAATGAAAGCAAGGGTTCTTCAATATTGAAGAAAGGGGTGCAAAGTGAGAGAGGGCTGGACTTTTATACATTTTCAAGGCCTTCTCCCCCCTCAACTTACCTAACAAACTACTCCCAAGAAGAATCCAAAATTAACTTTTAAATTTCTACTCTACTGCTGTGACCACTCTAACTTTTGGAGAAATGCTCCAAACGCCAAACATACCATGCCATTGTCTTCAAAAGACCCAAATTATTGTTGGAGCCTTTGTCCCTTACTCCCGATCCATTTTGCAAATGAAACCTAGCATTTTGAAATCAAATGAAAAGGGTCAAAAATCCAAAACTTGAAGTTTGACTTTTCTCAAAGTTTTCACTATCCAAGATTGTTCAAGAAGTTGAAGAAAGTAAGAAAAGATTCTAGGTTGACTTCAATCAAACATCATATACTCCATATAGGCTAGTCAACTCATCGAGAATTTTGGAATTCTATCAAAAGTCATGGCCGCCACCAATTCTGGTACTTGTTGAAGTCGAAATGTCTTGAAATTTGACAAGGAGCTTATTTATGCTAAAATACACTACCTTAATTTTTACTGGGATTTTACGGCTACCTCAGTAATTTCTATGAATTTTCAAATGCCGATAAATGTAGTTGACTTCCTATGGAATCATCTTCCGCAATCCAAAAAATTATGAAACTTTTTGGGTAGCTTCTAGCACTACAAGGAAATATATTGTTCAAATGACTCAAAAATGACTAAATTGTGTCAATTGCTTGGACAATTAGGAGGGGGTGATTCGGACGTATAGTTGACAGAACTATGTCGATTCAGCTATCAATTTGGACATTAAAAGATGTCAACTTATACACGGATTACCCCTTTGCCAAGCTTAGTTCAGTCAACACTTTCTTTCTTTGGCTCGATAAATGAAATTGTGGAAATCAAGATTGGAGAAGTGGACCTATGAGGCTTTTCCACCGCAAGGTGAAGAAACCCCCTAGAGTTGGCCGGCGGGGAGTGTATGGGACACCTACCTAGATTGCCTTCCAAGCAATGGACTCCTAAATACTTTTTTATCAATTTTTTAACATTAGACTACTCTAAGTGGAATGAGGGCAGCACCCTTACACCATCCTAATATGCACCCTAAAATCCTCCAATGACCCTTGTACCTACTTTGGGAGGTGATGGCATCCTACTAGGCCTAATTTTGCCTAAAATTAGCCCTTCGGGCACCAAATGGGTCAATTTGGTGTCCTGAAATTAAATTCCAGCACACCACAACCACCCCAATTCCTAACTAACTTCCTCAATTGATGCCCAAGACTTCCCTAACTCCATAGATCCCTTCCCTAACATATTCACCCATTCTTTTTAGGCCAATTAGTTTCTTCCTTCAATTTCCTAATCCATACCCTAACCCTAATTTTACCCCCAATTTGGGTAGTGCTTCCGCGCTTGCCCTAAAACCCTAAAAAATCCTTATAGACCCTCTACACATTCACACCCCACAAGAACATTGCATGCAAGTCATTGAACTATTGCTTCAAGATGGATAAGAGAATATCATATTGTAATTAACATTACATTTGAATTCAACTGAATCACAAGGAAAAAAAAGATGGAGTACCCTAAATCAACTGCCGCTAGATGGGCAACAGACCTTGTCCCATTAAAATGTTTGCCCCGGCTTTGTCCTTGCTTGGAATTGGTCGAGACTGGTCTTGTTCGAAAGCTGACTTTCCCCTCTCCATCCTCCCAAAAATTCACGTTGATCCGCTTTGCCGAACTCCCACAGTCGCTCGCCAAAGTCGTCAATCTTCCGTGGCGGTAGCGGCTTGACCTCCTCGCACTAAATCTGCCGCTCCGTCCTCGTCCTTGCTCGGAATTGGTCAAGACTAGTCATGTTGAAAAGCTGACTTTCTCCTCTCCATCCTCCCAAAAATTCAGCCCATTCCGCTCTTCCAATCTCCTGAAATCAATCACCGAAGTTGTCAATGCCCTCCCAATTCCACAAAAACTTAATTCTCTCCACTCCAATTCCCATCTGACCTCACTACCATCATTCCTTCACCACTTTTTTCTCAAAAAATGGTGACCTACTCGACAAATTGTCCTACTTTGGTTCCCTCATCTTAATCCTTAGCTTCTCATGCTTTCAAAATGCCCTTCATCACCAAGAATGCTCTCCAACACATATGCACACCAAGTAGGGAAAATTGAGAGAGAGTTGTGAGAGAGAGGGCTCCAAACCCTAATTTTGCTTACATCTAGCTTTCTAACGGATTAATTTTCTAAACTACTTTCATCCTACACTAATTCACTGTTAATCCACTAATTTGGTGCAAAATGCGCCAAATTAGTGCAAATCGCACTAGGTTACTGTAAATCCGCTAATTTAGTGTAAATTGCTCTATTTTAGTGTTCCACCCCCTAAATTACTGTAAAACCCTCTAACTTACTGTAAAATCCTATTTTAGTGTTTCTAGCCCTATTTTAGTGTTTTACCCACTACACTAGTGTTTTAGTCATAGTTTTAGTTTAACTAACTTCTTTTGTGTTTTTTCGTATTTATTATTTTTTGTGGTTTTTAATTTACTTTTTTTTTCATTTCCTACTTCTAGTCTTTTGTTTTCATTTTCATTTTTCATTTTTTGTTTTCATTTTCTCATCATTTTACTATTAGCCTAATTTGGTTCCTCTACCAAATCTTGCTTAACCTCTTTTTAGTTTTAACTTCCCATTTTTTCCCTAGAATTTCCCCTAATTTCCTCCTAATTGCATTTTCTACCATCTCGCCCTAACCTCTTGAAGTTTCCATTGCTATCTGGCGGAAAACTCCTTAATTGATGGTTATGGCTTTATCCGGAGTATTAACACTTCCGGATTTATAAATTCATGCCTAATGTTTATATTTTTGGATTTTTAAATAGTGAACCAATATAATGGTTCATAGGACCTATAACTATAGCTATGCAGGTTGATTCTCCATACCCTTGCACCCTCAATCATGCATACTGAAAGTGACCTTGAACATGAAGCAGAATCAAGTATGTAGAGAAATCACATATATTCACATATACAATTCAAAAAACATTTGTTGAATCATCCTCTGGTTCTTCTCACGACATACATGACAACGTTTTCAGATACAACAATATCTGCTAGTAGTTGCAACTACTCTAATTCGTAAGATACCCTACGAGGGGAATTTCATGCACACTATAAAAAGGCCTACACTGTTGTCACGTTCAAGATTACCAAGCTATGTGGTTTCTGTCTAAATACGCACTATAGTAGCGCCTGAAACTCTCTCCCTTGCACACCTTAGCCACACATTTATTATATGTCATTTCAATAGCGAAAATTACGAAACAATAAGACTTCTACATATCACCATGGCATGTCTCTATTGTACTAGCTTGCAACTGCTCCACATAAACACCACGTACAGCTAGACTTGCAACCCCATAACTCTCCTCAATTGTGCTTCATTTTTTTCTTTGGACGACCTGCTCTACGAGAAGCTTCAATTACTTGCCGTTTCGCAACCTCTACGGCTTCCTGCAAAACTCCCAACTATTAGTAACCGTTGCAATACCTCCTCTTACACCAATGCATCCACCTCTTTTTAATAGTTACTGTTCTTAATTTATAGCATGTGCAGCTGTTATGAGCATGGAAAACAATAACAACAGCTTCCATCCCCATCACATAGTCACACACCTGCTGTTGTTGAGAATGAATCCCTACTCCGGGCACTTCCACTTCAGGTTTGACATGTGGAACTTCCACATTTTTCGTGGCCGCATAGTCTGTATCCACCAATGGAATAAGTTGGTGTCCTTCCAAGGCTTTCAATCGTCCCATCATCCTCAAAACCAATGGATGTTGGACAATTTGCTCGACCGACATTGCTGCTATGCCTCCGCTTGCAGAAAATCCCTGTCTACTTCCACCGGCAATTCCTTCTTCACCAATGAGTTCATGTTCTGCATTGTTCGGCTGGTCTTGTACATGTTCCTCTTGTGCTACTATCGCATCTTCTGAAATTCCTCTGCCATATAACTTTCTTGACTGCCCATTAACCTGTTCTATCTGCAGAATTTGTTGTGCACCACTTCCACTTCCAATCTTCCATGCATGACACTGTCATCTTTTTTCCTTGTTCGCGAAACACCAACATAACCTTTGTCCCGTGACATCTCGTATGCAATTTCCTCTGGCTCAAGTGATCTCCTCAGCTTCTTCCTCAATCTCTCTTGTACACTGACCTCATCTGAAGGCTCCGTCCTACCAAAGTTAACCCTGTTAGCATTCGCTCGACTACAGCTTTCCGACTTCCTCACTGTCGTTTGATTCTGGAGTTGTCTACTGAGTGTACGCCAGGATCGATTCAACAAGATTTCTGGTCTAGATTCATCATTGCGAATCTTCTTCCAAAGGTCAGCTCGTCTAAGTGTCACACCACGAGCAATAACTTCTTTCATGTATTCAAACTTCACTGGCGAGCTGTACTCCCATGTGTGTTGTGTCCACTCTGCAATTTCTACCACTGCGTTTTCACATTGTTGGTTTATATTTCCTATGGCTGGGTCTAGTTTCCTAGACAATAGCATCAACTCCTTCCTCCAATCTCCCATGCCCACGCCATAAGGCTTCCCTGTGTACTGGTCTACTAGAAGAAAATTCTGGGGCAAATCTTGTTTGTGTCGTCTTTGGCCTTCTCTTTGTCGTGTCGCTTGTGCTTGCCTTCTTTCTCTTCTTTTGGTCGACTCGTTCTCATACATCAACCCCTGTAAGACTGTCATGTCATTTGCATCTTCAAAGCCGGAATCCTGTACCCCATGCGACAATTTGCCTTCGCCTTCGCCGTCTCCAATTTCGTTGTCATTCAATTCATTGTTGTAAAAAATAGAGGGATCTCCTCGCGGTTGCAGTACGTGGTACGACAACTACCCTTCCCGTTGCTCTTCTTCTTCCCCGTACTCTTCCTCTACTTCTTGTATCCATTGCTGAACATGTTCACTTGCCCATTCAGTAATTCCGTAAGTATAAGCATGCACTACTACGCACAATTCAAGAGACTACAACTAATATTCCTACAATGCTTACATTTACCATCTCCAACACAAAACATTCTTTTTCATTCACCATGACAACTGTTTTCATAGTGCTCTCCATATTGAACACTCACATTGTCTTCAGTTCCCACAATGGGATGTGCTTCACTTCTCCTATGGCCATCAGGCACACCTTCACTTTAGCCTCTACAAACAAGCGGGATGTTGTCCACGTTCTCATGATGTCTAGTATTTTCAGTGGGCCTTCTTCCAAATTGTTGAAGTGGAAGCCTAGACTGGGATACAAGAGACCCCACATCATAATGTCCAGAGGTATTTACTACAAACAAACTTGGGACTCCGGTACCCAAAGAAATTCTCTGAGAAGATGGTACAAAGCTCCCTACTCCTACTTGAACAGTAGAAGATCAAACTTCGCCGGTCGATGGCGGCATTTCAGCAACCTCTGCATTCCATTAATCCATTACAATCTTCACATTGCCACACTAATACATTCTGTTCTATACAGTAAGTGACTTACTTCTGCTAAGTACACTTCACATGATGTGCTCCATGTCTTCAAAGAGAAGTTACGTTTTTTAATGACATGAGAACATAATGATCTTCAATGCAGGAACTTTATGAATGAAACTACTTACCTCTTCATCAATACTCTTGTACTGTGCTAGTACGTACAATGACCTCAATCATAGCGTCTTACCTTCCAGTCTTTTTCCCAAAGTCCCTCCATTGCTGTGAATATTATGTGCTAAGATACTAGCTTGCCCTCTTCGTGCAAATGGAGCCTCCGTCAAACTATGAGCAAATGTTGTTCTTGCACCACCACGCCCTGATGTAGAATATACAGAAGATGGAACTCTAACAGAAGTTGCAGAATTTGACAAACCCGGTTGCTCCCCTATAGCATTTGACTTCCACGACGAAGCACCAACACTTTTTCCTCGTCCCTTTGAACTAGGGGTTTCCTTCCATTGCACGAAGGTTTTAGCGAATTTTCTTGGATACTCTTGACTGCCCATTCTTTCCTGCACAGCACAAGTCATTGTTTCAGTACCACTCTAATACAATTCTATTCCACATGAATATAATTTGATTCACTCAGAAATCATGAAGAACCATACCTCCACAGTAGAACACATAGCTATATATCCCCTCAATTACTTACAAACCACGCACAATGACTTCCGCGTAATAGTGATGACATTCATGATCGACTTACATACCTTGCTCAAGTTGTCCAGTATCAATCCCCACTACATACACCTACCAAAAACCAGTACCACTTCATTAACAAGTCCAATAGCACATCATTCATTATCATAGAACTATTACTATCCATATATAAATATTTCGACATTTTCAAGAAAAGCCACCATTTCGTTAAAATGGAGGCATTCTTCTTAGGTTACATGAATGAAACATTAGAATGTATGTTTATAAGACAATCTTGAGCTACAAAATGGAAAGCACTAAAATGGAAAAATCCATCGGCTGCACTCATACATCACTATATCCACCACTTCGACTTCCTCTACGTAATTTCTCGTAACACTCGATTTCCTTGATACAGCTACGTACACTTCTACGTATTGAATCACCATTCGAACAGAAAGAACTAGCACTTTTTGAAGCATTCCAATTTTAGTTAATTTCTTCAAGAAGTTTCAAGACCAGTACTGCTCCGAGACATAAAGACATTAATTCTCGGATAGTCTTGAACCAGAATCAAATCTCTCGACCTCATTATCGAAGGATGATAATCCCACCCCATCCAACAATGAGTACATGTCAAAAAATTATACCCTCCGCACATTTGAATATGCAATTGAAAACAATTTTTCATACTGCATTTCATGCATCATAGCCTGATTTCTAGACACTTCCACATACGCCATCCTGAAGTGGAAATTGACAATCACTCACAAATTCTATCAACCTTTTCTTGCACGCTGCCATTGTCTTCACTCTTTCACGTCCACTTTCTTCAGGCACTCTTCATCGCCTCCTAAATCTTGTCAAATACACACTCATATTCTACTAATACAGATGTAGGTGTGTAAAAATTGAACTATTCACTTCTACTGAAGAAAACGAAAATTCCCCTCCCACTTTTCCTATTTGACATGATCATTCATCTCCACAATCAAAATCGCAACCACACTGTACATTACTTCCAGGGTTGACAGGACGTTCG